>JAQFVV010006299.1:2637500-2660000 GCA_028023455.1 Epiperipatus broadwayi
CATGACTTCTTATCCACAACCTAAATAATTGAACAAAAGATTATTTATTTTTCTTACAGCACTGACTAATAATGCACTTGAATTTTTCAACATTAATTATTAAACAAGTTTTTTCTAGATTGCATTTAAAATATTAAGAATTATTTTGTAAATCAGTTTTTAAATTGGAAAAAAAAAATACAATTATCATCATTTTATAAGTTTAGAAGTCAAAAAGGAGAGTTTTTTACAATTAAACTAAATTAAAAATTTCATTATCAAATTTATATTAATTTTGATGGTTGCTTCATAAAGCTACTTATAAATGTTTTAAAAATAACTGCCTTAAAAATAGAAAACAACGAGGAGCTAGTTCATCTTTTTTGCTTAATATTAGTTTTTCTTTCAAGCATCTCAGACTTTTTATCTCCACAATAATATCTCAAAGCACTTTATAATATGAATGTTCCAGAGATAACTGGCTATTCTCAAACATTATCACCAATCTTTTTGATTAACTAAGTCAAATATCTGAAAACAAACACCATAATTGTAATACTTCTGAATTTTCTAAAACCACAACAATGTCTTTGACAACCTTTCACTGTATTTCAGGATTCAAGAGCAAATTTCTTTAGTCTACTCTAGAATTATCTATTATAAACTTGAGTAATCAAAGAACACTAAACAGTACTGTGATATAATATTTCCATTTCCAAAGTGATTTTTGTGTTAACTAGAAATTAAGCCCTTATGCGCATCCCACTTCTTACTCCTTTACTCTTTTCAAGCTTAGAGCCTGAATTTGGAAACATAATATGATAAAAACAATGTTGTTGTTAGAATTAGTGAATTTAGTAAAATATTAGGAATTTTCTTCTAAATGTAACAGTGATAAAAATTATATAATTTTTTATCCTATTTATTTGTAAAGTGGAACAATATTCATATTTTTGCAATGCAATGCAGAACTTTATTATCTTCTACTCCAGAATAACTTTAATAATTTTAAAGGTAAAATATTATTTTTTAAAACTTTCCAGATATCACATTAGTATCTGCACTATTTTTCATAATAGAATTGCAACATTTTTTTGCATTAATAGAATTGCAACATTTTTTTGCATTAGCCTAGAAGATAAAACTATGTCTATAGTGCTTCTTGATTTTCTAAAGCCACATTAATTCTCTGGTAATTATTTATATATAACTGAAACCAATATACTCAAAAAATATTGAAAGAATCTTTGCTGTAGTAGACAATAATGATATTTGATAATAATTATTACCATCTTGTCTATTCCCTTTGTTTTTAAAATTGGAAAAATAAAAGCATCCTTAAGATTGGTGGCATAATTTCATGGTCTATATATCCTTAAATAATTCCAGTATTTTTGAAGCTAACATATTATCACAAATATTTTAAAATATCTCCAGATATTTTATCAGAACATGAAGACTTTCTATTTTAAGATTACAAAGAGTTGTTTTGACTTCACTAAGCTGGATATTTTTGTCCAAATCTAAATTAAATAAAAAAAAAGTTGTTATATATTTTCAGTATAAACATCCAGAACATTTATGTGAATTGTGTAGAAAAGAGATAAAAAAAATGTTGACATTGAGTTATATCACTTCTTGTATAATTATTTAAAGTGTGATCAAAATACTCCTTCCACTGTTCAAAATATCATTGACATCATATAAGAGAGTATTGTTGCTAGATTTAATAGGATTATTATACTGTTTCTCAGATCCATAAGTTGCTTTCAATGTATCAAAAAAATCTAGAATGATATTCATTAGTAAATATCTGTATCTTCTTTGTAATTTTAATCCACAAATCATTTTTAAGCCTTCTTATCAGTCATTGAACTTCAGATGTCAAATGTGGTTATGTACATTACAAAAAGTCAATAATGATTCACCATTTGAATTAATTATTTTGACAATGTATTAAATTAAAATTTGAAGAAAAAACCAATTTATTATTTTTATTGGTATTGAAGCAATAACTCTATCCAATAAGAAATAAAAACTTTAACTCTCCATACAGTAGTGTCATCAAGTGCAAGCCTTAGTAATCAATGAACGCAGAAAGTTTTGTGCATAAAATCCCTATCTACTACATACTCATCCAATATACCCAGACTAGTTTCTAGCTTGTGGTTTTCAAAAATGAGAAGCCTTGGATTTGAGAGGATTGTATCTAGATTTTAGAATCTAATGCAAATCCCCAGCAGCCACTCTTTATTTATTTATAACTATAAAACTAGGAACCCAAGATAAAAACACAATAATGTTTTAAATCCAAATTCATTCACTTGTATAGTCATATAGAGCAAAACTCAGTTCCGCATTTATACATTTTGGTATCTTTGGTTTTTCAAAAACCATAGTCACCATTATTTCATGGGCAGGATAAGTATAAAATCATCAAAACATCACATGATTACTATTTCATATATTTACACAGGCTGTTATATAGCAAACTCTCTATACAGTAGTGCAATCAAGTCAAAATCTTAGTAATCAATGGATGCAAACTTTTATGCATCCATTGACTACTAAGGCTTGCAATTGGTGGCACTACTGTATGGAGAGTTTGCTATTATTATTACCACCTGTATAATTATATAAAATGGTAACCATGTGATGAATAAAAACTTTCTTTGTTTAAATCTTCTGAATGTATTGTTGGGGCATAGACGCAATAAAATAGAATCACTAAGATCATTTTACAAAACAATTATAAATATTAATAACTTTTCATTGATACTTATAGTGATTCCAATATTAAAAAATATCAGATTATATCTCATTAACAACCAACATCATATATCCAATATTCACCAAATTTGATTTTTAGAAAAAATAAAAACTCGCTATCTATTTTCTGCCTGTTCAGTTAATTTTTTTTTTCTTTTTAAGATGTATTTTATTAAGAGTAATTATATCAATTTAAAACTCAAAAAGTTTGTTATGTACAAGTTCTGATCTGTTTTTATATATGAAAAGCAGACATCAAGAAAATCTCATCCATTCTAGTAAGAATAAATTGAAGTTTATTGGTCATCAGTTCATAAGAAGTTTGAGCACCATAAATAGCAAAGCTGGAGCTGCAATAAAATGACCAAAGATTTAGAGTCCAATCACCTATTACTATGTTAAACCCTACCATATATGTATTCATGTATGTATACCTAAAAACAAATGAAATGCTTTTTTTGTTTTCATACCTCTTGCCCAACTATTCTAATATTACAGCTGATCACCCAGACAGTCAAATTCGTAAAACAGACAATTTGCAGCATTAAAAAAAAATCCACATAAATTGGTTGAATCAGAGTTATTTTTAAATAGGGCTCCCTAAACAGGTAGCATAAAACTTTTTTTTAATGTTGACAGCTTTGCATTATCTATTATATTCATATATATATTTGCTTACATAAGAAGAAAAAATTGGAATTAAAACTGCGGTGGTCGCTATTAAATAATGAAAATGTGGTTGCACTAAAAGCATAATTTTATTGTCACAATTAGCTAAAAAAAATAATGGATTACAAATCAGCATCATAATTACTGCACCATAACTAAAATAAGTGAATGAAGAAAATATAAAAAACGGAATAAGAATTAACAAAACACCGAACAAGGACCGAAAATATTGCTTATATCAGAATCAGTATCCAATCTTTGTTGATCCAACATTGTATCCCTCAAGTTTAACTTGTTATTGTCCAGACACTATTTATTGGTTATTTAGTTAATCCTCATCTCTAATGGTTATTTCACTAATTTCCAATTGTGAAATTTATCAGTAAACTGACAAATTATAGAGAAGGTAGACAATATTAATACTTTTATAAATCATTACTTGTACAAGCAAATTCAGTTTTGATGATTATTAAAATTGTGATTTGCAATTTATTAAGTGTATTTATTTACCTGTTGAAGAAACGACTTCATTTTTTTTTTTTAAAAAAACCCACCAATATCATATTATTTTATCCCGAAAGATAAAAAAATGTTGAAGTACATAATTGAATGAGGAAAGTCCAAAATATTATATTCTGAATAAAATGTTTTGAAATGACTAAAGAGTAAGTTATTAATATCAGAAAGTAACTCTTAATAATTAATCATGTCTTAATATTTATTACCAGCACTTTGAGGCTCACAGTCCGTGGATCGAGACTAAGCCTGGAAGTTCCGGTGCTCGAACTTTTTATGAACTTCCGATTAGTAAATGATTATCTTATAATGCTATTACAAATTTGTTTCTAAAATGTTAATCTTTGAAGCTATATTATTAAAAAAAAATTCTTATTGGAGTATATATATATTAAATTTTCTACCAGAAACGGATTGGATTAACTAGGCAGTAGAATGCTACCGATTGACACCATTTTATGCTGCTTACCATCCTTTAAACATAATTTATCCGAATATTTTAATTTTAAAGCTACAATATACATTTTAATTAGCTTCATAACATTAAGATGCATTTATATAAATACACAAACATATTTGTGCAGAGCTTATATTGTTGTTTGTTTGTAGGCGTTAAGTAATACTAAACCGTAGAAAGCTGTTATTAAAAAGTTATTTTTTTAAAAAAATGTAATTAAAATTTCTTACTTAGTTTTAGGTATACTTTAATTAATTTTCTTTTTAACAATATTAAAAAAATGTTATATTTATTAAATACAGACCTTTTTTTCCGAAGCTAAATTAATTTATACTGTCATAAAATTTTTAATATTGTTGTGGGCTGATGGATTATACAGTAAGAATATTTCTTTTAATATTTTATTTCTTTTTACTTTAACTCTTTTTAACCCGAGTCTTTCAAAAATAGGTTTAAAAATGATTATTACTAACTTATTTCTAATTTCTTTTTATGGAATCATCTAAAAAGTTTGAAATCTTTCATAATAATAGAGTATTATTGTAATCTTATAAACATTTAAAAATTGCTAGCATTTTAAATCGTTATCGAATTCTCGGTCTATCTTTCTGTCTATCTACCTATCAATCTGTCTATCCATTCCATTTATCTATTCATTCATCTGCCTATAAATATACATATCTGTCTATACATCTTCTATCTATTTTATAAAAGTTTAAAAATTGCTGGCATTTTAAATCGTTATCGCTTTCTCGGTCGGTCGGTCGGTCTGTCTGTATCTATCTATCTATCTATCTATCTATCTATCTATCTATCTATCTATCTATCTATCTATCTATCTATCTATCTATCTATCTATCTATCTATCTATCTATCTATCTATCTATCTATCTATCTATCTATCTATCTATCTATCTATCTATCTATCTATCTATCTATCCATCCATCCATCCATCCATCCATCCATCCATCCACCCACACTATCTACCTATCTACCTACCTACCTACCTACCTACCTATCTATCTATCTATCTATCTATCTATCTATCTATCTATCTATCTATCTATCTATCTATCTATCTATCTATCTATCTATCTATCTATCTATCTATCTATCTGTCTATCTATCCATCTATCCATCCATCCACCCATCCATCCATCTACCTACCCACCTACCTACCTATCTAATCTATCTATCTATCTATCTATCTATCTATCTATCTATCTATCTATCTATCTATCTATCTATCTATCTATCTATCTATCTATCTATCTATCTATCTATCTATCTATCTATCTATCTATCTATCTATCTATCTATCTATCTATCTATCTATCTATCTATCTATCTATCTATCTATCTATCTATCTATCTATCTATCTATCTATCTATCTATCTATCTATCTATCTATCTATCTATCCATCCATCCATCCATCATACCCCAATGCTACATTTTTTTTCAGCAGTTTCATCTGTAATCAAAGATAAAGCTTGGATTTAATGGCACAGACAAGAGGTAATATCTTGTCTGTATCCCTCAAAGCTGTTATATAAATTGAAAACCAGTCTTATTTAAACAAGAAGCATGAAATTTAAATCTTAAATTGTCTATAAACAAAAAATTTTAATTTTCATATATAAAGAAAGAGTCACATAATATTCATTTTAACATTGATATTTTATATTTGAATTTTCAGCTAATAATATGCAATGATTCTATTTCTTATATGGGTTGATTTTATGTATTTATATACATATGTGCTTGTATACCTTTCTATTTGTTTTAAATTATAGATTCACTATTCATTTAACGTAATTTTTCTATGAAAATTTATTACAAATCTTATGCTCATAATATATGTAAATGTTTTGGCATCATCCTTTTATTTCAATTTTTTTTTTCAAAGAATGTTTTTTTTTTTTTTTTTTACTATTTAATTAATCAAAACATTAGCTTTTCTTTGGACTCAAATTTATTAATTTCTTTCATTATTATTATTTAACTCAAAATCATTCTAAATATAATGGTTAAAACAATAAAATTTTTGTATCAATTCTTAAGTGAAAAAAAAAGTTTATATTTTCCTCCAAGCCCTTCTTATATACATGACATACAATAGCTCATATTTTGTTGATAAACTTTGATTAGAAAATAAAATGTATTGTTGATTGAACTGCAAGTGTATAGAACTTTCTAACACCCACAGATATATAATACAGATTCTTTTTATAGTATAGTATTTATACATAAATTAAAATTATAGTATACATTTTTAAAAAATAATAATAATATATTAAAGATGGATTAAGAAACACATTTACATATACATCACTCATTCATTTAATTAAAAATAATAAACAAAAACAATTCTCTGCACATTTTTATTTTTTAAATGAAGTAAATAAAATATCTAATTTTCATCACAATTAAGTATAATTTAGGCAATATTATTTTTTTAATAATATTTTCTTTTATGGAAATGCAATAATAATTTTATTATTAAGAAGTCACAATCTGTAATTGTTATCAGCTTTAAATATATTTTAAAATTTTGAAAACTGTTAGCATTATGTTTATAAAACATTTTATTATGGAAAAATTATGTTTATCAAACAGAAAAACTAATAAAGAAAAAATAAAATGTATCTGCTTTTAGCATAAAATGATCATGTACTGTGTTTCAACATAGAAAATCATCTGCTGGTTTACTGTACAATTTATTTACAAAAATTTTTTTTTTTTAACATGATCATGTAAAGCTCAAAGATGGAAAAATGATTGCTCTAGTATTGTAAAATATTAAATTTACAATTTTTTGTGTTTTTAATGTTTATATAAATATTTGAAATACAGGCATTCTTTGCATACCGGGAGTCTAATTGTAAATATAGGAGAATTGAACTCAGACTTTCAAGCATCCTTTAACTATCCATATTATCTCATACCACTAATACACATGACCACATACATGTAGAAAATATAAATAATCATCAATATATGTATTTCATGCTAAACCAGCACTCAGCAGTTGATCCAGATTATCATCACACACATATATATAATCAGTGCTCAGTTTGTATTAAGATAGCAAATCTTCATACTTTAATGGACAGGCTTCAATCCACTCCAATTTCCAACTCTTCAGCCATCTATACCATTAAACATTTGAACATGGAAAGCCCAAATCCGATGCTGATGCCAATATTATTGCCATGCTCATGTTGACCTCAACTCATTCTGATCCCTCATGTATAGGACCTTATCCATTTAAATAGATAGAAGAGGGATGGTCAGGATGCAAGCTTAATGGGTAAATATTTGAGGATTTGAACTCAAGACTTTCAAGAACCCTTCAACTATCCATACTATCTCATACCACTGATACACATGACCACATACATGTAGAAAATATAAATAATCACCAATATATGTATTTCATGCTAAACCAGCACTCCTCAGTTGGTCCAGATTATCATTTCACACACACATATATAATCAGGGCTCAGTTTATATTAAGATAGAAAATTTTCATATTTTAATGGAGAGGCAGATGGCTGAAGAGTTGGAGGTTGGAATGGATAGAAACCTGTCCATTAAAGTATGAAGTTTTGCTATCTTAATATAAACTGAGCACTCATTATATATATATGTGTGTGGTGATAATCTGGGCTAACTGATGGGTGCTGGTTTAGCATGAAATACAGATATTGGTGATTATTTATCTTTTGTATATGTATGTGGTCATGTGTTTCAGTGGTATGAGATACTATGAAAAGTTGAAGGGTGCTTGAATGTCTGAGTTCAAATTCCCTATATTTTTAATGTTTATATGTATGTATATTTGTATAATTGAAGTCATTAATATTGATGGTTCATAGTTCATTGCTTCACTATATAAACCAAAATAAAAATGTTCATATTTTCAACTATAAATCAAAACAGGACATATGCATTGATTTAAAATTTGTTTTGGATTATTTTAATAATATTTGATTTAATTAGTTATAATTATTAACTTTTTTTTATATTTTCCTTGTCTTAAATAATTTCATTTTTAAAGCACTTTTAAAGGTTTATTACAATTTATTTCAAAACTGTTTTAGAAGTGAATTAGTTTTATTTTGAAATTTTTGAATATAATCAGTGCCAGATTAAAATATGGACCAATATGGACTGAGTGAGCACAGTCTAAAGCCTCATAATCTAGTAGAGCTTTGATTCTTAAAAATAATATTTTGTTTGTGAGTTTTAATGTTTTCTAAATTATCTACTTAAAAAGTGAGTTTAATCAATATATTCACATATTGTAGCAAACATAGTTAATTTAAAACCCATTGTATTATTTATGATAGATTATGACATCATATAAATATTATATTTTGTATTAGTGGTTTAATGGGTTTCCTCGGAAGTGTTTCCTCTAAGAATATTTTTATGTTTGCATGAATTTAATTTTTTTCAATCAAAAAAAAATTATTATATGGATAAATCTCATTGTACAGGTAAGCCTAGGGGTCTACAAAATCTTTATCCACTTTAATTGTAAAAGGTTAAATATTACTGCAGAGCATAAATATCATAACTAACCAAAGTTTAGCCTATAAGAATTTATCTTTAAATCAAACTATTTTCAATATAAATCTTTATAAAACTTTTAAAGGAAAAAAAAATAGTTTTCTTAAAAAAAGTTCATTCATAGTAATAAATAAATTAATAATTTATCAATAATGTACTGGAATTTTTTGGATTGTGATGCATGTTAATGCAGGGTTTATTTAAAAAAAATTGAATATTTTATAACTGGGTGTCTTTAGATGATTCTTTTAAAAAGAAATTATTTCACACTCAGCTGCCTACTATATATATAATTTTAGATTATTTTTAGAAAATATTTTCCCAAAAAGGAAGATATTTTAATTAAGAAAACAGCTACTGTCACAGTACAAAATTATATTACTGATACTGTCTAGTTATCCTAAATGTCTAATATAATCTATATCTTATAAATATCTATACTTTCTAAATATATAAGCATATTCAAATAATATCTAATATATAACCAGTTACTTATTTTACCAGTTCTTATTACATGCTAAAAGGTGAGAATGGTTATTTTAAATTCAGGAATAAGGCCAGAGCTGTCCAAAGATCAATAATAATAATAATAATAATAATAATAATAATAATAATAATAATAATAATAATAATAATAATAATAATAATAATAATAATAATAATAATAATAATAATAATAATAATAATAATAATAATAATAATAATAATAATAATAATAATAATAATAATAATAATAATAATAATAATAATAATAATAATAATAATAATAATAATAATAATAATAATAATAATAATAATAATAATAATAATAATAATAATAATAATAATAATAATAATAATAATAATAATAATAATAATAATAATAATAATAATAATAATAATAATAATAATAATAATAATAATAATAATAATAATAATAATAATAATAATAATAATAATAATAATAATAATAATAATAATAATAATAATAATAATAATAATAATAATAATAATAATAATAATAATAATAATAATAATAATAATAATAATAATAATAATAATAATAATAATAATAATAATAATAGTAGTGCGGTCCTGCTGTCAATAAGTAGGAACAAACTTACAAAAGCTCGTGAATGTACTTCATTAAAGGCAAACAGAATCTAATTATTAGTTTAAAAATCTTATAATTTTGAAAATTATAATCGATTTCCGATTATAAGAAAAGACGCTGTTAACAAAGTAAGTTTTTTTTTATTATTTTGTCCTAAGAAAATCTAGTCATCTAGTTGAAATGGCGTCTGCAGATAACAATTGCGTTGTTAGTAAAAGAAATAACAATACAGATGTCAAATCAGTTGCAGAAGCCAGTAAGGAAAAAAAATCTTATGTAAATATTGCTGCAATGAAACCACAAAAAGCAATATTAGAAAATATTATACAGCAAGAGAACAAAAAAACGGAGGGGAAGGACAAATAGGCAGATTTAGGAGAGCCAATTCATTAGACATTTTTGAATTAAGTTTAGAAAATGAAGATGAGACACCTAATCATATAGCAGAACAAACTGAAGATAATTGGACAGAAGAAGAAATTCAAGAAATAAACATCCAGTTTAATAACACAATACCAAACAAGTTATATGAATCTTTTAAAAAATTCTTTTCTAATAAATCATTAGTGCTGGCAATTACAGATAGAAATCTAACGTTATATAAATTTCACAAAGACTTATTATATCAAAAACTAACAGAAGAAAACTTATGGGATTCAATCTCAGAAATCGGTGAACATTCAAACTCACGATATATAGCTATACAATTTTTCAATGAAAATCAAAAAATGAGATTTAAATCACAAATAAAAACAATTGGTGGATATGTAATGATTGTTGTTGATGAAAATATGCAAAATTATTGCTCAGGAATCATTAAAAATGCGTATTTTGGGTTTAGCATTCATGATTTCAAAAGTATGGTCCAACCATTTGGGCATGCAATATACATTAAGCAAATCTTGTGCAATGATACACCAACACTTATATACACCAACAGTTATCATTTTAAGATAAAGCTGCACCAGCATATTAAACCAGAAGAAATTCCAAGGCAAATTATGGATCATGGAGCAGTATTATACTTAAACATTAAAGGGCTAAGACCACAATGTTTTGGCTGTGGAGAAAGAAGCCATTTGATTATAGACTGTCCAAAGAACAGAAATAACAAAGGATTTGATTTATCAGAAGAAAGACTAGAAAAGAAAACAAGCTATAAACAAAGAGATGTAAAGCAAATACTGACATCAGATGTGGGAACTCAAGGAAGTGAAAAGGAAAAAAATTCTATACAAACACATATGAATACAGATAAGCAAGAAAATGAAACTGCAAATGTAAATAATGATGATAGCAAAATTGGGAAGATTCCAGATTTTTCATTAAGGTTGGAGGAAAAAGTGTACCTTAAGATAAATAATACAAAAGTAAAAAAAAAAAAAGGGAATGATATACAAATGCATGTGATTAAAGCTTTAGAAAAAAATATAGACAAACACACATTTAAAAAAAATGTTGATGAGAAGCAATATAATGAAGAGAATATGAATTTGGATGAAGAACTGGAATTATCTAAAAAACAAAGAACTAGGAACAATACGAATACTGAGATTACTCAGACAATAATGCCAAATATGCAACAAGTTACTCAGGTTAATAGTGAACAGAAGAGAAAGCCAGGAAGACCCAAAAAAAGCAGGAAAACAGGAAAAAAGCTAAAATCAGGAGAGCTTATGTTTTATGACACAGGAGAACGGTATCAAATGGACAGATATACTGATGTTGAAACTGAGAAGTGAATTCGAAGATGCCCAAGATTTACAATTGATAGACAGCCTAAAATAAGGATAATTAAAGATAAAGTAAATTTAAATAAATTCAAAGTAAAAGTAAATTTTTATAAATGAAAATTAAAATTGCTTCTTTTAATGTACAGGGTTTGAATTCAATAGAAAAGATATTTAAGTTGAAACAATGGATCAAGGAAACAAAACCTCATATAATGGGACTGCTTGAAACTAAAATTTATGCAGGGTCACAAATTGATCCAGCAAAATTTCTAAATAGTGAGGGCTTTGTTGAATGTTCAAGAGACTCTACCTCTCCATCAGCTGGTACAGGTCTTTTGATAGCTACTGCTTGCCAGTTTACCAATTTTCAAATCATATACATTGATGCAAATCTATTAATCGTTACTTTATTTCACAAAATAATTAAAATAAATGTAATCTTTGTTTATATGCCATTGCAAAAATATAAAATAAATACAATAATTGCCACAATTAATTCAACACTGGGATCTACAGCTAATCCAATAATTTTGATTGGAGACTGCAATGTAACATATGATGAGTTTATAAATAAGTGGATACATAAATTATCAATTCCATTGATGAGTGCAAGGGGTTACTTACCTGAAGATGCTGTTTCATTTCATAATGGCTGATTTTCATCATTAATTGATCTTTGTTTTTACTCTCCAGTGTTTCATCATCTAATAAGCATGAAGTTAATCCCTTCAGCAATTTCTGATCACTCAGCTCAGTTCATATCAATTGACCTCAGTAATATACAAGTCTCTAGAATGCAATTAACTAGAACAATAAGAATGTTGATTCCAACCTTAACACCCGAATTTATTTTTTCAGAGACTTATATTATGTGGAATAAAATTCTTTCAATGACCTTTAACCCAATACAGCAATATTTAGCTTACATTAATATCCTGTCATTTAACATTAATCATATAGTGAAAAATCAGCCACCTCCCTCAGGGTTGTTGAAGCTTGCAGAACAAATTCATAAACGTATTGTGGCCATAACTCCTAATCAGCACACACAGAAACGTATACATATACTAACAAATGCTTATAACAAAGCATGTGAAACACTGAAGAGCTATTTAAAAATAAAAAAAGTAGAATATGCCTAATGCATCAACACACATGGACTCGGCAATATATTAGATGGGCATTAGGGAGAGGACCTGAAATCAAAGTGCCATTAGCAATTAAAATAAACAATGAAACATTTACTGGAAATAATATGATATTACCAATTCTTAACTATTTTAAAGATAAGCTGGGACCAGGAAAATTGATACAATACCAGCCAAATGTATTTGGAATGGCAGAGACTGAATCACCATATACTATAGATGATTTTATAATGAAAATGAATAAAATGGACAACAACTGTCACCCAGGAAGCCCTGGAATTCCACTGTTCATATTAAAACACCTTGACAAACTGACTAGCAAATGCCTGTGTCAGCTGGCAAATTATTTATCGCAGGGAATAATAACAATGGAGGGAGTTAATACAATCGCGATCGTGCCGTTTAATAAAAAAAAGAAGCCCATTCCTTTGTTATCAGAGATAAGGCCAATATCAATGGGTCCATTGCCCATAAAGATTTTAGAGAAAGTAATTAAAGATAAAATAGAACCATTTATTTTACCGATGATTTCACCAGCTCAGTTTGCTAAAAAACATTCATCTACCACACAAGCTGCTATGTTATTTAAGGCTATTTTGACATCAGTTAGAGAAAAGAAAAGATATGGCCCGATTGTTGTACAGCTGGATATTGCTTCGGCTTTTGACAATGTTGATATATCTATACTGTTGAGATTATTGAATGACACTGAAATGCCAAAATCACATATATATGTTATAACAAATTTACTCTTAAATCGTGAGCTTCACATTACTCTAAATGGCAGAAATTCACCAGCTTTCACACCAACTAAATCACTTTCACAAGGGTCTCCACTTAGTGCCATCTTATTTATTTTATATATAAATCCACTTCTTGTCCGATTACAACAGGCATTTGAGGGAATGGAAATCCCAGGAACAGGTCAAAAATTGACCTGCATTGCATACATGGATGATATTACAGTTTTCCTGAAATCAAAAAGGCAGATACCAAAACTACAGATGATTTTAGAAGAATACTCAAAGGAATTTAAACTAAGTTTCAATCCAGAAAAAACAGCAGCATGGACTATATTCACAGGAAGGCCAAGCACATCTATCATTTTCCAGGCAAAGCCAGGCTCATTCCTTGGATTTCCATTCCATCTAGGGACTACTGGAATGAGATGTCATTTGCAGAACAAATTGAAAAATGAAATACAGAAAATAGCAGACTCTCTATCCAATACCTATATGTCAGTATATTCCAAGATTCAATTGATTAATAGTTTGATGATGACTAAGATAGTTTACTTTATGCCAGTGGTTGCTTTCTCAAAAGCTTTTATCTCCAAAATTAAGACCATTTGCAATCAACTACTATGGTCAAGGAAAGTCGTGGCAATATCAATGGCAAAACTATGTCAGCCATTGAATAAAAATGGTTTGGGCTTACATGATATTGGTATTTTTGCAAAACAGAGAATGATGAACAATATAATTGATATTATTAAACAATTTCCAAAAATTAAGCAGCTCATAGAGGTCATTCCAACTGATAAACCACCACCAAAAAAATTATCATATTTTGAACAATTAATACATCTTTGTAAAACAGAATCAAAAATCCCAGAGCAATTTATTAATAAATACAAATACTGGGAAATTTATGAATTAATGCATGAAGATAATAACACAATTGCTTTAGAACCAATACTGGGAATTAATAATAAGCAATTGGTTAAAAGGTATAAACGATGGGCCTTAGAACCAAAGTTTTTCAATTTTCTAATAAAACTTAATCTATCTGCATTACCTACCACATATTTTCTTTGCCATAAAAGACTGTATACGTCAATTGATCCCTTTTGTGGGTTATGCCATCGAGCTGAGGAAACCCTATCACATCTGCTATATCACTGTGAGGGACTTAGGCACATAAGAAATCTCATAACTAGCAGTTACAGGAGGTCTAATGTAACAATGCATCAATTGATTTCTGCATTTAGAGAAGGATTAACACCAAGTGTCAGGGCAGCAACCTTTGTGCTATATGCATACTGGTATACTAGATGCACTTTTCTAATTGGTAACAATTCCAGGAGACATCCAGTTACTTTTTCAAATAAACTTGAAATAATACAGAAAAGGGATAAGAGACTGGCCAGACCTGACATTTATGCAGCAACCTGGTCATTACTTAAGATTAGATCTATGTTATAGTGAATTGAAGAAATTAAACATTATAAAAAAACTTAGAAAAATATGCATGTCAAATTAGCAACAAGGACAATTTAGCAACAATTTTTTCCTTTCTATTATAAGTAATTGATTTGCTAATGGTGTTCAAATGATAATGGACAATCCAGGATATTATATGTAGACAAACTATGTAAATGCAAAATTTGTAATTCTTTGAGACAATAAAGGCCTTTTGAAACATAATAATAATAATAATAATAATAATAATAATAATAATAATAATAATAATAATAATAATAATAATAATAATAATAATAATAATAATAATAATAATAATAATAATAATAATAATAATAATAATAATAATAATAATAATAATAATAATAATAATCGTAAATGTTTTTGAAGTGCTTTTAAAATAAAAAAGGTAAAAAATTCATCGTTTTTTTAAATTATATTTAATCAACATCAAAAGATAAACATGGTGTCAAGATTTAAAATTGACGCGTCAAATAGCTCAAAAACACTCAACCCAATGGAAAATATAATATTGAATCAAAAAACCTACGCAAATGCTACAAAATCTAATATACAACACCAAGATAATAAACAAAATACCAATTTACGTCAATCTAGATTTAGAAAAGTAAATCAAACCGACATAAACGATATATATATCGATGATGAATTTGAGCTAGAACCATCAATGATCAACTGGACGAATGAAGAAATAAAAGATATTAATTCTAGATTTAATAATACCATACCCCCAAAATTATTTAATAGTTTTAAAAAACTTTTTTCTGACAAGTCGTTAATACTAGCAGTTACAGACAAAAATTTATCCCTCTATAAATTCCCAAGAGAACTCCTATTTAAGGAATTAACAACACAAGTATTATGGGATAGCATCATGACTATTGGAGAACATCCCAACTCCAGATATTTAGCTATAGAATTTTACAACAAAAATCAATGTGAAGCATTTCAAATAAAAGTCCAGACATTAGAAAATTATGCTTTAGTGGTGGTTGACAAAAATATACAAAACTAATACACAGGCATTTTGAAAAATACATATTTTGGATATAGCATACAAGATTTTACCAAACTAATTCACCCTTATGGTCAGGCAATCTATATCAAGCCTATCTACTGTAACGATACTCCAATCCCTATACATACCAACAGCTTCTATTTCAAAATCAAACTAAAAGAAAACATCAATCCTGAAGAAATCCCCAACCAGATTATTGATCAAGAAGCAGTCATCACATGTCAAATAAAAGGACTCAGGCCAAAGTGCTATGCATGTGGAGAAAGAGGTCATCTGGCAGGAGACTTCCACACAAGGAAAGACCACAGGAGTGACCAGCAAACAAAGGAAATCCCAGAACAAAACCAAGCAACTCAAAACCAAATAATAAATAATGCAGAAAGCAGCAAGATACATACAAGTCTTCAACAACAAGAAAATCAGGAAAAACAAAGTATCTTAACAATACAAGATAAGAACAAACCATTAAACTTGACAATGGAAAATATTAATAAAAATGAAGAGTGGAAAAACAGCACAACAAAACTCATCAATAGTAATCAATCACAAGAAAAAATTGAAAATCAAAATATAATCACAAGAGAAAATATAAAACTGAGAAGCACCCAAAGTAAAATAAAAGATCAAACAAATAAGGATCTGCAAATAAACAGTGAAGAACAAATAAAGGAATATGAAAATATCACAGATGTAGAATCTCAGATGGAAGAAGATGATTCTACACACAAAAATGAAAACATCAACAATTATTCCAACTTACCACTAAAACCAACAATTAGAAATAATACAGCCACAGAAATCTTAGAAAAAATAACACTAGATATACCACAAAACATAGTAATAGAAAAAGAGCAGGCCAGCCACCAAAAAAAAAATATAAAAAAATTAAAGTAAGGTCAGAAGAAGATGTAATCACCAACTCTGAGCATACATATCAGACTACTGAAACCTCTGATGAAGATACTAATCAAGACTATGAAGATGAATCAGAAGCACAACCCAATACAAAAACTAGTAAAAAAATACTAACTGATCAAAGCCACATTACCATTAAAAATAACATAATTGAATTAGACACTCAACAAAATTCAAAACAATAAAAAGCCATCTTACTGATCAAAGGAAAATTACCAAAGAATATATATATATATATATATATATATTCTTTGGTAATTCTGATATATATATATATATATATATATATATATATATATATATAATCAGAATGAAAATAAAAATTGCTGCAATCAATATCAGGGGTTTAAATTCAACCCAAAAAATATACAAAGTAAAACACTGGATACAACAAATCAAACCACACATTACAGGTCTACTAGAAACCAAAATCTATGCAGGGTCACAAGTAGACCCATCCAAATACTTTGGTACTGAAGGATTCTATGCAGGTTCCAGAGATTCAACATCACCATCAGCAGGATCTGCCCTAATAATTGCAAATCATTGTCCATTCCAAACTTTCAGAATCACTTACATTGATTCAAATCTCCTAATCACTACATTCAGTCACAAAATAATGACAATCAATGTAATTTTTGTATATATGCCAATAAATAAACAAAGAATTGAAACAATAATCATGTCAATAAATTCAAGATTAGCCACCACAGCAGATCCCACCATCTTGGTTGGTGACTTCAACACATCGTAACTGGAATTTACTAAAAAATGGCTCCACAAAATACAAGTTCCACTAATGAGTGGACAAGGTTTTCTTCCTCAGGATGCTGTCTCATTCCATAATGGTCGGTTTAAATCACTGATAGACTTATGCTTTTATTCACCGACTCTACATCACTTAATAAAAATAAACCTCATACCATCGGGCTTCTCCGATCACTCTGCACAAATAATAACTATTAACCTAAACCAAATGCAAACTAACATTTCACCACTAACAAAAACAATCAGAATCCTTCTTCCCAAGTCAACCCCAGAATTTATCTTTTCTGAAACCTATATAATGCTAGAAAAACTAAGACAAATAAAACTAGAACTTATACAACAATACCAAGCTTTTATCAATATTTTGTCATTTAATATAAACCACATAGTAATGAATAGACCATCACCATCCAAGCTACTAGAATATGCTGATAAAATACATGAAAAACTTACAGCAATCACGCCTACACATCACACCCAAAATTATATAAGAAACTTAACACAAGAATATAATAAGGCTTGTCAGTCCCTAAAAGAGTATCTAAAAATTAAAAAAACCAAATTATGCATCACCCACCAACACACATGGTCATGTAAATACATAAAATGGTCCCTAGGAAGTGCACCTGAAATTAAAGTACCAATGACCATACAAACCCAAAGAGGAATATTTGCTGGCCAAAATATAATAATGCCAATGTTTGAACATTTTAGAGACAAACTGCGATCAGCACCACCAATACAGTGGACAGCACACATATTTGGACCACCAAAAAATGAAAATTTATTCACGGCAGATGATTTCATTAAAAAAATGAATGAAATGAACAATAACTGTCACCCTGGAAGCCCAGGAATACCACTTTTTGTCTTAAAACACCTTAGCCAATTCACTTCAAAATATCTTTGTAATCTGGCAAACCATCTAGCTCAAGAAATTAGGAGTGTACAAGGAGTGTACCCCATAGCAATAGTACCTTACAATAAAAAGAATAAAATAATTCCTGCACTTGAAGACATAAGACCTATATCCATGGGACCGCTTCCAATGAAGATACTGGAAAAGATAATAAAAGAAAAAATAGAGCCATTTTTGATGCCTTCCATCTCTGATACTCAGTTTGCTAAGAAAAAATCTTCAACTACACAAGCAGTTCTACTTTTCAAAACCATAATGGTAACTGTAAGAAATAAAAAAAATATATAGCCCTCTGGTCATACAACTGGATATAGCATCAGCCTTTGACACTGTCAACATATCTATATTGCTAGAGATGCTCGAAACCACGGACATCTCCAGATCCATGCTATATATAATAGCAAACCTATCAATAAACCGTAAGCTACACATAACACTTAATGGTAGAAATTCTCCCTCTTTCTATCCCACCCAGTCACTATCACAGGGTTCACCTTTAAGTGCCCCACTCTTTATTTTTTATATTAACCCCTTAATTAAAAAAATAAATCAATCCTTTGAAGGCATACAGATACCAGGATCAACACAAAAAATAGCATGTTTGGCATATATGGATGATGTCACGGTGTTTCTAACTTCTAAAAAGCAGATACCGCAGTTGAACAAGATAGTGGAAGAATATTCAGCCAATTATGGACTGAAGATAAATCCAGCAAAATCTGCATCTTGGCATATATTCTCAGGCAAACCATGTGAGTCCATATTTCAGGGAAAAACAAATCCCTTTCTGGGTTTTCCATTTTATATGGGCACCACAAGAATGCGCTGTCACATACAAAACAAACTCAAAGATGTTGAAAAAATAGCAAATTCATTGTCTAAAGCATATCTATCAATATATGCAAAGACACAACTAATCAACAGGCTAATCATGACTAGAATAACATACTACATGCCAGTAATTGTTTTTTCTAAAGGTTTCATCTGGAAAATTAACTCCATATGCTGTAAACTTATGTGGGCCAGGAAAACAGTGGCCATATCAATTAAAAAGCTTAGCCGACCACTAATAAAAAATGGTCTTGGCCTACACAGCCTCAACATTTTCCACATGCAAAAACAAAAAAATACAACAATTGCCTTAATTAATCAATTTACAAAATTAAAACATCTAATTAAAATAACACCTACTGATCGACCACCCCCAAAAGACTCACTCATTCAATCGGCAATATACCACTGCAATGCAATAGGAAAAACCCCCAACCAATGGACAGAAAAATATAAATATTGGGAAATCTATGAACTAATGCAGAACCATACCACCAACAATCAAATATTACCACTATTAAAAATAAACAATAAAGTATTAATTAAAAAATACAAGAAATGGGAGTTAGAACCAAAATTTTTCAATTTTATCCTTAAAATAAACTTAGATGCCCTCCCAACCACATACTTTCTGGTATATAGAAGACTACATAGAGACATGGAGCCTTTATGTGGCTTATGCCATCAGAATGAAGAAACTGTCCAGCACTTACTGTATCACTGCAAAGGTCTGGAACAAGTAAGAATTATACTTTGCAACACGTATAGGAAAAATAAAACCACAATGGAACAAGTAATGATGGCTTTCCAAAGTAAAACAATACCACTGATTAGGGCAGCAACTTTTGTTCTATATTCACTATGGTGCACAAGATGTATGTTCCTAATGGGAAATAACACAAGGCAACATCCATCTACTTTTGAACATAAGTTAAGGCAAATACAAATCCGGGACAAATTGATAACAAGTCCAGACATCTATGTGGCTACCTGGTCTCTGCTTAAACACAGAGCAAGGTTGTAACATAATCAAGGAAATAATGACTAAGTAATATGGAGTACCAACAAGGGAAAAACAAAAATAAATAAATAATAAAACAGGAAATAAAGCAAAAGAACAGAGCCCATCCCTATCCAGTAATAGCTTCAGTAACATCTGTGCACCTAATAACTATTGAAATGCAACTGTCTATAATATTCTGAACACTTTATTTTATAATGAACAAATCTGTAACATTTAATTAAGACAATATATTATAAAGACGTTATCTTGATTATTGTAATAACAATTGTAACCTGGTTGTAACTGGAAAACTTGTAGCACATAATCTATGTAACCATTACTGTATTCTTTTGAGACAATAAAGGCCTTTTGAAACATAATAATAATAATAATAATAATAATAATAATAATAATAATAATAATAATAATAATAATAATAATAATAATAATAATAATAATAATAATAATAATAATAATAATAATAATAATAATAATAATAATAATAATAATAATAATAATAATAATAATAATAATAATAATAATAATAATAATAATAATAATAATAATAATAATAATAATAATAATAATAATAATAATAATAATAATAATAATAATAATAATAATAATAATAATAATAATAATAATAATAATAATAATAATAATAATAATAATAATAATAATAATAATAATAATAATAATAATAATAATAATAATAATAATAATAATAATAATAATACTACTACTACATATTTGCACAGCGCAAATGGTTTCTTAATCTGTTTATTTGATATCTTAAAAAGATTCTGGCATTTAATTTTTTCTGAATCAAATCTTTTTTAAAAAGTTTAAACATTATGCTTAATTGTATTTAACAACAGCTATAATCTCTTCAAAAAGCATGGATTGTCTTTTATGAATATTTTTGAGAGGATGTTTGTGATATAAATGGCATCTACATTTTATAAAAAAAAAACATGTCCAAATTTACTATAAAGTGCTTTTTATGCCTAATCTAATTAAAACATTTTCTTACAATTATAGAATCAATATTATCACAATTAACATTTTATTATAATATTTTCAAAATATTGTGTTTCCTACCTTAATAATTTTTTTAAAGAGTCTTTATATCCACTAGAAAGAAGTCATATCTAATTTCTATCTAATAAATTTGACAGACTAAGAGCTCTCTATAAAGACTAATTTAGTTGAAGTAGTATATCCATATGATTAAATATCCCATCTTCTAATTTTTCAAATGCAGCAACATATTTCAACCTGTATCTAAATATTAAGGTTTGTTTTGTTTAGACAACGATCTATAAAAATATTTCTTAATATAATGATCATCCATGCTAAAAGTTGGCTAGATTTTTTTCTTTCATTGGTGGCTAATATAATTCAAGTTTTTTGTGCATTAATTTCTAAATCAAATTTTTTATACAATATATTACAACCATAAGAATGTTTTTGTGAACTATCTATTGAATTGATAAGAATAGTACCTTCACCAGCAGATTGGAAATATGGAAAGTTAAGAAGTTGAAGTTTTGTAGTTGGGCAAATTAAAAACCTCACCATCAAATATATTCTGGTTTTGAATGCATGCTTTATAAAATATAAATATGAATTGTTTTAAAGACCAGTTATAAAAACAGAAAATAAAGTAGAAACAGTATAGGACCCTGTTTGCTACCAAGTCTTTTGATTCTATACACTTGTAATAATGATTATTCTCAAAACTGCATAAAATAGTTAAGTAATATGAACAAAATTTCATGGACCATATATTTTCGGACATTGCCATTAATGTCTTTTCTACCATAGCCTTAACCAAATTAATAAAACCAATAAACAAAATACAAACCTTTTTTCAATATTT
>JAQFVV010006299.1:3265000-3756709 GCA_028023455.1 Epiperipatus broadwayi
AAGAATGCAGTATTAATATTAATATTTAAAAAAGGTGATAAAGAAGATATTAGAAATTACAGACCTATCAGTCGTTTATCAGTTTTATACAAAATTTTTACTAAGATAATTACAACTCATCTACAGAAAACAGTGGATTTCCACCAACCAAGAAAACAAGCTGGATTTAAAAGTAGTTTTAGTGCAGTACATCATATCCATGTATTGAGAGAAATTATAGAAAAGACAAATGAATATGAGTTGCCATTATGCTTATGATTTGTATTCTATGAAAAGGCATTTGATTCCATAAACATTTCTTCAGTGATTAAAACATTGGATCATCAAGGTGTAGATCCATGATATTGTCATATTTTTAAAGAATATTTATAAAAATGCAACAGCAACAATTAGATTACATAATGATAGTAAAAAAATCAACATTGAAAAGGTTGTAAGATAGGGTGACTCCATATCTCCAAAACTTTTTACAGCAGTGCTGCAAGAAGTATTTTGTGGATTAAAATTGGAAGCTAAAGGAGTGAAAATAAATGGAGATTATTTAAGTCATTTAGATTTTGCAGATGATGTAGTTGTTTTTGCAAATAATGCTTTAGAGCTACAGGAAATGTTACAGGAGTTACCAGATGAAAGTAGGAATGTAGGACTAAAGATAAATGTTAAAAAGACTAAAGTAATGTTTAATAGATTTTCTCAAAATATGAAAATAAAGATTGATTATGATGAGTTAGAAGAAGTTAACAGTTACAAATACCTTGGTCAGATTATTAATACAGATGGAAATATAATGGATGAAATTAATCATAGAATTAAACTTGGTTGGAGTGCTTTTGGTAGAAATAACTTGATACTAAAAGGAAATATGCCTATGTATTTGAAAAGGAAGGTTTTTAATAAATGTGTTTTGCCAGTTCTTACTTATGGATCTGAGACTTGGACACTTAATAGAAGAGCAATACAGAGACTTCAGACCACTCAAAGAAGTATGAAGAGATATAGGTTGGGAGTAACAAGAAGGGATCGAAATGTAATGTATGGGTAAGAGAATAAACAGGTGTTACTGACCTCATTGAAAAAATTAAAAGACTGGAGTTGGGCTGGACATATTGTTAGAAGAGATGATAATAGATGGACAATTGAAATTTTAAACTGTATTCCAAAAGATTGTAAAAGACCCAGAAAGAGATCACATGTGAGATGGATGGATGAATTAAGAAAGTGTGCAGGGGTGATGTGGAGAAGAGAAGCTAAAGAAAGAAAAAGATGGATTGAACTTGGAGAGACCTTCATCCTGCAGTGTATTGATAATGGTTGATGCTGATGATGATTTTATCATAATATTTTTAATATTTAGTCCATATAAAATTTATATAAATATTTATTACTGTACTATTTTCCGTAAAGGTTTTTATCAGTTGCTTATTAAAAAAGATCCAATTTATACTGACTAAAACGTGAATAATAAATTGATTGTATAAAGTGTTATATATATATATAAATAATAAATTGATTGTATATTAAGATTCCCCTCCCTCTTTTTTTATTTTTTATTTATCTATTTTAATTTTTTTAATTTCAGATTTCAAATTACACAACTATCCATTATACAGAACAAAATCGTTTTTATTATCCCAAAGGACTGAAAATCACTTAACATTATGTATTTTATTTTGATATTGGCATTATACTTATTAATGATGCTTTACATAAAGAACTAAAGATTAAAATTCAAAGATTATAAAATACTTCGTCACACGGGTCAAAACGTATTGATTTTTTCAGCGAGACAATTTGCATTTATCATAAAATGAATATATTTCATGCTTATATATATCGGTTATAATAGTAATCGGAATTATATATAAATATGTTTAATTCGTGTTCGTGGTATTCTAACAAACTAGTAACGTTTAATAATAACTAAATTGACAACATCGAAACTGTGCTATTAAGATTTTCCCACTGGTTATTTATTATTTAACTGCATAGTATATGAGTTATTAACAAAAATTATTTTTAGTATAATTGTATTCTTGTAATTCTGATTCATAGTCCTCCATTATATATAATTATCATTATCTATTTGGCTGATAAGCAGGTTTTTTAAGCTTTTAAATATCTCTGAGAATAAAGTTTAAAGTATCAATATTCTATTTAAACAAGTCAGCTTCATTTTAACTTTCTTTTTTCACTAATACCTTGTATGTTTTATATGATCCGTCCATATTAATATCAACATGCAACTTTTCTTACTTTGCTCTTCTATCTGTATTTCTCTGCTGCTTTTCTATTATGTGTTTATGTCTCAGATTCCACAAACAAGCAATGCCAGAATATTTCTATCACACACTTTTATATTCTGATATAGTAACTAAATATGTTTTTTTTTTAAAATCTTATGTATAATTTTTAATAGTTTACAAATATTATTTCCTCATTCCATAGAATTAAATGGCAGTTTCATTATAATTTAATAGCTATATTAAACATTTAAAAAATGAAAATTGACTAATTTCTATCTAAACATTGCTTGATAGTTGAATTTTATGATTAATTTTATTCATTATATCTTAAATTATATGAACAATTTGAATAAGGATTTTCTAATGTTTACTTTTTCTTATGAAAAATAAATTTATTTTTAGTTCTATTTCTTGAAGTTTATCTTATAGTCCTTGAAATGTTTTCTCAATCATTATTTGCTAAAGAAACATACCGTTTACAAAAAGTAGGTTGTTTAAGTAATCTGCAGTTTTGCTTTCTGTGATTTAGTGTATTTCAATCACTTATTACAATCTAATCCCTGATGCTACAAATAAAAGTTGCATTACTACAGAAATACTTGTACCAACAAATGTCTTTTTACAGTCTATATATTTAAATGATGTACTTCTTCAAACATTTACTTCTTTTTTTCCAAAAAAATCAAGTCATATATCACATGACCTAATTTAACAAGTTTGTATTACAAATGTTATATATAGAGCTCACTAATAAGCTCTTAACAAGCTTTGCAGAATATCCCCAACTTCAGACCAGTTTCTGCTACTGGCTTCCTCAGTGAGGTGCTAGGATAATGCTTTTTTTTCTATTACAGTGTAATTTCATTATAAGTGTTTTACTCACTTGCAAAGAAAAAAACTTTGCTTTAAATTTTCAATGTATAACTGAACATGCTTTTAAAAACTAGTGGAACAAATGCAGCAGACATTATGCAAATTTATAAATTTACTTATTCCACTTTTTGGACAAAGTTTGAGTGCTAATATGAATTTAACCAACTAGGCCAAAAATATGCTCAGCTATATATTGAAAGTTTAAAACAAAACAATAATATCTTTATGAGTGGATAAAATGCTTATAATAGAATTAAATGATGTACTATGTGTTATTCTTTTGAATGAGTTTAGTCCAAGATTATCTGCAGATAGTCTTAATAAATATTTTACGTATGTGATCTTGTTTTTAGACTTTTTAAATATCATTATCACTATTGCATTGGCATTCTATTAATCTTTATTAGTTAGGCATTTGGAATATAACTTTATAATTTTTTTATTATTTTCACTGAGGTTATTTTAGAATATTTAAAGTGTTTATGACTCTTTTTACATTTTTTCTTTATAATTTTAATTGCATAACTAATCACTTCACGTACAGTCTGTGGAATTTCGATTGATATTGTTACTGAATTGAATATTTTATTTTAATTTTATAATTTTTATAAATCTCTTCTACATACTTCATAATATCATTATTATTAACAACTTTTCTTTCTGAAAGGATGTTCAGCTGTTTCAAATCTCTAGACTACCTGATGAATAAAAACAGATAAAACTCACTATATATTGCCACACACAGCAGGTGGTGGTCATGTGATATTTATTGGCCACCTGATGAATGTTGTATAATATTCTTGGATAATGAGATACATTGAACTGAAGAATTTTATGCAAAGTGATAGTTTAAGTTTGTTACATAAAAAGTATATCACAAAACTAAAACTTTGATTAGTTAAAAATATTTATGCAACTTATGCCACTTATAGAAATGTTTCAAGGGATGATGTTTAATGAAAAAATTAATTCAATCTCTATTGGACATATGTTTATGTCAAAACTAATATTATCAGCATCCTGAAAAACAGATGAAAGCCCAATAAACATAATAACATAATTTTTATTTACTAACATAATTTCTATTTAACCATAATTGCAATGTTCAATTTGTTATTAAAGTTCGAACATAATTTTAGCAGTAATTTAACCAAAGCCTCCTTTGTATAGGTTTAATGTAAACAAACTTTTTAAATAACTTTGATTTCAAATAAATATTTTAATATGTAAATATTAATCAAACACCATATTTCCAATAAATTATATTAAATTTTAATATCAAATTAAATATTGTAGTTAAACAGCAATTATATTATTATATGTCTTATAGGGCTCATTTGATGATGGGAGTTCTGACAGAAACATATGTTTAACAGAAATTGGTTGACATTTTATCAAACATTTCAGCTTGAAAGATCATAAAAAGTTTTTATGAATGTTGTAATTATTTATATATTGTAAAGGTACAGATTGGGTATGCAGAGTGGAGTACAGGGGTGATGAAAAGAATTATTCCTAAAATTTCTAAGTCAATGAGTATAAGTAAAAATCAGCATTGGAAAACAGTATAAGTAATTATAAGTTATAGCAAATAAGTCATAAGTATAACATTACCAATACTAAACATCAAGTGTCAACAGTCTTTATTTGTAGTTGGATTTAAAAGAGGATACTATAAAATCAGAGGTAAGTCCTCATCTAGCCAGTGCCAAATTTAGGGCATATTATAAAGCAATCATCATTATTTCAAGTATATGCACATAATTAAGTGCTATAGTTACAATAATATGCAATTTTAAATAAAAAATGTTTGGATCATTATATTAATGCTTATCATCATCAATATTATTGAATATCTGGTATCATGAGCATCCTACCCATCAAAAAACTATTAATCATCATAAAATCTAAATAAAATGAAGTATGTGGGCTTTAATGATGATCTTTACTTTGCATCATCTAAATAATGCTATAGAGAACATCAGGATTTTTACACACATGTATCCATATATATATATATATATTGTGCCAGGCATTATCAAATGTTCATGCACATAATCTTTTGGAATGAATATTACAGCAGATGCACATATAAATCCGTATATATTAAGCACAATAAATATATAAATGTGCTACATTAGTAATGGAGGTTGGGTCTGAGCAGTAGAATACCCACACACACCAATTTAAATATTGTACACATATAATAAACTCGTGTGTTTTTTTATTATTTTTCTTTTTTGTATATTTTTTGTGATATATCATTTTATGTATTTTGCTTTGCTCTGAAAAATTCAAATAGAGAAAAGCAAAGTTATTAAACAAATGAATCAAATGTTGGAACATATTAGTAAAATAAATAATTAAAGCAATTGTTCCAACATACTTGTATATATATATATATATATTTAATTACTTTTCTAAAAATTGTAATCTTATTCTGAAATCAAAAAAGGTTAATTGCTTTGGTAAAAACTTAATCAAAAAGCAAAATGTTTGATAATGAATGTTGTAATTAAAATTTTTTTTTTTTATATAGATAAAATAGAATTTCTTTTGTATTGATGTCTGTAAAGAAGTGGTCTGGGTATTCAAGATGGAAACCAAACATATCAAACCCTGCTATGTAGAATTTAATCGGAAAAATTGAAAGAAATGTTATAATCTAAATGATAAGGTAAATCAAAAGGATTGGCTGATTCATACTTCTCAGGGGGGATATCTGAATTGGTTCTGTATGAGTGGGGTTGATAAGTTTTGGTCAGTGCTGTGGGACTCATTTTCTTTCTTTGGCAGTCATTCTGGGCAAGTCATTTACTACTTTGTCTCCAGAATTCACAAATCATTCAGCTACTTAGAGATTAATTTGTAGACCAGACTACTGCTGATATTTTCTAAGAAGAAATCCATTATACAGTTCTTTTAAGAACTCTTGATTTCTTAAGGATTTAGTGAACCATTCAAGATAGCGAATGAACATTTAATACAATAATTATTGTATTATAGCAGATAGAAAATATGGAGAAATCTACCAGATCTTCCATTAAAATGACCATGGGGTAGAAAACCAGCCAGTCCACCTGCCCTTTCTCTATCCAAATTGCCAAGGTGTGATCATGCCAGTTCCAGCCAGCCACAATGATGATGACACTGCCTTGCCTATGCCCGAATGAGATGATATACTCACCGCACAGCTAGGTGAATTGAAGCCCACTCTGGAGAAGATGAAGACGCCTACATGAGTTTATTTTACAAATATTTTATTAATATTGAACTAATTAACTATGATATTTCTGATTAAATATATATATATTTTTTCATTATTATTAATCATTTTAAAAAAAAGGGAGAGAGAATTGTCTCTAGCATATATATTATAACGATCCAAACGAAGTGGTAGATCGCATCGCACCGCACCGCACTACCAAAGGGCGCCATCTAGGCATTTAAGCCTAGAAAAATTTATAGAGTAGGCAGATACGCGCTGTTAGGATTCCACTTTATTTACATATTTAGATCGTTAGCCCATTGTCACTAGCTCAGTGGAATAGCAGAGATTTAATAATATCATTTACTAGTATATAAAAGAATAAAGTAAGCCACTGCCAGTAATTATCATACAAACAGATTTATTTATGCACATATATATAAGGTTTAAAATTATTTTAGTGATTTACATTTAAACATTTAACATTATTTTTAACTTTGATTTTACTTTAATTTACATTGAGTTACTATTATATTATAAATTTACATTTTTAATCAAGTTCGCACAGATGGGCTTATAAACCTGTTTAATATGTTGCTATAGATCGATTACATAGATTTCAACGGTCAAAAACATTTCAAAGTAAACATAAACGATCAAAATACAAAATTATTGATTACTGACAATTGCATAGGGAATTATAAGAAACCCTCTAGTATTCATCGTAAGATACTTGCATCATCACCAATAACTTAAAAGACATCCGAATAAATACATTTTTAGATACTCACCGTAAGGTATCATTATTTATCGAATGTCTATATATTTTGATCAAATATGAAACGCAAAACATAGTTAACCGATAAACAATCCATGCAAGCGTCTATAAACAACTTAAATTTAAATAGTTTTATTTAGGATCGAGCCTGAATCGACTACATAGATCTGCATTTAAAAATAAAATATTCTATCCCTACTTAACCTTAGGCAACACATTTCGCAATCAACTGGCGCCAATCCATCTGATACATTCATGTATTCAATGTAGCATGATACGACAACACAACAATATTGTCAGGAATGTACATCTGAACAATATGTAGAAATAGAAACGACATTGACTCTCCACCCACAGGGATGTGACATCTGTGGGCAAGTAGATCAATAAACTAAAAACTCCATAGGAATGGGCTGCGGTATTCTACCGACTTACAAACCCATCCATAGGCAAACAGAGGGTGTGTGGCGTATATCTATAATCCTGCCCGTGGCGGATCTCATATTACACCTACTAATTACATAAATATATCCAATCCATTGAACCAATTCAACTACGAAATGAACAACCCAAGATTACCCTCCCTTAATATATCTTTACAAATCGATACAGCCATTCACGCCCGACTTAAGTTTAACATTTTTATAATTAATTTAACGGAAAACAAAAATCATAATAAAACTTACAGAACAAAATTACATAAATAAATAAATAAATGGAAATGATTTTACAAATTAAATACATTAAATAAAATTATAACTAATTAATAAAATAATGTTGGTCAGATAGAATAATATTGAAATCATTTAAATCTGGAAAGTTTTTAATTTACTGTTCATAAATTTTAAAGTCTTACGGTTATTGAAATAGTTCATCTTCATATATTCCTTGCCGTTTGCACGTGAATTCCCACGTCGTCCGAAGATTTGTATCCGGTTGATCGATTTATTTATCCTTTGGAGATTTTTATTATATATATATATATTTTTTTAGTGTAATTGGTCCTCAATGAAGAAACGATGGCCCATTCTTCTTCCTTTCTTACAGAACTGAAGGGATTGAAGCTGTGCGTCTTTTCCAATCCCCCCAGCACTAACACCTAGCTGTTACATCGTCAATAATCAATCACTCCTCATTCACTGAACTACCAAGCTTTCCAAAACCTGTCCTTTTTATATTAATGTCAAGGATTGAATTAACATTGCGTCATGGAGTGATGATTCTTTCGCTGAGGTCCGATTTCCCAAATGGATTTATTTCATTTGCTGAAAGTTTCTATTGTTTTCTTTTCTATCTGACTGAGGTTATTACATTTAAATGCTCAAGGCTGGTTTTAATTTAACTAATTAACAATCATTTCCATTTCTAATTAATTACCCTGTTTTCCAAATCAAAAATATTTCAAGACAAATTTAAAGATATAATTTTATCTCCAAATCTTTTTTAAAATTTAGTTTTAAAAATACCTTTTTCTTTAATAAAAATTTTATTTTAATAATTTTTCATTATCTGTGCGACTTAATATATAAGAGTTTAAGACGATATTTTAATTTCAATTTTTAAAGAAAGTTTTTAAATGCGAACTTTTTATTTTAACTTGTTTAATAATATATATAAAAAAAAACAATGTAACGAACATCTGTGCTCGTTACAATATATATATATATATTGAATCTATGGTTATTTCAGGCATAATGATACAGCTTTTACTTAAATCTGTTAATTCATGTTTCTATCCCAAATTCTAGCATTTTCAAAAAAGGTTGCAATTAGTTTTTTTTATTTTTATTGCTGCTTGTTTTTTTTCTTTTTGTTGAAAATTGTCATACATAAATATAATGTATATATACGTACACATACACTGGTAATATTCGGTAAATACGATACCACATGTTGCATATCTGAAATGTATTTATCCGTATATCTTTAAGTTATTTTTGTCACTGTGGTACCTTATGATGAGTGCCAAAGGGTTTATTTATTGTGAATTTCCCGTAAGCAAGTCCACAAATAACTTTATATTTAGAATAGTGGGGAGTGTATAATTGTGCTGCATGTATATACATGTATAAGAATTTATCGTAAAAGGCAAATAGATACGATACCTCATGTTGAGTACTATATACTATCTGAGCTAATGCAACCTTATTGGCAGGTTGAAAAATATGAAATTAGTGAAATATTTCATAGGGCAAATATATGTATGCCTAGTTTTATTATTATTATTATATTTGCTATCAATAAAATAGGCTTTAAAGTCCTTAGTAGAAGTGTATGCCTGTATAACCAAAAATCTTTTATAATGGTATATATATATATATATATATCAAATCACACAGGACATAACGTATTTCTACAGGATAAAAAGCTCAGACCACTTCCATTCCTTATAAAACATCGTAATTAGCTTTAGGGATTTATGATTTTTTCTTATTTAAAATTGTATTTTATCTATTTCAACACCTGGAATATATATATGGGTTTGTGATAATTAATTATTTAGTATTTTTATTATATCATCATTGGTATAAAACGGTGGTGGGTATTTGGGATTATATAAATATTTAATCATAATATTAAATTGGTTTTGTCGTAGTATTATTATTTATTTGATAAAAAATGTATTTTTTCCTTATCAACTACGTACCTGTAATAACCATTTAACTTATCCATTGAAGACCCTAGATGTAGAGTACTGAGCTAGCCACATGGAATATCGCTCTACCGGGGTGTTAAATCTTATTCTTATGCTCCTCTGAACATATGGTATTGCACATCCTTCTAGGAGGGGGGAAAATTCATTTTTGATTCCTTTCTAGAAGTGGCGTGCAAAAGCTATCTGTAAATAGACTTTTCAAAGGTGTGTACTTACCATAGGTTTTAAATATTTGGGCATTCGAGTAAGATATCAACTAAAGGGGTTTTTAATTGGCAGAGTCCTGTCAATTCACTCTTTCTTTCAGTTTAGCTGGAAGTACCAATATATATGAGTACAGACAATCAGCTAAATTGGTATCCATTTTCTTTCCCTGTTAAATCTTGGTCACTTCGTGCTTGGTGCAAGATTAGGAATAGAAATCCGCAGGGGAGTATGGTCCGGTACAATATATATATATATTGACAGATAGCATTCTGAGTTTTCTGCATCTTGTGTGTATATGAGTTTTTCTTTAAATAATGCATTTGGCATTTGCTCTTCATCTTTCTTTATTTCTTCTCTCACTTCCATTTTTTTTCAATTTTTTCCTATACTTTACACACTTTTTGCTATAATTTATTTTCTTTGGATTCAATAGATTTTTGAACCACATCTTCTAGATAACTATGTAATCCTTTTTTTGCCCGTTCTACTTTCTGCTGCATTTACTCTTACATTTGACTTGCTATTTCCAGTTTCAGTGTGCTTATAGTCTCTTGTACTACTTCAAAGTTTTCATTTATTTCTTGATGGATTCGTTTATATATTTTGTTGCTTTTCTTCAAGTTTTAAATGCATTTTTTTCAATTTTTTTTTATCTCTAATTTCTTATTTTTCTTCAAATTTTTGTTGCATTTCTTCAAATTTTAAATGCATTTCTTTATATTCACTATCCTTTTTGTTGTTGTTATTTTTTCGAGCTCTAAGTACATTTTTTAAAATTCTTTTCAGCACTTCCTGATTTCTCTGTTGTATTTTTTCAAAATTGTGTTGTTTTTCTTCATTTTTTGATGAACATTTTCAACTTTTGAATGAATTTCTTTCAATTCTTTCACTTGTTATTGTTCTAAACACTTTTGTACTGTCAGAATAGCTTCTTGCAGAATTGGTTCTGATTCTATTGGCTGCACTAGTTCTTGTTGATGGATCCAAGTTTAATCATGTATCCATCCTTTTTGTTTTTGAATGTGTTATCATTTGTATATAAATCTAAGTGTTTATATTTTTCTCTTATTGTTTCCTTTTTATACAGATTTACAAGGTTAAATATGCTTAATTTATATTCTATCATTAAATAAGTACACATTAGGCTCAACTTATCAGATACAATTTTATCAAAAATAACCTGATATACCTCTGACTTAACATTTATTTTTATTATTATTTTATATATACTGCTGTTTATTAAATATTACCATGCCTGTTTTATAAAATATTAATACTTACATTTTTATTAAAAACACTAATCTTATTTCTCAAGCCAAACATTTATTGCACTATACTTATTTATTATACACCACAAATGCTAAATTTATTCATGTTTAATATCCAGGACATTATGTGACTGTACAGAAATGAAATTTGGGTGTAAGAAAGTAGATGTTTAAGCCACAATGTTGGTAACACAAATATATATTTGTACAAGAGTGAAATTGAACAGAATAAAAGTCATTCAAGCCCTAATGCCAAATATGTAGTGCTAAATTTGCAAAGTACATGGGTTGAACATGAATATACATGATATACAATGATATATTCAATATGTACTGCAAATTTTGATTCAAATAAATATGAAAGTTGAAAAGTTAATAAAAAATTTAAAAATATCAACCCAAGTATATAATAATATTAATCAATATGATGTTGATGATGATTTAAAATTTAAAAGTACTCCAAAAAGTATTTTATTTGTTTTTCAGTTTCAATAAAAATAAAACTCAAAGGTGCTAAACTTTCTAAAATGAAAGTTTACTTTTGGAAAACTTTTGAATGAATGATCATCATCAATTATAAATTATTACCACCATCCCTGTGTGCCTACCAGTAGATTGGATATTAACTAGCATATGGGTATTAAAAGCATAATGTTTGAATTGAGTTACTAATACAAACTAAATGGATTAATTAAAAATACCATAACAATTAATTAACACTGAATAAATAAAACTGTTGCATATATACTTGCAACTTTATTACATATACAAAATATTAAATATCATAATAATAAAACATATTTTAATTTAAGTTTAGGTTTAAGATTAAGGTCTTATTGTATTTATAATAAGATCTTACCACTTTAAATATTTAAACAGGGCACTAGTGATATTAGAGAGTAAATGAATCAGAAATAGTGATGTTATACAAAATATAATATCAGTAGGTCTGGAGTAATTTATATGGCACTGTCTATTTCTTCCTTTATAACATTATACAAGCATTGGACTGGATAGTTTTGCAAACTTCAGCATTAATTTCTGGAACCAACTGTATTTTTTATAAGTTTTTCTGTGACTGTGGTTTTTCTTTTGCGTAGCTAAACATAGAAAATATTCTACTAAATAGAACCATGATACTGGATGTTATGACTGAAGTATTGAAAAACACTTTTAAGACAATAAAATATTACTATCCAAGTTATGGTGGAAAACATTTTTAACTAGTGGTTGTTTCTCTCCTTGGCATGGATTATTGCAACACTGCTTCTAAAGGATACTGGACTAGAATACAAAGCAATGTGGAAACTGGATATGTAGTTTCTTGTTTCAAGCATATTTACACCTATATGTTGCTCAAACAGCATGTTTTCAAACAATGTATATATCATCAACTAGAAAAAATTAACCTTTACATCACTACAATGACATATTTTTTGCAAAACATGCTATGGAAACAAATTTCCAGAACTTTAATTATATCGTAATTTGGTATATAAATGAACAAAAGTATAACAAAAATGGTTTTTTATTTATTTACTTTTTTATTTACATTAGTTAACAGTTTAGAAAAAAAGAAAAATCATTGTCAACATTTAAATATAACTTGACAATTTCTAAAATATTATTAATTCAAAAATTTTAGTATTATATTTAGATTTGCCATCCAGTTTAGCTATATAAATGTGGGGAAATTTATTTAATACTCAGTCTGCAAAAGTCAAACTAGAAAGTATTCAAATTTAGATTTTTATAAACTAAACAATTCAAATTCTTTCAGTTTTGAGACTACTTTTCTTTTTTTCCTTTTATATCACAATTTAACATTATTATTGAATTCTTACTAAAAAAACAATTTTATACAATATTTAATATTATAAACAGATTAACCTTTCTATTTTTTAGACATTCTAAACATTCTCTACTCAATTTTGATGATGAATATTTATAAAGCAATTTTTTTCATGAAGCTTTGTAATATAACCTCATTCAAGCTGCTCTCAAATTTGTTATAGTTATATCTAGTAATCTCCCTTGTAGTTTACATGTATAGTTTTTAAAAAATAATACAAATTTTTGTATGTATTTTGTATTGACAAGTTGAAAAATAATATAATTTGGTGAAAATAAAAAATTATCTTTTGGCACTTTAAAATAATAATTATAAAATAAAGTTAATTATTTTCAAAATATTAAGTTGCTATGAGAATTTGAAGAGTTACCAGACAATGAAGAAAACCCTCAGAATATTGTCTGCTTTCATACAGTGGCGGGAGTTTAGTTAAGTTCTTCTGCATGTTGCTTATGAAATTAAAATCAGGAAAATGACTTCAATTTTCACATATTCTCATATATTTGCAATGGTAGAGTAGAATATTAATTAGAGTGCTCAACCTCAGTTTTACAGATGTGTCACTTATTCATAGAATGGTAATAATATCTTAATACCGAATAATACCTCATTATATCAGCCAACAATGGAACTTATTGTGGACACTATAACACAATTTGTTAATTTAATACTATATGTCATAAGAAGAAATTACTCAAGAAGAGAAATATTTATACATATTTGACATATCCAAATCCATCATTTATAAGGCACAACTATCACAAAGAAACTTACTTATAAAAATAGGCAAGTTAAATATATGAAACTATGATTGTTGTGGCAAGAGATCTCAATTTTAAATTAGTTTTACTGTTTTAGAAAAGTTCAGCTCTTCAGAAAATATAAAAATAAAGTAAACTTTCCCTCTTTCATTATGATAATCATGTAAATACATAAGTATAAAATAGTTATACAATTTTTCTTCGATTGCCTAAATAAAGTTATTGTTATAGTTAAGAATTTTGTTTCTTATAATTTTTCTCATCTGAATTACAAGTGTACTTTTTATATTACATTAGAATAATACTAAAAATGTGGGAAGGGTGATGACCAGGAAATATGGCTGAATCTGCAGAAAGGCTTGTATTTAATGCAAATTTCAGATAATCATGATCCAGAATGTTGATTAAATTAGATTAATAAAAGAATTGTATAGTCACACAACCGTGTACATTGTCACCCATTGGTAATCATATTCCCTTAGACAGAATTAATTTATGTTTTTTCATCTTTTATGTGTGGGAAATTTCTCTTACATTTGGGGCTGTATAGAATTATCATGATTCAAAATAAGCAGGGATTGAACCCAGTTGAATTTTAAGATTTTTTTTTATTTTTGGAATTTTTTTTGTATACATCTGAATTATATTTTAAGACTTACAAGTCTTGAATACTGATTAAAAAATTATATTCTCCATTGAAATATATAAAATCCCGGTCTGATAAAAATTGTGTGAGAATGTTTTTTTTGAACAAGCACATCATTAACAAAAAGGAAAACAGTATCCAACCCTCAAGCAAGTGGAATATTTAAATAGCCAATTTATATAATTAGTACTTCTTCAATAAATACTGCACTATACTCAGTGAATTCACAAGTGCTATGAATATGATTTTCTAAGCTATGTTTAATAACACACACACAGACACCCATATATATATATATATATATATATGGGTATATATATATATATATATATATATATATATAATCCTCTTCTGTAGTCAGTGTTCATTTAAAATGTCTCAGCTAATTTTATTTACAAACAAGAACAAAAAGGATAACAATAAAGTTTACAATAAGGCTGATAGATGAAACAATGACATTAAGATAACCAAACAATTCCTTGACACCAACAATTTAATTTTCATCAAAGAAGACAAGGGCAACAGGTTTGTGCTTTTAAATTCTAATGAGTACAAATCTAAAATAACTGAACAAATTCGAAATCTCCAGCTTGCCCTGGTTTTAAACTTTAATAATAAACTCAACAGGCATAAATACATATCTGCTATCCTCCACCCTCACAAAAATAAAGACATCTTCTAATATTACAAAGTTTATCCATCTTCCACTAAAATCCCTAGAATATTTGCCAATTCAAAGCTGCACAAGCCTGGAGAACTGCTTCATCTAATGATGGAGTTTTGGAGGAGTCCATTATTTCAAAACATCCAAGTTTGTTAATCAGTTATTGTTTGATAGTTTGGGCTTTGGAACTTATTCCATCAATTTCTCTTTCCAAATTTGTAAATAGAATTAAAAATGCTATCATCAATGATAATCATCACATGGCCATGCTTGACATTAAAGAGCTATACGGATCTGTCAATAGAAAACTATTCAAGTCATCCACCAAAAACTCACAAACATCAATTTTCCAAACGATCACATTAACTTCATTTTGTCATTTTTGTATTGGATAGACAATCATATATACACTACTTTTGAAAATAAATGGTACACTATGAACAATGGTTGGCCTATGGGCCTTACTCTTAGTGGAAAAATCACCAGCATCTTTTTGAACCATTTTGAGAATCAGATTATACCTAAATATCAATCTGACCATCCTGACACTATATATACGTGGTATGTGGATGATGTATTTCTTGCATCCACTAAACACACCACTTTGTGCATTCTACAAGAAATCCAACAACAAACTAACCTTACCATCACTACTACTTGGGAAGATGACTTAAAAAGATTGACTTTGCTCACCCTAATTCCAATTCTCCGAACTCTCATAAATTTGTGGGCTTAAATGACTTCTTATTTAGAAACTTGCAGTTGTGAAAATTTGAATCTGACAGAAAAGATAACATCTTTTGCTAGGCCAACGATTTATTAAAAGCAGATTTCAAATACAAGACCATTACTAACAAAATTAAACAATTTCACAAGAAAATTATAGACAATATTAGAGACCTCAATCTTCCACACATTACCCTTCTTTACTTCCCTAAAATTTCTAACCAATTAGTGAAATTTTTATCTACCAGATTTAGAAACAGTTTTCATACACCCCCCTGCACTAACTGTCTTATTAATAATTCTAAAAACAAAGTTGACCTTGATCAAACCCCCCATGTCGTTTATAGCATCTCATACCTCAGCCTAAATGCCATGCTATTTCCTAACAGTGAAACCAAAGCCACTATTTACAATAAAATCACTCAACACAAATGCACATATAAAAGAGCACAGAAAAATAATGATAATTCATCAATATTTTTGGAGCCCTCAAAAAGGACTGGTCACATCTTTGAACCCTCGAACCCTAGAATAGTATGCATTGATAAGAATGGCTGTAAATGAAAAATCAAAGAAACGTACTTTATTAATAGCAACAATAACTCTATTAACAGACATAACACTTGCTTTGATATTTCCAAACGTTGGGCTAATTAAATAATTTACATATTGCCATTTACATTCTATTCTGCTCTATTTGTTTTTTTTACGGCTATGAATATGAGGATAAACCCCTTGAAAGCGCTCAGCTGTCAAGTATTTTATCGATTAATATAAGTATTTATTATAGTTTCTCTTTCCAGCGCCTCAACACGCTTGTAATTTTGTAATAAATAAGTCTGTAAGTAACACTAAATAAAAATGATAAAAATAGGTTGAAGTAATAGTTAGGCAAACAAGTAAATAAATAACAGACAGTAAAATTAAAATACATATAGGACAGTAAAATGGAAAAATGTTACAAATAGAAAGAGGAATGTGCATTTTAATTTCAAAATAAGTAATGGATAAAGCAATGAAAATTAGTTTTTATATTTTTTTAAGTCTTTGTAGGAATAGTTTAGCAGCCAATTTTATAATTCAATTCAATTCAATTCAATATCCATTTATTATGTGCATTTCAACGTTTACACTTTAACAGAAATACACAATAAAAAAAACAAAAAACAATAATAATTAAAAAAAAACAAAAAAACAATCATAAGCAAATACAAACTACATACATAAGATTATATATATATGTTAATAATTATAAATTTAGTTGTTTTCTAACATTCATAACAAATTGATCACAAAATATATCTAATAATAATAATAATAATAATAATAATAATAGCGCCACCTGGTTACTTACATTGTTGCAGGTAAGAAAAAAGTCTCCTAGTTTTTTTCAAATTAAATAGCTATACAAGTGGATTTTTCCCTTAAATATTTAAATATGCTATACTCAATGCCTACCCGAGCGTTTTAAGAAATGTGCGTGTCCTAAAATAATTAGTGAACAACAATATAAAAAATCAATAATAGTTACGAGTAGTAATTAATTCTCCGGTATGGCGTATAGACGTCAATGCAAAAAATTATAATTAGTAACATTCTTTAGAATCAAAAAGTAAAAAGAGTAGAAGGAAAAATAGCGAAAAACATAATAAGTTTTAAATTTTAAAAAATAGTTTAAAAAATCAAAACAAAACCTTACCTTGTTGAAAAATTACTTGCGTAAATAATAAAATGGCGACTGCCCTGTCGTCAGCTCAAGAAGCTGGGCCTTCACACCACACAAGAAAAACATATGCAACTATTGCAAAAACTTACCAAGATAACGTAAACCCGGGAAAAAATCCCAGATTTAGAAAGACTACGTCAGACGATCTTAAAGACTTGGATCTAGTAAACCAAAATGAAATTGAGCCCCCCCACACACAATGGACAGATGATATGCTGGAACAGATTGGGGTCAGATTCAATAATACGATACCTAGAACCCTTTTTTCTACATTCAAAAGATTTTTTACTGAAAAATCAATAGTGTTGGCGGTAACAGACAATCACTGCACTCTCTACCGTTTCCCCAAGGAGCTACTTATTGAAGCACTAAACAAAAATAATTTACTGGAGACAGTACGATGCATAGGTGACCATCCAAATAGCAGATATGTAGCGGTTGAGTTTTGTGAATCATATTAAAACTCTAGGTAATTTTGCAATCGTACGTGTTGATGAAAACAGATACAAAAACATCACCGGAGTATTAAAAAATGCCTACTTCGGATATAGCTTTGACGATTTCCAAAGAATGATGAATCCATTCGGAAAGGTTACTTTTTTTCAGCAGATATACCTCAAAGAAACATCAGTACCCGTATTCACAAATAGTTTTGAATACAAAGTCAAGCTAAACAAAGAAATAGACCCAGAAAACATTCCAACACACATAACAGACCAAGAGGCAACGCTATACTTATATATCCGAGGACTAAAGCCACGTTGTTTCGCCTGTGGCAAAAGAGGCCACATAGCAACGCAATGCAATGAAGAAGTAAATCTAGTGGAAGAGAATGACCACCCCTCACAAAGATTAGAAGGGAAACCAAATAGAGCACACAAATCCACGGAGCAGGAAAACATAGATTTCCCACCACTTAAGTCAATAATATCAAAAATTAAAATTAATAAAAATAAAACGATAGACCATCCCCCAAGCAAGTCAATGAAAATAACAATTAACACAAACACGAATGAGGAAGAGGAAAACTTTGAACCCCAGGCAAAATCACTTAGTGATAAGTTAATAGAACATGAAAATAATTACATGCAAAAAGAAACAAAAGAACTGCCAAACGAAGATAACAATCAAGCTGAGGACAAAACAATAATCAAAACGACAACTGAAATAATGGATACCACCACACAATCCTTTCCAGCAGTTAAAAACACACCTCCGGAAAGTAAACGAAAACAAGCAGAACAAAAAAAAATAGAGAAAACAAATGAAAGCATGCAAAATGAAGCGAAGGAAATCTCAAAAGAAAATAAATATCATACAGAACACACAATAATAAATAAAACCACAACCGAAATCATGGACAGCATTACAGAGTTTTTTCCAAATGTTGGAAGCACACCAACGGAAACTAAAAGAAAGCAGCCCAAATTAAAAAAAACTAGAGAAAGCAAAAAAATTAAAACTAACGAGCAAGAACTTACACAAGTAGACATGCCGGACCAATCATCAGATGAATCTATGGAAATAGAATCACTCTTACTGGAAGAAATGACTTTGGAAAACGAAAACAAAGAGACTGCAATAGATAAACATGCAAATAGTAAGTCTGCCAGCAGCAAAAAAAAACCGCAATGAAAAAACGTTTAGCTCGCAGGTACGAGATAAAATTCCAGCACTCTAATAGGAAAAAATATAAATAATATCCCCTACATATAAAAATATACAATTCAAATGAAGATAAATATTAGTGCAGTAAACGTCCGAGGTTTGAATTCAATTAAAAGAATGCAGCAAATTAAATATTGGATACAGACAACACAACCATCCATTTTAGGGCTATTGGAAACAAAAATTTGTAGCGGATCCCGCTTTGATCCAGCGCTACATATGAATAAAATAGGCTTTTGCGCATGCTCCAGAGATACAGCAACGCCTTCAAATGGCACAGGTATTTTTATCAACCAACAATGCCCATTCACTACTTTTAAAATAATTTTTATAGATGCAAATCTCCTTATAACAACATTCAATCATAGACAACTTTCAATCAATGTTATTTTTGTATATATACCTCCGGGGCCAATAGTAATTAGCAGAATAATTGCTACAATAAATTCAATTCTAGCTACCAATCCCCATCCCACTATTCTTGCTGGAGATTTTAATATGACCTATAAAAAGTTTGTCACAAAATGGTTACACCAATTTACAATACCACTAATGAGCGGGGAAGGGTTTCTTCCACCGGACTCAGTATCTTTTTATAATAACAGACGCGGTACTTTGATTGATCTGCTGTTTTATTCTCCCATGTTACACCACGCAATTGAAGTAAAACTTTCTCCCACCAATTTTTCTGATCATGCAGCACAAATAATGAAACTAAATTTAGACACACACTGCAATACTTTTAACAACATACAAAAAACAATAAGAATTCTACTTCCAAATAGTACTCCCGAGGCTCTCTTCTCAGAAATGTATATAATGTTAAACGAATTAAATCAAATTGAACTGGACCCGATTTCCAAATATATAGCATATATAAATACACTCTCGTTTAAAATAAATCACATTACACAAAAATCCACCCCCCCTTCAAAATTAATCACATTAGCAGAGGAAATAAATAAAAGGATAATACAGGCAAAACCAGTCAAGAATAACCAAGCAAATATAATAAAGCTAACAAAGTTATACAATCAAACCGTTGATAAACTGAAACAATATCTAGCAATAAAGAAAAAGAAAATTTGTCTCACACAACAACATACATGGACCCGCGGATATATTCGTTGGGCTTTAGGTTATCCATGCACAAACAAAGTACCAATGGCGCTAGAATGGGAAAATAGAGTGACAGCTGGTTATAATATGCTAGACCCTATATATAACTACTTCAAAAAAAAACTAACTAAAAATAATCATTTCAAACCACTTGCAGATTATTTTGGCAAGCCAGAAACGGAAACACCTTTTGAAATAAAAGATTTTGCAATAGTTTTAAACTCAGTCCCAAGCACATGTCATCCAGGGCCACCAGGGATCCCACAATTTGTACTGTCACATCTCAGCCAATTCACAAATAAATATTTATGTCAACTTGCAAATCAATTATCACAGAAACTATACAATATACAAGGGCTATATCCAATATCAATGGTCCCATTTATAAAAAAACAAGAACCAATTTCCACACTAGCCAATCTCCGACCAATCTCAATGGAGCCATTGGGAATAAAAATACTGGAAAAGGTCATAAAGGATAAAATTGAACAATACATAGTACCAATAATATCACAGCATCAATACGCAAAAAAGGGTCATCCACAGGGCCGGCAGCACTAATATATAAAACGCTAATCAATTCAGTTATTAAAAAGAAAAAATATGCACCAATGGTAGTCCAGCTGGATTTTGAAAGTGCTTTTGACTCTGTCCCAATAGAAACACTATTGAGTCAGCTAAAAGAAACACAGATACCTAAAACAATATTATATACAATAGGCAATTTGCTTCTAAATAGAGAAATACACATCACGCTCAATGGTAGATCCACATCATCATTCAATCCCAGCCAATCAATCCTGCAAGGTTCTCCACTAAGCACACTGCTATTTACCTTTTATTTAAATCCACTGCTAGAGCAAATAAATAAAAAAATTCAAGGAATTCAAATACCAAATACTAATACATACATTCCCTGCATAGCTTATATGGATGATGTCACAGTGTTTCTAAACTCAAAAAAGCAAATACATATACTACAGGAAATAATAGAAGAATACACAAAAAATTTCAAATTAAAAATTAACATCAATAAATCAGTAGCATGGTCAATATACACAGGCAAAACAGACACACAAATTTATCAAGGTAAGCCCAGTAATTTCCTGGGTTTTCCTTTCCACTTAGGGAATGAGCCAGATGAGAAGGAATATACAAAATAAACTCAAGTTCGAAGCAGAAAGGATCATAACATCACTCTCCAGATCATATCTCTCACTCTATGCAAAAGTGTCACTATTTAATCAACTTATAATGACCAAAATAACTTACTACCTGCCAATAATTACTTTTACAAAACAATTTACAAAGTCAATTAACTCACTCTGTAATAAACTATTATGGAACAGAAAAATAGTAGCAATTTCCTTAAAGCAACTTAACCAACCAACAAAATGGAATGGCCTTGGACTGCATGCTATACATACTTTCTACACACAAAAAACAGTAAATCTACTGATTACAATATTCAGACGTTTTCCAAACATAGAACCAAAAGAGAGATCACACCAACAGACCGACCCCCACCCACAGACAATTATATAAATACACTATTGATAAGTATTAAAAACATTAAAGATAAAATAGCACTGAAGAATCCAATTAAATATACTTATTGGCAAATTCATGATTTTCTAACTCAAAGCCAAGAAAACAACAATAGGATAACAGTACTAGGAATAAATAATAGTCAATTACTCAAAAAGTACAAAACATGGTATTTAGAACCTAAATTGTTTGACTTCATCCTCAAATTGAATTTAAATGCACTACCTACAGCACATTTCATTCTGTTCAGAAGATTTTACCTAAATGTTGATCCAATGTGTGCTTTATGTCACCGGGAAGAAGAAACACAAGAACATTTAATATATCACTGTAAAGGCTTAGAAAAGTCAGACAAATGATGGTGAATAATTACAGGAAAAGGGAAACCACAATAGAAAAAATGCTAAAGGCTTTCAATGAAAATAAAATACCTATAATACGTGCAGCAACTTTCAGTATATATGCCTTATGGTGTACTAGATGTGCTTTCACTTTAGGAAACAATCCAAGAAGACATCCCAACACATATCACAACAAACTAGGAAAACTTAAGGAAAGGGACAATCTTCTAGCACCACCGGACATTTATGCTGCCACATGGTCTCTATTTAAAATAAAAGCAGCCTTATAATGGATAGACCAAATACAACCTCTGAAAAATGGAAAACTGAAATGAACTCATAATAAGAACTGAAAAATCTAAAAGGTGTGAACTGCAAAAGACGCTAATGGTTAAAAAAAACAAAAGTATATTTTCTGTGTTTCAAGATGTATCCTAGAATATGATGTTTTATACAATGTATTACTTGATAAGAATGTAACCTTTTTTTTGCCTAATAAAGTTTGCTTTGAAATATAATAATAATAATAATAATAATAATAATAATAATAATAATAATAATAATAATAATAATAATAATAATAATAATAATAATAATAATAATAATAATAATAATAATAATAATAATAATAATAATAATAATAATAATAATAATAATAATAATAATAATAATAATAATAATAATAATAATAATAATAATAATAATAATAATAATAATAATAATAATAATAATAATAATAATAATAATAATAATAATAATAATAATAATAATAATAATAATAATAATAATAATAATAATAATAATAATAATAATAATAATAATGTTTTCTGATCATTCTGCCCAGTTAATCACAATCAATCTAGAAAAACTGCAAGTAGTTAATCGCAAGCTAACAAAAATGATGAGAGTACTTATCCCAACAAATGCAACAGAATTCCTCTTCTCAGAGACATATTCTGTTGCAGAAGGTTAAAGGGATGAGCCTCGATCCTATACAGCGATATCTGACTTTTATAAACATCTTGTCTTTCAATATTGATCATGTAACAAGAAATCAAACATCACCATCAAGGCTTCTGCAATATGCAAATCAGCTACATCAGAGACTAACGATGGTGGCTCCAACACAAACACCCAAATACACATAAGAAAGCGGACTGATGCTTATAACAAGGCCTGTGAATCACTGAGAGAATATCTGAAGATTAAGAAAAGTAAGCTTTACATGGCACAACAGCACACATAGACCTGCAAGTTTATCAAGTGGGCTTTAAGTTATGTACCAGACCTAAAGATGCCAATGCCCATCCAGATTGAGGATGGTATGTTCTCTGGCCATAACATGATCATGTCATTGTTCAAATACTTTTAAGATAAGTTAAGTGCTGAGCCTTGCATTTTCTTCCCACCAAGGTGGCCATGGATACCACTGTTCATTCTCAGGCATTTAAGTTTTTTTTTACAGCAAACAAGGATTTAGAAAAACCTTGCTCAAGAAATTAAGCCAACCACAGGGATATACCCCATGGCAATAGTGCCATATAATAAGAAAAAGAAAGTCATACTAATGTCAAATGACCTTAGACTAATATCTAAGGTGCCACTTCCTATCAAAATATTGGAAAAGATTATAAAAGATAAGATTGAGCCCTATATTTTACCAACCATCAGTGAATCACAATTTGCAAAGAAGACATCGTCAACAGTGCAAGCAGCATTTTTATTCAAGACCATGATGATAGCCATTAGGGTGAGGAAGAAATACAGTGCAGTGGTAGTGCAGATAGATATTGCTTCAGCTTTCGATTCAGTGAGAATCCCTGTGCTACTGGATATGCTCAAGCAGACTAAAATACCCAAAGCTCTGCTTTATTTAACTGCAAACTTGATACTGAGCAGAGAACTTTATGTTACTATGAATGGTAGAAATTCACCCTCATTCATCCCCAACACAATCACTATCCCAGGGGTCTCCTCTGAGTGCATTAATGTTTATTTATTATATCAATCCACTTATTGAAAAAATCAATAGCACATTCATTGGAATTCAAATACATGGTACAACACAGAAGATTGCATGTCTCACATACATGGATGATATCACAACCTTCCTCACATCCAAGAAGCAAATTCCACAGCTTCAGGCAGTGGTTCAACAATTCTCAAAACAATACGGAATGAGAATAAACCTAGAAAAGACTGCATCCTGGATGCTACTCACTGGAAGGCCATGTGGACCAATGTATCGAGCAAAACCAGCTCCATTCCTGGGCTTTCCTTTTTTCTAGGAGCCAGTGGAATGAGATGTCAGATCCAAGACAAGCTCAAAAAAGAAGTCAAAAGCATAGCTGAATCACTCTCAAAGGCATATTTGTCCATATATGCAAAGGTGCAATTGATTAACAAGCTTATAATAACCAAGATAACATATTACATGCCTGTAATTGAATTTTCAAAAAAATTTATGGCATGCATTGTTCCATATGTTGGAAGCTCATCTGGGGGAAAAAGATGGTGGCAATTTCAATGGCAAAACTCAATTACACTCTTACAGCAAATGGACTGGGGTTGCATAGGCTTACAAACCTTTCAAACATTCAAAACAAGGAATGCTATAATTGCTATACTCACTCAATTTTCTAAATTAAGCCACTTAGAGCAGATAACACCTACAGATAGGCCTCCTCCAAAAGATTGTTTTTTGTCAACCATCTACCAATGCAGGAGAGAAAGAACAATCCTGGATCAATTTGAACAAAAGTATAAATATTGGGAAATATATAAGTTTATACATCAAAATAATCTCAATGAGGAGATCCTATCAATACTAGAAATAGGAAGCAAATATCTGATCAAGCAATACAAAAGATGGCAACTAGAACCTAAGTTCCTAGATTTTATAATCAAAATGAATTTGAATGCTTTACCTACTAAATAATTTTTACATCACAGAATAATGTACAGGTCAGTTGATCCATTCTGTGGCCTTTGCCATATGGCTGAGGAGACTTTACAGCATATAATTTTCAACTGCAAGGCCATGGAGCAGACTAGATGCATTCTGCAGGGAAATATAAAAAACAAAACACTACAATGATGCAAATTATATCAACTTACAAAGGTAGGTCTGTACCAGCCATAAGGGCCTCAACGTTTGTCTTCTATGGACTTTGGTGCACTAGGTGTGCATTCGTATTGTGTAATAACCCCAGAAGGCATCCAGCCACATTTGAGAATAACTTAATTAAAATTCAAGTTAGAGACAAGCAGATCACCAGCCCAGATATTTATGCAGCTACTTGGTCCCTGCTCAGACAAACAGCAAAGTTATAAAGAACGAAGTTGCTGATTTATGGATAAACTGTAAGTTTTTAATGATCCCAAATATCATCATGGACTTTGGGTTTGAATGACAAACTAGAATATAAAGGCTGTGAGATAAAGAAATTCATATAATGTCTTCCATGATTTACCACAAGATTGGAAATCAAAAAACAATGATGATATTATATCTCCTATTTCCAAAGAATTAAAGAATGATCCAGATTATGCTCCTATTGGACAATAATATGCATAATTGACATTTCTAAAGTGGATGGAATCATGTACAAATTGCTTATATAGATATGTACTTTTAAAAAAATGAATATTGTAGCACTCGAAATTGAACTGACAATAATAAGATTAAACATGTATCTTGTTACGGTATTGTAATACGATGTAACTAAAAGGATTAATAAAGTTTACTATTGTTGAAACTTAATAATAATAATAATAATAATAATAATAATAATAATAATAATAATGATAATAATAATAATAATAAAATAATAATAATAATAATAATTCAATATCCATTTATTATGTACATTTCAATATTTACACTTTAACAGAAATACACAATACAGAAATAAAAAAAAAACAATAATAATTAAAAAAAAAACTATAAGCAAATACAAACTACGTACATAAGATTATATATACATATATGTTCATAATTATAAATTTAGTTGTTTTCTAACATTCATAACAAACTGATCACAAAAAATATCAATATTATTAAAAGTTAGATTATATACTATTTGCAATCTATTAATAACTGACTTACTAAAGAAAGTATTTATATATTTATTAACCTTGAAAGTTTGCATTTATCTTAACAAATGACTAGGTACTTTCAATTCTATTTTCAATATACAGTTACTGACACCAATTTCCCCATCAATCAACTTTTTCAACAATATCATGTCTTTCAATATTCTCCTTTCTTTCAATGCTGGTTTAACATTTTGACATTCTCCCATTATTAATTTATTAAATCTTTTTTCAACATTATATATTCTAGACTGAATATTAATCAGATTGAAATTCCACATACAAGAACCATATTCTAAAAGTATAACAACAAGAGAAAAAAATAACCTATGCCTTATGGAAATAGATAAAACTTTCCCATATCTCAAAATGCAGTCCATTTTTCTGTATGCTTTATTAATAATATATTTAATATGTTCATTAAAAGTAAAATTACTAAAAAATATAATTCCTAAATCAGATACAATCTGTTTATATTTAATAACATCATTCTCAATTTTATATTGATAAACAGATTTTTCAGTTTTATTAGTATAGGAAACAATGCATGTTTTATTAATATTAATCTCCATATTTTTATGCCTACACCATATTATAAAACTATTTATATCATTTTGAATCTCAATATGATCACTATAAGTAATAATTCTTTTAAATAACTTACAATCATCAGCAAAAGTAAGTATCATACTATTTTTTGTTATGATCAAGATCACACATAAAAACATTAGAAAGTAATGGTGGTAATATTCCACCCTGAGGAACACCTATCATATTATTTACAAAAAGAGAATTGATTTCTATCCATATGCACATAAGATTTAAAACCCCTCAAATAATTAAAAAAACACTCAATTAAATGGACTAACACCCAGCATTTTAAGTATTTATATAAAAGTCTAATATAGGAAACTTTATCAAATGCCTGAGTCATATTAAAATATACATCTAATTGCTTTTGATCAGATAAAGCATGAGCAATATGATCGGATATCACCATTAAATTAGTTTCAACAGATCTATCAGGTAAAAAACCATGCTGATAACTTGGTAATACTCTAATCATATCTACAATAATATTACTATAAATACACCTTTCATAAATCCTAGCAAAAGGTGACAGAATTGAAATAGGTCTATAATTACCAGGATCAGATCTATTCCCTTTCTTAAAAATTGGTATAATCTTAGTTATCTTAAATATATCAGGAATAATAGTTTTCTCAATCAATAAATTAATGATATAATGTAATGGTGCTACCAAACATTCAGCATAACCCTTGATAATAAAATTAGGAATATTATCATATCCCATAAAAGATTTCAATTTAAGTTTAGAAATTGCACCAAACATTTCAGGAATTGCAATTTTATTAACATCTATATTCCAAAAACTCTCTTTATTAAATTTAATATCAACCATATTATCATTATCTGAAGTATCTAAATACATATTTGTAAAATGATCGACTAGATCATTCATAGAAGGCCTAATTACATTATATCTACAAATTTTACTTTCAACAATATTAAGATCCTTTACATAATTCCAAAACATTTGTGGATTATTCCTAAAATGTTCTTCAACTCTATTTAAATTATTATTATAATCTCTTTTCATAAGAGTCTTAGTATAAGCATGCAAAACACTAAATTTCTTATAAAATTCTTTATCATTACTTAATTTATATAACCTATGATATTTATGCTTTCTATTCAAAACCTTGCACAATTCCTTAGAAAACCATTTAGGATATTTATTATTAGTGTTCAAATAATGCCTAACAGGAATATATTGATCTAGACAATTTTGAACTATACTAACAAGCTTATTTCCAGTTATATTTGGATCATTTCCCATCAAAATTACATTTCAATCGATAGCCCCAAAAACTTTATAAAGGTCATAATAGTCACCATGTTTGTAATCTCTTTTATTATTTACTATAGGCTTTATATGTTCATGAGAACCATCTATTACAAATTCCAAAAGTTGATGATAAGGATCAGGGGGCAAAAGAGCTTGATCAGCCTCTTTGCACTTCAAATCATCCTTAGTGCTAAACAATAAATCCAACATACCACCCCTAAAATTAATATTATTAAGTTGATTTAATCTAACGAATTCAACAATAACAACAACAACAACAACAACAATAATAATAATAATAATAATAATAATAATAATAATAATAATAATAATAATAATAATAATAATAATAATAATAATAATAATAATAATAATAATAATAATAATAATAATAATAATAATAATAATAATAATAATAATAATAATAATAATAATAATAATAATTTAATTTAATTTAGTACATTTAAATAAAATACTAGTTTTCTACTTCACCTTTGAGTAGTAAGTAATTTAGATTGCGCTTTACGCAAAAAAGTGAAGCTAAATTTCGATTAAAAGTAGGCTATGATTATGGAGACTCAAGGTCTCTGAAAGTGCTTAGCCATATAACTTTGTAATAAGATTGAGACAAGCTTCACTTTTTTTGCGTAAAGCACAATCTAAATTACTATTTAGTACATTTAATAGATTTTACATCCAAACAAAAATGCACAGCTAATCTAGTTCACAAAGCATTTGCAGAGTTTTTTGCATAGTAGTCTTAAATGTTCTATCATCTGTTTCAAATATATTAACAGTATTAAAGTATTTATTGTACAATCTAGGTAATCTTACTAATTCTGAATTTTTAATGTTTCACTTTTAAATTTTGGAATATTATACAAATTTTTTGATCTCGTATCCTTTACCTTTACCTTAAATGATAATGTTGTTTGGCAACTTCTCACATCTATTATACCTGATGTAATTTTTTTTAAATACTTCATATCAGTATAGATTTGTCTTTTGTAGGGTGCATTGTCATCACATATTATTTCTGATGTAATGTATCTGAAATTTTTTTTATAAACCTTTTCCAGTGCTAATCTATTATTTAATTTACATGAGTTTCAGATCAAATATCTATAATTTGAAATAGGTAAGAGCAATGTATGAAACAAATACACACATGTATTTCTCTTAAACATTTTACAGTTTCTGAGATTTAACCCCATTATTTTATAACTTTTTGTAATAATATTTTGAATAATATTATTAAATGTTCCATTATTATTAAAAATAATACCTAAATCTTTATGATCTTCTTTTCTTAAAATCCTTTTTGAGTTTAGTGTATAATTAAACAGACTTGTAGATGATTTTTTAGAAAATGATATGACACAACATTTTTCAATGTTAATTTCCATATAGTTTCCCACACACCAATCCTAAAATTTTTTGATGTAAGACTGCAAAATCTTCTGATCATCAAAATTCTTAATAGTTTTATACAGTTTAATATCGTCTGCAAAGCAGAGAATGTCAGAACCATTTACACACTGCTCTATATTCAAAGAATAATGTGAAAAAAGCTGTGGTCCAAGTATACTTCCTTGAGGCACTCCAGCATTACTAAAATATGTGTATGATTTTGCCAACCCAAAAGATACAAAATTAGGCTATTTGAGACAAAAGATACAAACTACTGCAAAAGTTCACAACTAAAACCAATCATGTGCAACTTACTAATCAATCTAGAGTGATCTACTTGGACAAATACTTTGCTTAAATCAAAATAAATCACATCTAGCTGTAATCTGTTATCAATTGCATTTGCAATAGCATCTTGAATATGTATCAAATAAGTCTCAACAGATCTACCTGGGATAAACCATGTTGTGTTTTAGATAAAGATTTACATACTTTATCTATTATCATATTATACACACATTTTTCAAATAATAATAATAATAATAATAATAATAATAATAATAATAATAATAATAATAATAATAATAATATTATTATTATTATTATTATTATTATTATTATTATTATTATTATTATTATTATTATTATTATTATTATTATTATTGAGCCAATTTTGCTACCCCGATTATGCAAGATTCAATTTGCGAAAAAATGTTCATCTACAAATCAGGCTGCACTTTTGTTTAAAACTGTTATAGATTCAGTTAGAAAGTGTAAGAAATATAGTCCATTGGTAGTCCAGTTGGATACTAAGTCTGCTTTTGACATGGTATCTATAGATCATCTTATTAACATACTAGCAGATGCAGAGATACATTCTCCAATCCTTTACATAATAACAAACCTTTTGCTAAACTGTGAAATATATATTACATTAAATGGAAAATTCACTCCTAATTTCACTCCTTATTGCTCAATACCACAAGGTTCTCCTCTCAGTGCTCTACTATTTGCTATTTATGTAAATGCACTTCTCAAAGAGATTGAAAATCAAATACCTGGTACCTTTGTACAGTCTCTCAACACTAACTTTTCAGTCATTGCATATATAGATGACATATCTGTGTTTCTATCTTCTTATAAACAAATCCCAACTCTCATTGGAATTCTTTCAAAATTTACTCAGGATTACAAGCTGGAATTTAACATTGATAAATCATGTGCTTGGTCTATATATACTGGAAAAATTCAAAAGCAGTTTGTCAGAGGACAGCCTAGCTCCTTCCTTCGTTTTCCCTTTCATCTAAGCTACTCATTGATGAGAAGCAAAATACAGAATGTACTTATTCACAAAACTCTCTAAATCTTACCTCTCTCCTTACTCAAAAACATCATTCTTTAATTTAATGATCATGACCAGAATAACATACTTCTCCCCCATTATTATTTTTACTAAAAAAATAATCATATCTACTCTCTTTTTAAAAATCTTCTTTGGATCAAGCATATTGGTGGCCTTTCACTTAAACAATTTCAAAAACCCCCAATGTTAAATGGAGTAGGTCTTCATTGCACAAACATCTTTAGGATTCAAAAGAAAATCAACCTTATTATTTCGTTTAATAACATTTACCCCCCAGTTAGAGATACTGCAGAAAATTACCCCTATGGATAGACCCCCACTTATTTTTAGTTTTTGGAAAAAACTCATTCTTCTCCTTCAGGTTATCCCCAAACATGAACTGAAGTCTACATCTAAAAAAATAAAATATTGGGAAGTTTATAAATGGTCCATGGTGATCATTATGACTCCATTAATACTCCAATTTTAGGCTTAAATAATAAACAACTCATTAATAAATTTAGACATTGGTTCCTTGAACTTAAATATTTTGATTTCCTTGTTAAAACTAACCTTGAAGCATTACTCACTTTATATTTCTACAGATATAAAAGAAATTGCAAAGGTGTGGATGAATACTGCAATCTTTGCCATAAAGACATTGAAAACTAGCATCACATATTCTTTGAATGCACCTGCTTTGATAATATTTGGAGAGCAATTCCTCTATTATTTAAAAATTCAAAAGTTAAAATTAACACACTTTTTTTCAAAGTTTCAAACAAGGTATATATGTTAATATTCGTGCCAGCACATTTGTCCTATTTGCACTATGGTGTACTAGATACACTTTTTATACAACAACAACCCAAGCAGGCATCCAAATACCTTTTGGAATAAACTTGACTCTATATACAATACAACATGAAACCTATTAAATCTTCAATGAACTATATGCAGACTGTGATCAGATCTCAATGGAATATTTAAACATTGTTTCTCTTATTATCACCACAGAACATTGATAAAGATCTATTGTTTTTAACTAGATGATTATCACAAACTCTAATATCTAAATCTGTAATCTAAATGTTTGTAATGCATGGCATTTAATTTCATCAACTGTACATCTTTTATAATATAAATATGAAACTGTGTATCCCTAATGTAAAACTGTAAACAGATATAACCTTTCAGTTAATAAAGTCCTTTTTGAAAGTAGTAGTAGTAGTAGTAGTAGTAGTAGTAGTAATAGTAGTAGTATTAGTGGTAGTAGTGGTAGTAGTAGTAGTAGTAGTAGTAGTAGCAGTAGTAGCAGCAGCAGCAGTAGCAGTAGCAGCAGCAGCAGTAGTAGTAGTAGTAGTAGTAGTAGTAGTAGTAGTAGTAGGTAGCCATCTTGGCTCTTGACAGAGAAAGTTGACTCATTTCAGCTCCTGCTTTAGACTTAAGTTTTATTGGTTTTTGATTGAATTTGATAGTGAAAAGTATACCAAAAGAAAAAGGAAATTTTCCACTTAAAGGTAAGCTCTATTTCGAGCAAAATTGTTGTTAATATAAAGAAGAATATTGGATTTAAAATGTCTAATATTTCTGATTCTAATTCTAATTTAAAAATTGCTAATAATAGCTTAGATAAAAATAATTCTTATCAAGATCTAGAAAAAGTCAAAGTTAACAATAGTTCTTTTTCAAAAGTAAAAACTGGATCCAATATGGCTGAAGCCTTATCTGATTTATCTAAAACAAGAAATAAGTTTAAAAATACCAATTTGCCTGAGGCATCTGATTCTATTGAATTAAATAAGAATATTAAACAAACTTATGCTAGTATTTTAAAGCAAAAATCTGAACAAGATAACAATATAATTACAGAAGAAAATTTAACAGAAATTTTTAATTTTGACAATGAACTACAAATGGAACAAGAAAATACAAATAAGTCTAAATTCATCTACTGATTTGCACATTTTAGTAGAGATTTTTTAATGTTATTAATTGTAAAAATGAAATATAAGTTTTTCCTTTTTTTCAAAGCTAATTTTTTTTATTTTAAATTATTTTTCATTTTTAATGAGATTTTTTAATAATAAAAATAAAATATTTTATGTTAATAATATTTATCAAAGTGCTGAAAGCTATCTATATGTAAGGTAAAAAGAAGCCTTTTATTTGTAACATCAGTAAATGTTCAGAGGCACCTTTTTTTTTCTTCATTGTAATTTTAATGTTTTTAATATTTAAAAAAATATTATTTGTATTAATTTAAAAACATTTTACATAATAATTACATTAAAAAATAATTTTATTCCAATCTCTATTTAAATCAAACGCTACAGATTTGAAAAATTAAGCCAATGTTTTAAATCTTGACTTTGTTAATATTTCTAAAAAAAGGTTAGAGTAATATATATCATTATATATCACAATTAACATTGTTTAACAAAATAAACAGATAGAGTATCATTTATGGAATTAAATATAAAGGAATATTATTAATTAAATTATCTAATATTTTAGCCTTCTTGATTATTAACAGTTAAAAATAAACATTCAGATACCAGCATATGTAAATTCAGACACTTCCATATTTTCTCATTATAAGTAATCTGATTACTATTGAAATTGTTCAAAACATACGATTATGAGTTTAAGATAATTGCTAAATGATATATAGCCTTTAAAAATGATTCTTATCTTAATAACTGTCACCTACTCCAAAAACATGGGAAAATATTTTTTATTATCATCATCATCATTATTATCCATTTTCAGCTATTATCAATCACTGCAGGAAGATCTCTCCAAGTTTAATCCATCTTCTCTGATTTCTAGCCTCTCTTCTCCACATTACACATGCACACTTCTTTATTTCATATGTGGTCTCTTTCTAGGTCTTTTACAACTTCTTGGTATCCAGTTTAAGATTACAACTGTCCATATATTATTCTTGCAATAGCATGTCCAGCACAACTCCACTTCAATCTCTTCTTCAAGGATGTCAGTAACATCTGTTTGTTCTCTCACCCAAATATTTTATTTTCAATCTCTTTTTGTTAATCCTAACATACAATTATCCTTACTTTGTTGAGTAGTCTGAAACATCTATATTGTTTTTCTGTCTTTGAACTTTTTATCTATCTATCTATTGAAACAGTCAACCTTAGTTTAAGATCAAGTTTCACTGTTCTACAACTTAACCCACATTTGATCCTATTTTTTTTGTCATATGTATATAAACTATACATATATTTCTGAGAAGTGTCTATAAAAGTTACAAATATAAATTTTAAATAAAAAATCTTTAATTATTTTGATATTAATGTCACTAGATGCGACTCAGATATATACAGAGCTTTTATATATATAAAAGCATAAATAAATATTGTAAATAATTTTGTATTTTTTTTCTTTAATTATATCTTATTTATTTTGTAATTAATTCTCATTATAAAACTACATAAAAATTCAAGATGGAAGATGCAATCGCCAACTGTCCAAGAATAATTAAAGGGGTGGGAACATTACTTTGTTTTATGATTAAAAAGGAATTTTTAAATTAAAGTAAAATTTAAAACAATGCTAATTGATTTAGTTAGCTGTTAACATTTTTATCAAATCTATTTCCAATCTGGAAATTGATTTGAATTTATTTTTGGACAGTTATCTAGCAATTGCATCTTCAATAACAATATAGAAAATATTTCTGTAAATTAAATATTAATTAAGAGTCAAGAAGTTTAATTAAAAACATTCCTTGAATAACTCAAAGTTTGTATAAATAGGGCCAAAAATCTATTGTGTCAGAGAGTTGGGCCAATAGTCACTAATTGACTCCACATCTGTTTAATTTTTGAGGGGCCTCAGCTGCCTTTCCCTCCATCTTCAGTTCCACTCTTCACCATGCAAAGATGTAGCTCCTACAATGCAAGAGTGCCTGTGCTGTCAAAGAATGCCACAGAAGATTCATCAGTATTCCATAGAATCCTGAGGTAACCAGCCCAAATACATTATCATATTAGTTAATTCAATCTTGTAACTCTATAAAATTAATGTTTTTTTATGTTAACCTCTTTTTAACTCACTAATCAGTGAGCATATTAAACTAATTATTTCCTTAGTATCGATTCTCTATAACCTAATGTAATCTTATTATAAAACTTTTCATCCAACTCACGCTTTTTCTTATCCTTATAATTTAGTGTGGTTATGATTTAATTTTAATGATATTTTTTATTTAATTTTATTTGTAAATGCTAATCAAACCCAGTCTTACGAACTTCTTCTATATTCCGCTGTGGAATAGAAAGGGGGGGGGGTTAATGAGTTCTTCTTAGTTATTTCTAAATGGCTCGTAAGATTGAGTTTGTATTTTAAATAAATATATGCTTTTTAAAAAAATATTTGATCATAAATTTAAAGAAAATGTATAAATACTTTGCAATCTGGAGTGGATATTGGTGTCCATTAAATTTATTAATTTCTTTATTGATCATCATTGCCAAAAAGGCTGGCAATTTAAATGTATTTTGTTATTCACACTTTTAAGTGTGTGAATTTTAGTTTTTTTTATATATTAAACAAAATAGTATTGATTCAAGAAGGGGGAGCAATGCACACTTCATTATTTATAGTTTTAACTGTTGATAAATGATTTATCTTACATGGGTCATTATTTTAACATATCATTACATATTTGTTAAACCATTTAAGGCTTTATGTTAATATTTAAACTCAATGATTTCATATTCTTATAAAAGCGTTGTTAGCATATGCCACTCTTCATGTTATTAATGTTTATCTAGAGACCTAGAGATGTGCTTCATAATGTACGAGTCATCTCATCTTTGTTTCAGGTCATAAACAGGGTGATGAATGTCCCTGGACCATATATATATATATATATATATATATATATGCATTATGCAAGTATATATATATATATATATATATATATATACTTGCATAATGAGAGCAATGCATGGGATAATTCTGGCAATGTTTGGCCCATTGTAAACTCTGTCTGAGGGCCTTATGTCCACCGATGACCTTATGTCAACTGATTCCATAAAATGTGGGGTGGCAAGTTGGCTAGACTGTTTTCTTCCATAATATGATAAAGCACCTCAAAAAAATATTGGATCCACAAACATTAGACTATTATGCTAGCACTGCAATTTTTTATAGTTAAGTTTTCTAGCCTGTTTAACAAAATAAACTGTAATTATGTGTAATAATGAAACGTTTTTCTCTTTGTAATATTTTTAGTTGGAGTTTAAATCCAACCTCTCATGAAGCTGCCATCCCCTTTATTGAAAGAAGCCATTCCCATATTGATAGAGTTTCATGATATTTGACTGTTAAATGTGAAATAAATAATGTTTTAAGTCTACTTACTGATCAGAATGTATTCTTATTTAAGTGTTGTCAATAAATGCTATACATGAAAATAAAACTATGTATCAAATGCCAAAAGCATCCTATTAAAATTGTATAATCAGCGAAACTCTAGTGTATCTTAATATGTATTATTCTTAATGTATAAACATCCACCAAAACACCCAGATAGATTCGTTTTGTAAAATGAAATAAAATCTTATTTTTAAATATACATTCAATATTGTAATCGCCGCACTAAATTGATATCTATTAAAATAAAATAATTGTATCAAGTTGTTAAATGTTTGCAATGAGAATAAAGTTTTAAAGGTGTGAAGTTGATTATATATATAAAAATCATCTTGAATTTTTGTCAAAATAAATATTTATATTTTTAAACTTTAATCCAGTTGTTTAAATCTCCTTAATATATTTATTTTATGTTTTTTTATTTATATCTTGGGTTCATTCAATCTCTCATCATCATCATCAGTTGAGTTCTCATGCAAAACGATGTAGCACCAGGTCTGGAAATAATTAATTTATGTAGTATCACCGTAGGTGTTGTCTGTAGTGTTATAGATTTGGGGAATGGGAAAACAGGTTAGAATTCATTATGGCTCCTGACCTGTGTATCTCGGGCATGATTGGATTCAGGGTACTTTTGCTCAGCTTCTAAATCTTGTTGGATGCGACATACCTTTTCAACAGATACACTATCTATCTATCTATCTATCTATCTATCTATCTATCTATCTATCTATCTATCCATCTATCCATCCATCTATCCATCTATCTATCTATCTATCTATCTATCTATCTATCTATCTATCTATCTATCTATCTATCTATCTATCTATCTATCTATCTATCCACCCATCCATCCATCTACCTACCCACCTATCTATCTATCTATCTATCTATCTATCTATCTATCTATCTATCTATCTATCTATCTATCTATCTATCTATCTATCTATCTATCTATCTATCTATCTATCTATCTATCTATCTATCTATCTATCTATCTATCTATCTATCTATCTATCTATCTATCTATCTATCTATCTATCTATCTATCTATCTATCTATCTATCTATCTATCTATCTATCTATCTATCTATCTATCTATCTATCTATCTATCTATCTATCTATCTATCTATCTATCTATCTATCTATCTATCTATCTATCTCATCTTCAATATTGATGTAACCTGGCTATTTGCCAATTAAAATTCATATTTCAGGCTGAGTCACATGATAGAGTAATTAATAATAGCATTTGTCTGATTTTTATTTTATGCTAAAAGATAGCCATTCTTAGATTATTATTTAAGATTTTATATGAGTCATAAATCAGTGTAGAAACAATTTTTTTTGTGTGTGTAAGAATATAACCAGTCACAATTTCTTTATATTCTCATCAAAAATTAAACAACTTTCCATGAAAGTTATATATATATATATATATTGAAATGGTTATGTGTGCATATATAAAGTTGAAAGAAAAAAAATAAACACAAACAATATTTTTTTGTAAATATTTTTTATATTATACCAAAATAACAGTTAAGGATTAAATAATTTTGAAACTAAAACAATTTTTTACTATAAACTACTCTTTTAAAATGTCTAATTTATATTTTATTAATTCTGATTTTGAAATTGAAACAAACACATTTTTATGTTACAATAAATATACTGGCAATTATAAAATTACACTATCTATTTTGATTAAAAATTTTTTTTAACTAAAGTTGTATATCATGCTGTAATAAAAATCATATAAAGTTGTTTTTCAGAGGATTAAAGTTAATTGAAAAGAGTCATTAACTTTTTTCAATCAAGATAAAGAAAGTTTATTTTTAATTACTATAAAAAAGATTATGAGAGTTTTTAAAGTTTTAGAGTTATATAGAGTTACTATGAAGGTGCTGAAGACAAGACAGTGCAAGCCAGCTGCTGCTATTAGTTCACAATGGTAGAGTTTGGATTCACATGGAAGCAAGATCCGCATTTTCTGTGGTTTATTAGCCCATATATAAAGTATACTAACCAGCAGAAGTCTATCAAATTCTACAGTAAATGGAGCTGACTGTATTATATCAACAGTTAGCAGATTATATCTTTCCTGAACATAACAATTGACCAGTCTACTGTCTAGAAGGAATCAGCTTACCCAGAGAGTCCATAAGCTTGCTGAAGAATTATTTTATACATATACTGATTTATCTATACACATAGGAGCACAGATAAAGTACTGTATCACATATATAAATTACAGCTGGTGAGTAGTGGTACAAATATTGAGAATGATAGTATTTTAAATAATTTATTGAAAATGACATTTAAAATTTCTAATTAACAAATTTTAAAAGTAAATAACTTTTGTCAACTAAAAATAAAATAAAATAAAATAATAAATTATGTTTGTGTTAAGATTATTTGCTCTTGATATTGTTCATAAAAAAAAAGAGAGAGGAAAACTCTGAATGTCTTTTTTTAAAATATTGAAAACAAGACCCCAATGACCTTAATTTTAAATGAAACTTTCCAAATGATAATAGGATTTTTTTTTAAAAAATAAAAACTTTTATTTACCATAAAAAGGAGAGGCTAATTAATAGCTTTAATTCATATAATCTATTTATATGTCTGCATTTATGTATTATTAAAAATGAATTGAATTTTTTTATAAGTTTATGACAATTTTAACATGTTATTTTTAAAATTATTATAGAGCACATGAGTGCTTCCATATATGCACACTTTGTTTTTTTTTGATATTGAATTAATTATATATTGAAAAGATATAATATGGTTTATTAGGTTTATTTTTTTATATAAATGCTAGTGTATGCATACTCTTCCATGCATACATAATTATATGTTAAATCATTCATTAATTATATAATATAAAATTGAATTTCATATATAAGTTTATGACAATTCAAAATATGTTCATAAATTATTATACCACACATCTGTGTGCTTACATTTATATGTGTTTTATGTAATTACTTTTTGAAGTAATCAAAATCAGAAGGCTTAATTTCTATGTATAGCCATATTTAGAAGACCTTAATTTTATTTTAATTGGTATTAATAAATGGATATTTCATTGCTAAAGTTATTCCAGTGAATTTATTTAATAAAATTTAAAATATTATATAGTTATATATCTCTTGTTCACAGTAACAGTTGTAGAGCTTTGGTTCACTGAATTGCATTTGTGCATAATGGTCTGTTATGTAAAAGGGGTTTATATTTAGTGTTTATGTGCAATGAATTGATGATGATCCTGGTTAATATAAAGGGGATTTTTTTAAAATCCATACATTACATTACATTTCATTTTAATTATTAATTTAGAAATTAAATTTATAGGTGGGTAGTACATTAACTGGTACTAAGTGGACAGAACATTGATAATGATCAGAATATTTTAGTATCCACAGCATCGTTTTAATTGCCATATTCTTTTGAATTAGCACTTAAGTTTATGCATCCAGATATTCATTTCTTGTATTTCTGCCCTAGGTTTGGCAGTGGCTAAATAATTAGCTTGGTCTATAGTGTGCCACTTTCAAATCCAGTCACAAGAGCTTAAGATTGATGAATTATATCCAACTCTGTCACTTGCTGTCCTTGAACTTCTATATAACCTTTTAAGCAATAAAGGTATTTGATTATTTATTGATTTTAATATATATATCACATGGTAAATACTTAAATTTTGGTGGGGATTTAGAAAAATCATGAATTTTCAAATTCTCACACATAAAAATATTTTGAATGATAAATGAGAAGCAGCTGTTTTAATTTAAAGTAAAATCAGGTAAGTGTTACTGTTAATTACAAACATGTGGTTTTGCTTGAACTATACAGTTTAACTGATGATTGCCTGATAATACCTTAACTGAAAGTTTACTCTAGTTTAATATTTAGAAAATTTAATTATAATAGCAATATTACATCTTAAATCCACAAAAATATTTAATTTAAATTATATATTATTTGTGTGCTAATATGAATATTTTCATGAAAAGATGATTTTTTTATGCTTGTTTAGCAGAAAACTCTCTATGTACATGATTTAAAAACAGTTATGATTAGACTTATGAGAAGATCAGAAATAAATGTTGATCTGTTCTATTTGTTTATTATGCCATATAAACCTGACCAAAACCTTGTAAAATAAAATAGTGTTAACATTAAATCAAAAAGTAGCTAACATTTGTGATCATAAACAGACCTTCTTCAAGCTTTCTCTTTCTTGAATTTTTCTTTTGTTTGAATTCTTCATTCTTGACGTTCTCTATATTCTCCAAGATTATTGGTTGAGGAATTTATTCACACTTTAAAATCTGATTAATCTTTGGTTACTTACTATTATAACATAAGAATTGGGTAATTACTTATAGAAAGCTAAAGAAGAATGTTATAGCTCAGAAACAATCATTCTGGGTGGGAGGGGAGAGTCATGGGATAATATTTTACATTATACAGCAATTTTAAACTTTGATTTTGCAAGAGAATTCAATGGCTGAATTTAAAGCTATTTGAAGTATAGCTTATCGATTTAAGTTTAAATTTATCAATACATGTACTTGGTTTTAATATATGTATAAAGATTATGAGAGTTTCATATCAAAATTATTAAATAATATAGAAATAATAATGCTATGTTGAAGAAATCAACTGAAAGTAAAGCTTGGATATGAAATATAGTTTACAGACATTTCAGAACAGCAAATAGAAATATTTTAAATCAAGGAATTTACATTTATTTTATAATTCCTTAAAAATGAAAAAGTTTATCTATTAAACATCTATTTTACTTAATGAATCTTGCCATGCAATGAAAAATATATGAAATATTTTGAGTTTATTCAGAGCTAAGTCATAGAATATTGTCTACATATTAGACTATAACAATGTAGCAGTAATTCATCACTAATATCAATTTAACTATAGTGATCCATTTTTTAAAAAACTATTTATTCTAACTTTAAAGTTTCATACATTATATGCTGCCCATCCCCATAACTTGGACTCTGTTAAATTTGAACAGGCTAAAATGTGGAAAGGTGTTTACAATGCAAAAATAGTTACAATTGTTTTTCAAGACATATGATCATTTGATCAAGATATCTAGTTATTAGTCAATAAATTTTAGCTACAAGGTAAAGCAAAAAGATATATGAATTTTTATTAAAATAAATAAATTAAATTATAATTGTTATAAATAAATATGTAGATTTTTTCATGGAAAAGAGATTCGCTATCTGATTTTACAAATTCTTTAATTTATTTCGTTGTATGCATACATTGCATAGCTAAACTATGTGGTTTATAGTAGTGTTGCCACATTTACATTAATCAATGATCTACAAGTTTTATTTCTGAAGCAAATAAATGTGGAAATAAAAAGTATTAAATTTACAAATGAAACTCTAATAATATCTACAAAAATCTAAATGCATCTGGTTTTATTTTTTGGATTTAGAAAAATACAGAAGTTCTGGTAAAAATTGTCTTCAACATTGATTTTATGAAGGACTTTAGAAAGATCTTATTTTTCCAGTAGCTATTTAAAATCTGACTTAGCATTTACATTTATGTTGCATATTTTTATAATTTTGTGTAAATAGTAGTTTATATAAATATATATCTGCTGGAAAACACACTTATTTGGCAATAAAAAAACCTTTGTTCATCTTCAGTGTTAATTTATGATTGTTTTAATACTAAATCTTTAATAAAATTAGTATAGTTTAACGAACATATAGAGACATCAGTAGTGTAAGACTCCCCCCCCCCTCATTCATTTATTATTCAAATTAAAATATATATACTATTTTTTTTAAAAAAAAAAATTAAATTAAATAAATTTTCCCCATCTTTGATAAAATCAATTTCAGCGCCATTGTAAATTATCATTATTATTATTATTATTTTGTTAAATTACGCTATAAATTTACAAGTATTGTTCATTTAAAAGTCAAGCGATAAATGTTACTCATTTTGTTCAGCCATTACGTAAATTAAAAATTAACCGTTAGGTCAAATTATCACAGTTTGCTTCTCTCACTGACAAAGCTGTCAATCGATTGTTCTTCAACTCCGCTTTCATAGAGTAATTTCTGGTTCCACGGAGAAGAGCTAATCTGCATTTCTCTATTGCGTTTGATCGCTTGAAATCCTAATCTTGATCCCCTGAGAGTAAGTGGATTGACAGTAAGAGAAAGAAGAAAATGACGCAGATTTACTTCCAATCAACAAGGTCAGTAAGGATCTCCATTACAAAAAATGACGTTCTATATAGAGTATAAAACAAAAGAATAGGAAATAAATTAATTGTCGTTTATTGAAACTGAAAATGGATTAAATATAATTGGGTAGTTTAATATTTGTGCTATATGATAATTATCGACACATTTGAAGTAATAAGGCTAATAGCATTAATATATATGGAAATAAAAAGAAACATTAATAAGGTAATTGTTTAAAATAAATTAATTCTCAAAATGATTTCGAGAGACTTTATTAATTGATAATTGCCAAATTTGTTGTAATAATATTGTGGGTATTTTATTTATTTAATCGCGCGCACACAAACCATTAATCAGTACCAATATTGGAAATTATTTTAAATAAATAAAAAAGAAATTCCTAGGGTGATGTAACTAAATTGTATTATTTTATTTTTGTTTTCAATATACAAAAATTCAAACATCTTTAATTTTTGAGTTCGTCTCTTTAACGACCTGTTAACCTGAAGGTTAAACTTTTTTAATATCATGTTTATGACCAAAATTTTCAGTCTTTGGCTTTATGCGGTTGAAACAAAACTCTCATACAAATAGCAAATAATAAAAAAATATTTTTCTTTTCTAGTATGAGTTTTTAACTGTATTTATTTAATTTTCTTTGGCCTTATCATCTTATTTTAATATTTGAAACCCTCATTAGATAATAGCATCAGATAAAAAACTAGTCCTCCCTATTTCATAACTTTGGACCATATGCAACACCTCATGAAAATCATAGTCAATGATCACCCTAATCTGAGGTATTCATTGTTTTGGAAATTGACTAGATACATTCTTCTTTATCTTCAATAACAACTTTTCTATAGCATTAAATCTTTTCATTACATGTGGGAAATATGCTGTTATTCATAATCTTATGAATTTCTTATTGAAATTAAGTTCTTTTATAATAGATTCATTAGTTCTGTAAGCAATATTGCTCATGTTTCAAAAGCTCCATTGTTTTTTTTTTTTGTCAAATATTTTAAATGACCATGTTTAACTTGCATAAGTGACATTTGAAAAAACAGACATTTGGTCAATTTAATTCCATGGATCTTAAAATATTTAGGTATATCCAGGTTTTAAACAGTTTAGTCATGCTATTCTTACTATAACAATTCTTCTGCTTATTCCCTTCTCACTCTCAGTTTTATTGACTATTATGAGACCCAGATATTCAAATTTAGCTATAACTTTTAAACTTGTAGCTCTTCTAAATTTTCAAAAATGTTATTGGCATATTCTGTTGTGATCATGACATTGGTTTTAAAGATCTGTTGTTTTTCTTTGATCATTCTTAATAGTGGCCAAGGTCAAAATGTCATTAGCATATGTCAAATTATTTATATATCTCCTAGCTACTGCTATTTTATTATACCAGCCTTCAATCTCACTATTGATATAAAATAAGAATGGTGGATATATATATATATATTATTGTTTAACACTTGCCACCATTTTAAATTTGATTGATAAAATTTTAACCAATTTTATATTTTTAAAATTAGAATCATCAAGCCAAAATTTTTCTAAAATCTAAAACTCATAAAGATTATTTGAAATTCTAAAGTGAAAAAAAAAAATTACAACCATAAATTGAATAATTAATTTTTTTTAAAAAAAAACATACTTTTCACGACTAAACAACACTTGTAAATTCGGAGAGTCAGTCAAATATATACCAAGATTTTTCTAAAAAAAATATGTATTTATTATCTTTTAAGCAAGATTTATCATAAAATGTAATGGGAAAATGGTCTTAGCATTAATAAAAAATACTGGAATTATTTAGAATCGTGTTTTTTTAAGCTAAAATCATTCTTTGCTGCTAAGATATTATTAATGAACTTAAAAAAATTTTTTTTTTCTTGAAAATTTAACAAATATAACTTATTAAAAGTAATGCCCGCATCTATCAACAATGTATTCTGGCATAACAACTAAAAACTGTATCAGTTTTTAAAAAAAGACTTGTAATTGAATCATTTACAATAGAATGTGTGACAAACCAAAGTTATTAATTAAGCTGCTTTGATGCAAACATCTTTAGCTTAGTTCAAGATATTACATCTATCTGCTTCACAAAGAGGATATGTATGACAATCCTCTGCATGTTTATGGAAGTTCAAATCATAACAGGAATAGCCATAATTTTTTTATTCAAAGAGATAACTGACCTTATTATGAGACAAACTTTTGAGATTGTAAAATAGATAATTCTTTATCTATAAATAAATAGAAAACATTAAATACTCACATTCATAATGTAATCATTTTTTACTTTTATTGATATTTTTACTCTTATTGTTTAGAATGTAAAGAATCTTCAAAATATAATAAAGAAATTGTAGAAAAAGATATGGAATATTGGATGAAGACTAAGTATTTAAGAATAGGAAGGAATACATAAAGAATACAAATTGATATTTATAATAATATAGTTCAATGGGTAAATGCATTTAGATATTTTTTAATAATTGATTGAGCAAGAATGGAAGAAATAAAGATGAAGTTAAAAGAAGAATAGTTTTATCAAAGGAGGCATTTATTAAAAATAATATTTTGTGGGCTTTGAAAAGAGATTAAAGAAAAAATTATTTAAGTCTGTGGGCTTTGAAAAGAGATTAAAAAAAAAATTATTTAAGTCTTATGAGTGGAGAGTATTATTATTCTATTGTAAAACATAAGTAAGGAGTAAAATAATTAGAAACAGATTGGAGGGTTTGGAGACATTGTCATGTAGAGAAAGTGGATAAAATATTAATTAGATGAATAAAAAAAATGCTATAGGAAAAAGATTGGAAAAGTGTAAGTGAAAAAAAGATGATTAACGAAGGAAATTAGAGATAAAAAGAAAAACTGGATGTGCATTTACTAAGAAAAAACATAGTTTAATCATGATTGTTTTGGAGAGAATAGTGAATAGGGAAAGGATAAAAAAAAGATTGACTCTGCTGGATAATATACGAGATGGATAGAGATATGTGGTATTAGAAATTTGGACAATGAATGGAACAGAATGGGAAAATGTATAAATTAGCGATGTGGTTATTTTCTGGACCTGGCTAAAAGACACAATACTTTTGATTGATTACTTGATTTGCAATATATATATATATATATATTGAAATGATATACTTTATTTATATATATATATATATATATATATTGAAATGATATATTTTGCATGTCATATATGTTTCACTTATTTACCTCTACAACCTCCATCTGTGCCAGATTTAAACCCTTAAAAAGTACTTCTTAAGATGCCTCTATGGTTGTATAGCTGTGAGCATATATATATGTCCTAGTATTTTTAATCTAATACTGAATATCTTGGCGCTTTACTGATGATACCAGAAGCAGAAACCAGTCTGAGGTTGAGGATATTCTCAAAGCTTGTTAAGAGCTTATTTTTGCAAGCTCTATATATAATGTTTGTAAATACAAGCTTTATTAAATTAAGTCATGTGACATCTGACTTGATTTTTTATCATTTTATTTTTTGCTATTAAGGCTTTGGTGATTTTATATTGTTAAAGCTATTAATGTATAATGTATCTTAACTTAGTTCAGCCCCATATGGCTATTTGAGTTAGATAGATGGATTGGAAAACATATGGATGTCAGACAATTTCAGATTTTTTACTCAATAGTTATACATTAAATAAAGTGCTGGGCTTGTCCTAGTATTTTTAATCTAAGGCTGAATATCCTGGCATCTCACTGATGATAACAGCAGCAAAAATTGGTCTGGGGTTGAGGATATTCTCAAAGCTTGTTAAGAGCTTATTTTTGCAAGCTCTATATATAACATTTGTTTAAAAGTAAAATAGACTTTAAATTATAGTTTAATTCCATTTACAAGTCAATTTGTATTTAGTTTGCTTAAATTACAAATGTATAGGTGTATTCCACATACCACCATCATACATATATAGCATCTTGTTATTTGATCATTTGATATATTTTTCTAAATGTGTTTTAAAATAATATGCAAAGTAAAATCATATCATGCATATCTGTTTTAGCTTAATGTGATGATGAAATCTAAAATTTATTTAGACAATAAATGTTGTCAAAATATATATATTTCATCTTGTAAACAAGATTTAGCCAAGTGTAACTATTGTTAAAATCTTATGGGAAAAGTAAATGATCAAACCTTGCAAAACATCCTGTTCAAGGGATAAAATAAAAGATAAAAGTTATTTTGGTAATTTAAAATATAAAATTTTAAAGGTTCTAATTGCTTCTCTCACTAAAAAAAAATTTGTTATTAAAATTGTAACTTTAACACAAGCAAGTATAAATAGGCTAAATTTTTCTGTGTGAAGATAGGACTCTGTAAAAATTTAGGAGGCATCTAATAGCATAATCCCAAATGTTAAAAAATACCTGATGCTCATGTTCCACTGCTGATGCTACAGGCCGGAGTTTGGAAAAAATTAATTGCTTGCCTCAAAAGTGTTGTTAAGTAGTGGTTAGATTTAGAGAGTGGGTAAACAGGTTAGAATCCATAAATATTCTTGATCTTTGATCTTGTATATGGTTGGATTCGAGGTACTTTTGCCCAGATTCTGAATTGTGTTGTCTTAAGATACAATTTTGACCGGTACAATACTGTAATTGGTCAATCAAAAGTTTGGAACATTAACTGAATTTGCCAATAGGGATTTTGTACTACTAAAGAAACAAAAATAAATTTAAAGAATAGTATTACACGAATAATAGAAAAAGTGGAACAATATACTTCTGAGTGCATTATTTAAAATACATATATATATATATTGTAATGGAAACTATATGTGGCTTACAATTGGATAAGCCAAATATAATGGAACGTATATTAGGTATTCCATTAAAATTAAAGAATGAAGAAAAACAAAATTATTCTAGTTATAATTAAATAAATTGTTTAAATGCCCTTCCAGCTAGCTATACATAAAACAAATCTAAAATCATGTAAAGCAATGAGACCTATCTTTATAATTTATTTTTAAGGTTGATGTGACTAACTAATCAAATATATATATCAGAAACAATAGGACTTTTACTAAATTCAAATATACACATCTAATTATATAAATTTATGTACCTCTAAATATGTGAATGAATAATAATATGTGTAAGTGACCTACAAACCAAATAATAAATGAAATATGAAATTATCTTTTATTAAATTGTAAATTCAATTAATTTAATAATAACTTTGGCATTAAAAGAAAATAAGAATAATATAGTATCGCTCTTTTAAATAATTACAAAGGCATTATTTATAAAAACAAATAGTACATCCTTTATTTTATGTTATAGTTCAACTTTAAATAATATTGATGTTTTAAATATAAATACAAAGAATAACTATATGTATATACTTGTAATAAGTATATATAGATTAAATATATAAAGACATATTTTTGCCTAACCATTATAATATAAATATAACAATTCATATATAACTTCAACCTATAAATTACATTTTAAGATTTTTAAATTATTTAAGATAATTGTCTGAACATCTGTTATACGTCTAATATTATTATAAAACAAGATGCTTAAATTGACCACTTATAAAACGTTGTATTTTATAATAAAAAAAAATAAAAGTAAATAAAAAAAAAATATATCAATCTCAAAAATATATTTATATATTACTCATACATATATAAAATTATTAAATACCTTTTAAAGTTCATTTAGCTAATTTTCCTTTCCAAAAAGTTAATTTATTCCATGAGTTCTTTTATCCGTTTACTTTTGATTATTAGAATGCATTCTATTGAAAGGCGAAGAAATTATTATATTAAAGAAAATTGTTAATCCTTAGATATATGCATATTTTATCCGTTTTAAAATTTCCTTCCTTTTTAAAAAAAAAATAAATAAACAAATTAAAATGTTAAATCCAGCATGTTAATTCCAATTACTTCCAAATTATGATTAAATTGATGATTATACATTTAAGATAGCTATATCTAGTTTCAACTCCAGACGCGACGAAATTTATACATTGAATTTTTTTAGTTGTTCCATTGAAAATTGCTTTGGAATAAATGAAAGCGATGATGCAGCCTCCTGGCTGCGATTCTTGATTAACCTGCCATAATTTATGTATTTACCATAAGATATATATATATTATTTCAGTATTTTGAAGAATAGTAAATTTTATAGAAATAAAGTACAATAAAATCTTTATTTTTCAGTTGTTTGTTCTATATCTATTCCAATAATAATATATAATAATAATGGCTTCCTTATTGTTGTTGCTATCGTTCCATGCGCCAGCAGATACTATTTTAAAACTCATGTTATATATGTTCTCTTTTAAAACAATTAACATTAAAATAAAAATAAAATATCAAGTATATATATATAAAATATTAAATTGAAAATTTGACATCTTTAAAAATATACATAAATAATTATTTATTACATTTAGTAATCATTGCAAATAAAATAATTTTTTTAATCAACAATTTATATGTCCTTATTTATTTTAATAATTAAATGTTCATATTGATGTACTATCAATATATATAAATAAAATAATAACTTCAAATAATAACTATATTTAATAAACATAAAAGAAAAATTTAAATATTTCATATGTAAACTTCAACTTAAAGAGATTTTTTTTTTTAATAACAAATAACAAATTTAAAAAATAATATCGACTTATCGATATTTACAATATATATATACATATATATATATAATGATATGAAGATTTTCATGTGTTCATCCATGCATGACTTTGATTATAATTATTAAGATACTAAAAAGACCAAATTGTCAAGCATTGGTGGTGAGTGGTCAGCATAGCTGCCTTCCAAGCATTTGTTCCAGGTTCACTTCCCGGCTGAAGCTTTGACATAGAAAAAAAAGACCAAATGGTATCAACAAACAAAATTTCTTCTATTTTTAGGAATTTTTTGAAAAACATATTACTCTAAAGATTTTTTGACTTTTTATTTTATTTTTTAATTCTACCTACTTGTTTTTTTTTGTTTACAGTGTTGCTACAAACATCTTTATAATATTCTATCATCACCCAGTTGATAGCTTGTGTGATTAAATTGAATATGGATATATTTACAATTAAAATCACTCATGAATGAACCCACAAAATATATAATTTATACATATATAGAACATAATTTAATTTAATTAATAATTGACCAATTTAAAATTGAGTGGAAAATTATATATCTTTTTATATAGTATAGTTTTTGCAATTGTTATATGTAGTTTAATTAATAAATTTTACTTGTGTACGATTTTTAATATTTCAACTTTTTTCATTATTGCTTATTCTAATGAGTTCTATATAAAAATTATTACTTGCTGACTATGTATATAATATAATTTGAAATTTAGAATAAATCACAAACACATTAAGAATTGCAAAAATATTTGCCAAAGAAAGTTTTTCTGTATTATTTTTCTAATAATGTTAGAGGATTATTACTATTATTTTATTTACTTAAAAATTATAAAACATAATGAATTACATTTTTTTCATTTTTGATGATATATATGAAAAAGGCATATAGTTTTATTGCTCAGGTATTCAAATAAACTTCAAGCCCTAATCATGAGGCTTCTCAATCCCAAGTCAGAACTCTATCAACTGTGCAAAACCATGGGATATATATATATATATATATATAAAGGCACTATAAAAGAGAATAATGTATAAAACCATGGGATATATATATATATATATATATAAAGGCACTATAAAAGAGAATAATGTATAAAATTAATTGAACAAATACAATTATGATATCTTTATATCATTTATAATAATGGAAGAGGATTAATCTATTATCTACATATAAACTCTCTTATAAAAATAATTTAACAATATGAGTATTTTTACTGAGTATTTTATTATGGACATTCAGTTGGTATGCCTATTTTACTTTTTCATTTTTATTAATTATATATTACACATAAGAAGTGAGTTGCATCACAGTATTTTTAGCTTTAACTATTTATGTAGTTTTTGTTAAAATATCTTGCAATTGGACTGAAATTATTTTAACAGGAAGAACTATTTACATTACTTAATAGTCAATGAAATTGACGCTTTGAGTTATTTTAATGGTTAGAAGTCATTTAACAGATCAAGATTTTATTTGTAACTATAGTGTTTATATTTTTGCAACTCAAAGCCAAGATAAATAAAATGGTCTCATGAATGTCTACAGAGGAGAATATGCATTTCTGTGTTTACATAACATAGATTTTTGTTGACATCATAATAACAGAAAATAATTGTATATTTTATTTATTTATGTGTTTATTATTTTTTCTAAAATTATTAAATGTGTTTTTAATCAATATATGAATGACATTTACATATAGCTTTATTTAAAAATATGTTTGCTTATTAGAAAAAAATACTCATCTGAAAATTTATGTGATATCAAACAGGAAATACCTACAATCAGTTACTTTAATATTGTTTTATTGTTGCTTATTTTAATTTTCAATGTTGATTTTTAACATTCTAAAGAATATTTTTATTCTTTAAACTTATGATTTAATAAATTTGTCTTAAACATATGGATTTAATAGAGAATTGTATTTTTATTTAAATCTAAAGATTAATTTGAGTTCCTTTATTTTCACTACTTGTATTGATTTCTGTTATTTACAAAATTTGTATTTCATTTTTAAAATTACCTTTTTTTTTTTAAAAAAAAAAAAAAATATGATTTTAATGAAATTTGTCTAAAACATAATGATTTTTTTAATTAAAAATACAATTGAAAAAAATATAAAAAATAAGCAAATAAAGAATGTATTTTAAAACAAAGAGCTTAAGGAGTTAAATGCTTAACTTCAGTCTCTTCAGCAATGTTTTTCCAATTTTATTAATAGATCACTTAAGAGAGCTTGAAAGTCTGTGTTCAAATCCTCTATAATTACAACTAAACTCCAAGTATAAGAATTATACTTGTATTAAACAACTAATTAATAAATCTATTTAGTTGTAAATAAATTGTTTAAATATTTGATTAGAAACACATTTTATCTAAGTTAATATGTTTTTTTAAAATATTATTTATGCTTTTTAATAAAATAAAATATTTTTATGGTATAATTCTAAGTTGTATGCAAAATGCCAAGAAATGAAAAATATCCCCAAAATTGTATAGTTAGATGCATTACATTTTTATCTACTGTTAAATTTCTTTTTATAATTTTAAAATATAATAACTAGTTATTAATCTTGGATAGATATGAATATAAAACACTAATAATTCTTTATTTACTAAGCTAGTAATGGAACTAATAATTTTTTAAAATATTTATATAATTGATTAAGAAATAAACATTAAATTATAAAGCATCTATTGTAGTGTCTTTAGTTTCAATACTTTAATATCATCACCCACAGTTCAAAAATTGACATAACCTTATATATGTAATAAAATGTAAAAATATTTAATATTTATTTTCCAAAAATTGAGAATTTTTTAACATTTGAAAGAATGTGCTAGCTTAATAGAAAGTGTGGCAATGTTTATATCATATATATATATATATATATATATATATATGATATTGACATTGCTTATAATATATATATATATATATATATATATATATATAGGCTGCAGAAAGGAGTTTGCTATTAACTGAAAGGAGACCCTTTGATTCCTCTTGGAGGCCTTAAAGGAACCGAGCAGGGCAAATTCCTAATGTCCACTCCATACGTTCTTGTCGTTGCAGCTGTTATTACTATGTGATTATTCATATAGTATACGAACATGGATGGGCTGCTCACCAACATGCATTAGCCAGCATGGTGAGTTTATTGGCTTTTTACCTCTGAGTTTAAGATCAAGAAACACCATGGTCTTTCTTCTCAGTGCCTGATAAGGCAGAATGAATGTTTGTGTAAATGATAAATATTTTTCCAATACATATATACAATTATGACAGACAAAAATAAAGCATGGCCCTTATTCCCAGGAGGCTGTAAAGTCACCAACCAAGGCAGCGGTTGGTGGCTGAAGGTGGAGGGTGCTAAGAATTCCCTGATTGCGGACCCAGGCTGCCATTTGATGATGACTTTTTATTTAGGTACTTACAACTGCAGATCACTTTCAAGTGAAGGAAGATTGCAAGAATTAGAAGAAGAACTGTCTTATATTAAATGGGACATTATTGGACTTTGTGAAGTTAGAAGAAAAGGAGAAGAAACAATTGATTTAAAAAGTGGACATATACTCTGTTATAAAGGCACACATATTGGAAATACAAGTGGAGTAGGATTCATTATAAATAAAAAGTGGAAGAACAATATTGTGGAGATTGATGGTGTATCGGACAGAGTGGCAAGATTAGTTATACAACTTAATAGCAGATACCAAATGCAGATAATTCAGGTTTATGCCCCAACAAGTTCTCATAGTGATGAAGTAGTAGAAGATTTTTATATGGATGTACAAAAGGCTTTTGATCAGAGTAAACAACATTTTAAAATTGTTATGGGAGACTTTAATGCTAGAATTGGTAGACAAATGAAAGATGAAATTGCTGTAGGTAATTTTGGTTATGGTAATAGAAATGAGAGAGGACATAGACTTGTGGAGTTTGCAGAAAAAGAAAAACTTTATATTATGAATTCATTTTTTGAAAAAAATGTTAAAAGGAAATGGACATGGAAGCATCCAAATGAAGGTACAGCAGAATTGGATTATATTTTGACTAACAGAAAATACATATTTCAAGATTGTAATGTTCTTAATAAATTTAACACAGGAAGTGATCATCGATTAGTAAGGTGTAAGTTACGTGTTAATGTAAAACTAGAGAGACAAAAATTATTAAGAAAAACAATATTTACAGTTGATATTCCTAATCTTCAGAAACATTCTAATGAATTTAAATTAGAACTTACAAATAGGTTTCAAGTGTTAGGAGATTTTGAACATGATTCAGATTTGAATGAAATTAATATGAAAATAACTGATACACTTTTAAAAACTGCAACAAACATAGCTGGTAGAAAAAAGCAGCAATTGACTAATAAAATTTCTACTGAGACTAGAGAATTTATGAAGAAAAGAAGGAATATGAAGATATACAAAAATGATGTATTAAAAAGAATTGAATATCTCGAATTTTGTAAAATGGTATGGAAAAGAGTTGAAAATGATATAAGAAAGTATAACTGTGAAATAGCAAGGAAAGCTGTAGAAGAAAATAAAAGTCTCAAAAATGTTAAACAACATTTTGGTATTGGTAGGAAATTTATATCTGCAATAAGAAAAAAAGATGGAATTATTACTAAAAAGAGAGATGACATCATGAAATTGGTAGAAGATTTTTATCAAGAATTATATAGTAATAAAGAACAAGTACCTCCTATATCTATTACATCTTCCGAATTGCCCAGAATTTTAAATGAAGAAGTGAGACATGCAATTAAGTGTATGAAGAAAGGAAAGGCTCCAGGAAATGATGGAATTATAATTGATATATTAAAAGAAGCAGGTGAAGAAATAGAAACAATTTTAGCAAAGTTATATACCAAATGTCTAAATGATAAAGATGTACCGGAAGATTGGAAGAATGCAGTAATAATATTAATATTTAAAAAAGGTGATAAAGAAGATATTAGAAATTACAGACCTATCAGCCTTTTATCAGTTTTATATAAAATTTTTACCAAGATAATTACAACTCGTCTACAGAGAACTTTGGATTTCCACCAACCAAGAGAACAAGCTGGATTTAAAAGTGGTTTTAGTACAATAGATCATATCCAGGTATTGAGAGAAGTCATAGAAAGGACAAACGAATATGAGTTGTCATTATGTTTTGGATTTGTAGATTATGAAAAGGCATTCGATTCTATACACATTTCTTCAGTGATTAAAGCATTGGATCATCAAGGTATAGATCCAGGATATTGTCATATTTTAAAGAATATTTATAAAAATGCAACAGCAACAATTAGATTACATAATGATACTGGAAAAATCAACATTGAGAAAGGTGTAAGACAAGGTGACTCCATATCTCCAAAACTCTTTACAGCAGTGCTGCAAGAAGTATTTTGTGGATTAAAATGGGAAACTAAAGGAGTGAAAGTAAATGGAGAGTATTTAAGTCATTTAGATTTTGCAGATGATGTAGTTGTTTTTGCAAATAATGCTTCAGAGCTGCAGGAAATGTTGCAGGAGTTAGCAGATGAAAGTAGAAAAGTAGGACTAAAGATAAATGTTAAAAAGACTAAAGTAATGTTTAATCGATTTGCTCAAAATATGAAAATAAAGATTGATTATGAAGAATTAGAAGAAGTTAACAGTTACAAATACCTTGGTCAGATTATTAATACAGATGGAAACATAATGGAGGAAATTAATCATAGAATTAAACTTGGTTGGAGTGCTTTTGGTAGAAATAACTTGATACTAAAAGGAAATATGCCTATGTGTTTGAAAAGGATGGTTTTTAACAAATGTGTTTTACCAGTTCTTACTTATGGATCTGAGACTTGGACACTTAATAGAAGAGCAATACAGAGACTTCAGACCACTCAAAGGAGTATGGAGAGATGTATGTTGGGAGTAACAAGAAGAGATCGAAAACGCAATGTATGGGTAAGACAACAAACAGGTGTTACTGACCTTATTGAAAAAATTAAAAGATTGAAATGGAGTTGGGCTGGACATATTGCTAGAAGAGATGATAATAGATGGATAATTGAAATTTTAAACTGGATTCCAAGAGATTGTAAAAGACCCAGAAAGAGACCACATGTGAGATGGATGGATGAAATAAGAAAATGTGCAGGGGTGTTGTGGAGAAGAGAAGCTAAAGATCGGAGAAGATGGATTAAACTTTGAGAGACCTTCATCCTGCAGTGGATTGATAATGGTTGATGATGATGATATATATATATATATATAATATCATATATATATATATATATATATATATATATAAAATCAAATGTATGACCTGGATTTAAATATTAGAGAGAAATATTTTACTTTAAATAAACAGATAATTATTACTTATAGTTAATCTTAATATTGATCTAATAATAATCATTAAAGGATCAGTAAACTCTTCTTTTATAATGGCAATAGTGAAAATCAAACAACTATAAATTATATTAATATCATCTATGTTTTTATTACTTTTTACAATGATTTTTACAACCCATTATGGATTGTAAAAAAGCATTGTAAAAAGTAATAAAAAATATACATGATATTAATATTATATGGATTTGACAAATCAACAAGAAAAATAAACATATAATATCTATTTTTTTTATAAGTTTTCACTTTGCTTCAATATCATTCATATTCCCAATATTCATTAACAATATCTATTGAGTGATGTTTGTATTTGAGTGAAAGCCATTTACTCTCTAGTGTAAGAAAAAGACAATAATAGATAAATAATACTACTAATAATATTTTCTTAAAATAGTATGGTTAAAAATCATAGATATGTTCTTCAAGTTAGGATAGCATTAACTTTTCAATCAGAAAAAAATATCAACATTTTCCTCATACTGTGCTAAATATGGATACACATTTTTTGAAATGATACTTCTCTTTTAAAATATAAATGCAAACTTCTTAGATTAATCATTTATGGGAAGACTTCAATTATGGCCTAAAGAATTGATATATTCAACTATGCCGCAGTTAATTCTGAGAAATTAATAATAATTTATCACTAAACTATACTATTCCTAATATACTAGACTTTCATGAATAAAAAAAAGTAACTCCTCTTAGTATCACATATAGAGAAAAATACCATATGTGATATATATATATATGAATAGAATGGTCTACTTTTCAAATACATTTTATGATGAAGCTATAAATTATTTACTGAAAGAAAAATAAATAAACTTTAACAATACATTATGTATATACTTATAAATGGTCTCCATAAAAACAAACAATAATAAATTTAATATAAAATATTCATTGTGTACTATGTATGTAGCATGACAAAGCATGACTTTTTAAGGAATGGAAGCACATTATATAATCTTTTTTTTATAATGTTTTTATTTTACTTTCCACAATAATTTTTACATAATAGCTAATATATACATATTACATACAGACAGAAAAAACTGAAACTCTCTTATAGATATTTTTTTCTAAATGCTTTTATCATTCTCAAGTTTTAATTATTAATTACATTTTAATATTGTTTGACTTTCTTATAATCAATAAATAATACGAATAATGCAATGATCAACCTTATTATTTGCCTTATATAAAAACAGTTCATCTGTTGTTAAACATATTGAAAGTTAATAGAAATTCCTATAAAAAAATAATGAGTTTGAATTGTTCATTCTTTTTTTGTATGCTTAACAAAATAGCTTAGAGAAAAATATGGAACTATCTTATCTGTTAATCAGACTGTGGCTACTTTAAGTATAGATAATATATTGTCAAGATACTTTTATCTTTAACTTTAAAATTGTTTGAACATATTATAATCAATGAATAATGTGATGATCAAACTCATTATTTGTCTTTTATAAACACAATTTAACTATTGATAAAAAAAAATTGAAAGTCAACAGAAATTTCATACAAAAAATAATGAAGTCGAATTGTTCATTCTTTTTTTTAATGCTTGACAAAATAGCTTAGAGAATTATTTTTTTTACATTTGTATGTGCAACTTGTTGGATTGATATTGTGAGGTTGAATATATACATATTTTAGTGAATTCTTAAAATTGTAATTTTAGTTAAAGTTTTTGAACATTTTAGTGACTTCTTCTTTGGAAGCACTCATTCCATTCAATACATGAAGCCTTCATTTCTGATATATACTGTACATACATAATGCATATAAAGTAAAGCAACATCAACAAATTATAGCTAATGTCTTATTATTTATTTTGATAAATCAAAATTTTAAATCAATTGTGTACACTTTAATTAAAAAAACGGATCAGATCAATTGGTATTTAATATCCCTTTTTTTCTTTTGAAAATCAACAGTTGTCTAATGCATCTTTATCTATTCTTGCATGAATTGAATCAATATGTAAGATGACCTCTAATGATGAATGCATGAATTCTAAAACCATTTAAAGTTGATTTTTATGAAGCGTCTTTTTGTCCTAGTTAGGCTGAAATAGACCAATGGGAAATGATGCAATTATTTCAGATATTTTAGATAAAACTTAAGTTGATTTCCAGGATAGAAATAGATATTCATTTACCTAGTGATTTCTCTTCAAAGTTATGCCTGTTGATGATTTCTCTTTCTTCCTACAGATGGTTTATAAGGAAGTATTAAGCAGGGGGAAATCAAGTTTTTTAGATTGCAACTTTTGCCATTCTTTGATGGAATTAGCCCAAATAAAATTTTGCAATTTATAACAGGTAAAAAAAAGATGAATTGACAGCAGTAAAATTTGTTACTTTTCTTCTTAATGGTGACTGTCAATAATAATTCCTCTTGGTTACTATGGCATAAAGCTGACATTTTCATGTGTTACTGACTTTAACTCTATTATTAGCATAACTATCAATCTTAACAAAAAAAATATTAATATTTTATAATGGTTAATTATATATATATATAGTCTGTGCAAATCTAACCATTTATGATATTTGAAAATAAACAAATAAATTTATAAGGTAAATACATATTAATATTTTTAAATATTAATATTTTAAATATTAATATTTTCCAACATAAATCTTTTTTAAATATAAATTAAGATATTTACAATGATTCATATAATTTCTTTATCCTCTCTTTATATTATCACCACCATTGCGAAATTTTAGATTCATGAATAAACATATATTCCACAAAAGAAAGTGAATAAACAAGAAATAAATAATAATAACAGCAAAAAATTTGTATCAAAATCAAACAAAGAAAAAAAATTCTGCAACATTTTCTTGCCACAAGCTTTAAAAAAATAATTATAAATTGTCAAATCTATCAGTGTAATATATGCAAATGCCTCAAAATAATAAAACGCCATTATCCCTTGATAATAAACAATTCAAATTTTATATAATAGAAAGAAGGAATCTGTTTCTCTCTAGATATGTATAAATAAATATATACATTAAATGTCTTTTTTTAAAAAAAAAAGATACGATAATCAATGTTAAGGACAGATTCTTTCAACCTTTACAATATATTATGCATCACACATCATTATGCATACAAGTTTATTGTCCATTAACTCTGATAAGAATATTTATATAAAATAGCAAATATATAAAAAAAGATAATGCAGACATATGTATATATATGTAACTGAAGAGTGAGGCTAATATTGAAATATACAAATCTTGAAGTATTCTATATAAGTTAAACAAACAAAAATTTAAATTTTATTTATTAAAAAAAAAGTTTATTTTTAGATACTTTGGTATTATTCCTGCTATGAGGTATTAGTCCAGTGATGTATTATTTTAAATTTGTGATATGTTTAAAATAATGCCTTCAAGGGATGTGTGGACAAAATTAATCGATAAAATTTGTCCTCCGATCCAATGGAGGTGTTATTTTAAATATATTACAAACTTAGAATAATATGTCAAACCAGGTGCAATATCAAATTTTAAATCTAAAAAAAATAGAGTCATATATTACGCCACTTCGTGCAGTCTAAACACCCAGCATATATAATACCAAATTTCAAATGGGGAAAAAAAAAAACACATCTTATTTCCGATGATGAAGAGATATATCCATTATGGAAAAAGGAAAAATATGAAAAAGAACCTGAAATGTTTTTTAAATGGTGAACTGTAATATTAAGTTTTAGCTTTACATTTCATTTTTAACCTTTAAAAATAAAAATGGATCATATTTTTAAATATATATAATTTTAGCAAAAAAAAACAAAAGCAAAGCACAAGTATAAAAAGTTTTAGCAGTAAATGTATTTTTAAATATAAAACTGTATTACTTACAATTACATTGTGAAGAAAAATAATAACTGTGGCAGACTGAACATAAGTCTGCATGTTTTATAATTTAGTGATATGTATATATGTGAAAAGTTGGTAACGTATATATATTTGACATTGATTAGTCATGCCAGGAATTTTGGATGGCATGACATCATAAGAGAAAACTTTGAATAACTATTACCGGATGCAAATGTCAATGTCACAGCAGTAATACATTATAGCACGAATAATAAATCAAATTACCTATTTTTATACTAAAGGAATTATAATATGAAATATTTCATAATATAACAAATGTAAATGAAGGGTTAATTATTTAATTCACCATTTTAGATAAAGTCAAATTTAGAAATTCCTTAACACATATCTGCATCTAATCCCAAATATTATTGATGCGTTGTGGTCCGTAAATTTGTGGAATACATAATGGTCAGCATGGTGGAATTTATAAATTAGATTTAATGCTACACATATTAAATGGACTACATGAATACATGCGTTGATATATATGTAGTCTAAAAACAATCAAAGAAATTTGCAATGCTTTAAAAGTCAATAAATAATTTTTTTAATGTAAAAAAAATGTAGAAAAAATTTCGTAATAATTCGTAATATTATTAATTAATTCAGAGTAACAGTGTTATTTATTTACTTGTTTGTTTATTAGTATCACTAGAAGGAAAAATACAAATATAACCTTTTTAAAAAAAAACAAAAACAAAAAACAAAAAGATAAGAATACGACAGTTTAATTTCAAATACAAATGTTTTTTTTTTTTTAAAAAAAAAGAAAAACAAAAATACTGATGAAAGATGTAAACATTTATTTTTCCTTTTTCAGTGCTTTTTTATGGAATTTTCATTAACTAATAAGAAAAATCATCTTTTACCTTAGCTGTCTTAATTCCTAAGGTGATAATTAACGAGCATGAAATGACATTCGAATTTTTAAAAGAATTAAAAAAATTAAATAAACATATTGAAATAAAAAATTGAAAGCCTTTTTAGTTATTTTGTTATTATAAAACACAAAATCGTTACTAAAAAAGTAATATATATATATATGGGTTTAGAAACAGGCTTTAATTAAGATAACTTTTCTCACTTCTTAACAGAGGAATTATAAAAAAAATAATAGAATAATTTTTTGTTAAGAAATTTAGACAAAATTTTAAGTATCGGAATTGCTACAATTCATGGATCTGAGTTCTAGAATCCATTATTTTACCATTGAACTAATCCACGCATGACAAAGAAAGCATAAAAAAGACAATTGTAAAGATTCACAACCCAGTCTTGATTAGCCAAGTGAGTATAAGATGTTTTCGTGCATCAATAAAAAAAGATACTATTCATGGTTAGTATAAGACTGGGCAGCGAGAGTATGTGGTCTTCTTTGGTCTCCTCTCTAATTGAAAATATTTAAATAATAATTTTTCATTTAATACTTGGATGACTAATTATATCTTTCATATATATATATATTGCAGAATACTTTCCATCATAACTGCAATATTATTAGAACACTTAAAAATGTTTCAATGATTTAAAGATAATTGACATTGTTTTTAAAACTAATACGCACTGACTTCTTCAATGAAATGATGGAATGATCTAAGGAGAGAGAACTTGGTCATAAATTTATTGTCTTTAATTTTCTATAGGATATACAATGAAAAGGATGCTTATTTATAAACCTCAAAAATACAATTATTGTATCTTAAAAGTACTTTATTGAGTCATCTACAATCTAATTGGTTTCATGTTTTTCATTGTACAGTGATATATCAATATATTAGAGAAACTTTTGAAATATATGCACTTAGTGGTAATCCAATTCCAAATCTCATCTAAGAATAAAGTAAGCATCCAATTCAACTACTTAAACAGAAAAAATTGTAATGCAAAACCATATAAATGTAAAAATGCTTATGTAATTAATTACTGTACATTTTAAAGATTAACACTGTGCTATATATGTAAATTTGAAATTTGATTTTAGTAAAAATTGAAATTGAACTTTTAAAAGCATATAATAAAAAGCAAACAAATTTACTCTAATAGAAGAATATTTGAAATACAGGCACTCTTCATATTCCTGGAGCCTAATTGTAAATATAGGGAATTTGAATTCAGACTTTCAAGCACCTTTCAACTATCAACACTGTCTCATATCACTGATACACACGATCACACACATGTAGAAAAGATCAATAATAAGCAATATACATATTTTATGCTGAACCAGCACTCATAAGTTGGTCCAGATTATCATATCTCTCTCTCACACCCACACACCCACACACACACATATATATATATATATTGTACCGTTTATTTATATATGGTACAAATATACGTATTGGTATTTGGTAAAAGCTAAAAAAAAAAAAAAAAAAGTAAACTTAATTTTTTTTTATTGGTATAATTTATTTTTTTAAAAACGTACAGTGAAAATTAAAATTGTCTTTCATATTTTTTTTATGTAATTAAAAATAAAAGTTAAAATTGGAGAGAACAAAAGACACACAAATTACTAATCCAGATAAATTAAAATAATTCCAAAAGTAAAAAGCTAAAAGAAAAATATTTTAGCTAATTAAAGATGGCCAAAAAACTTGATAAAAAAGAGAACTTTATAACGTAAATTTTATAAAGAATGTACAAGATTATCAATGTATATTTTGACAAACAAAAGATATGCACAGAAGTCTGAAAACTGGACCTCTAGTATAAAAAGGCAGAGACCAGTTTGAGGAAGGTCTTGTTTTTTCTGTTTTTTCCTTTGGCTGGTTTTGGATTATTAAATCCAAGACCACTTTATGATAAAATAATCCTTCATGTGGGAGTAGACCAGGGCTTTAGCTGACATTGTTAAGAAGATGGATACTAGAAAAGCCTCTGCGACTAGCCTTCAGAACAGACTACAAGATCAACTAATAATCAAAGGCCAAGCTCAATTCTAACCCAAAAAACTATGCATAGTAAGCTACAATCTTTGTGAATTCACAAAACTTACCGGTAAGCTATGATTTGTTATTCCTGATTGTGACAAAATTAAACGTTTGCAAACAATTCTTAAAAATATGTTTAAACAATCCCGATAGAGACATTAATTTTCTTGTGCAAGGGATATTCATTTTAGGAACTTTCTAGAAGAAATTTGGAAGTGAACTGTAATTGTGAAATTGTTTTTTTATTAATTGATTTATATCTGAATTAGTGTGTGTTCTCTCCACTTTATTTAATTAACAATTTAACGTTAAATATTTCAGTTTGTTAGAATAAAATGGATTTTACTTCTATCAATCTTTTTCATTGTGTGTTATTAATAATAGTTATTAATTATTATTAAATTTATTAATATTTGTTTATTGATATTTAAAAATATAATTTACCTTTGCCAATATGCTTAATAAGTTCCAAGAATAATAATATTTAGGAAATAATGCTCATTCATGGCAAAATATAATACCGATTACTTTTAAAAGCATTTTTTTTTAATTTGCGAGACATACTGGTGACAGATTTTAGTGGATTCTTATGAATTCTGGCACCCAGATCAAATAAATTAAAAGCTGATTTCATCAATAGCACAATTTGTAACAATTACTAGGCCAAGTTGATCAGGAAATATAGTTATGTTTTTTGAGAAATAGAAATACAACTTCTTTCTTTTGACATGACTTGATCAACTCGTGCATTTATAATGCGTATAGAGGCCTAGCAAGATGGAAAACGTTATAATATATATATAATCAGTGCTCAGGTTATATTAAGATAGCAAATCTTCCTACTTTAATGGACAGGCTTCAATCTACTTCAACCTCCTGCTCTTCAGCCATCTATACCATATCAGATTTTCAATGGTATGGTTGGCTGAAGGTTAGGAAGTTGAAGTAGATTAAAACCTGTCCATTAAAGAATGAAGATTTTCTATCTTAATAAAAACTGAGCACTGACTATATATATGTGTGAGAGATGAAAATCTGGACTAACTGATGACTGCTGGTTCAGCATGAAATATGTATATTGGTGATTATTGATCTTTTCTACATGTGCAATTATGTGTATCAGTGATATGAGATTATGTGGATAGTTGAAAGGTGCTCAAAAGTCTGAGTTCAAATCCCCTATATCTAGTAGAAGAAATAAAATGTCACAGATCACTGATGTATCTATTATATATTTTGAACATCTGTTTTTCTTGATATTTAATTTATTTTCTAACATTTTTTATGGATCACATTTTAAATTATTACCTATATTTATATATATATATATATATGTAATAATTTAAAATAGATATATATATATATATATATAAAGCTCCATATATATATATATATATATATGGAGCTATATATATATATATATATATATATTGCTTGATAGCACAAATAAATAGATAAGAAAACTAAGTAAATTTGGTACTTATGTGTAGAATATAAATTATGAAACATAAAGTAGTTTTAAAAATTTACTAGACAGAATATAAAACTATTATAACATAATATTAATCTAAGTATTATAATTTTGTTATTATTGTAGCATGAAATTGACAATACTTACTAATATATATATTTTTCTTTTACAGTACAATTAAGAAACTATGAAATCCCTGAAAGAAAATTGATATAATTTTAATATGGCTGTGAGAAAAATTGATAAACTGATGAACCATTTAATGTTTAAAATTAACAGTCAGAAAAGTTTTTCCTAGAATTAACTTAAGATAGGAAAATAAAACTTGATAATAACACACAATTACTAATTAATAAAAAAATATATAGCTGTATGAATGATTGTAGACAAAACATAAAATTCCAGAGATCAATATCTTCAAAAATTAACACACTTTTAGATATTTTAGAATCTACTTAAACAATTTGTGTTAAGATACACAAACAGAATATTTACAGATGATATATCAGTTTAAATCAATTTTTTTGAACAAGATGATATGACATAAAAGTAATTGTGCACAAAAGAATTGTACAATGAAAGACTTAAAATAGATTATGCAATTAGCAATTATTTAGACTTTTACCAGTCATTGATGATGAGCATAAAAAACCTAATAGTGTTGAAATTATCACAATATGAAAAGTAAAATGATGTTTTTTTTTTTTTTCTGTAATCATTTCTTTGAATAAATGCAGTCCAACAAACTCATTTATCTTATGATACAAGTAATGTTTTCAGTCATACTTTTATTTTCTAAGATAATTATGCTAAGATCCAGTAATTATATTATTGATATACAATTTTCATGACATATCTGGATATTGGTTTAAATATTGTTAAACCTCTCCTTCCTATAGGTCATTTTTGAATACTAAGTGAACAATGATATCTTTTCAATACTTTTACCTACAAGTTATTTTTAAATATTTTTTATGATTTTTTTCAAGCATTTAAAACTTAATTACAAATAAATTATGAACCACCATAGATGTCATAATACTGTGTACTAAATTAATAAAATTTTATTTTCTAATATATATATATATTAATTTAATTATTTAAAAGACTAATAAATCGAAAAACATTCTTAATAAATGGGAATTTTAATTATAAATCAAGTTAAGATTTAAAATATTTCAAAGGCAGCATTCACTTAAAATTTGTTGTGAAAGCAAAAATATTAATACATTGTCTAAGCTACTTTTAACCAAAAGATCACACCTACTTTGGGTTAATATTCAGGCTGTTAAATGAGTTTATAGTGAGACAATGGTAGGATCTTTGTTTCAGATAAAATTTAGTAAAAGTTTGTGGTAACTTCAAATTATCATACCTGTATATATATTGCCTTACTACAAACTCATTTAATAGCTTGAATACTAATCAAAAGTGAGTACTGTGTTTCACTTAACAGGATTTGATTGATTTTTTCCTTTGATTTGAAAATTAAACTGAGGAATAAATATTATCCGTCAAATTGTATATACAGTAAGAAAAGTTAATCTGATATTTTTTTCACTAGTTTATTAATTTACAACATTGCACAATGTAGTATAAAATTGATTGATTTTGATAATTTAGGTGTTTGATATGTCTAGCTTACCTAATCGTTAAAAATTGTTTACAAAATGCATGCATAATAAAAAAAGGGTGGTCTGAGTTTCTGTATCAGTTGTATTTGTGATATAGTCAAATTGGGATTAAATATAAATAAATTAAATAGAATCAGGTACATATTGCTATCTAAACTTCAAATTAAACATATTATTATCACTAAAAGTAATTGTTTTCCCAACAGGACATTTTTGTGAAGCAAACGTAAGTCTCAAAAAATGTAAAATCTTTATATAGATTGTAAAGAAAATTGTTCACTCTGTTAATTAGACTCATTTTAAGTAAACCAAGTGTAACATAGTAAATGATGATTTCTTTGAGTATATGCATGCATGTATATATAGTTAAGCTATAGTGTTATTTTTTATTATGTACAATATATACATCATCAGGGAAAATTATTTATACGGGAATGCCATTTTTTTCTGGTTGAGCAACTAATCAGTAGCACATATTTTCACACATATTATATAGATCATCTATAAAAGTTGTCAATAGAATGACTATTTCAGTATATGAAAACATTTGGTTAAAAGATTCAATCACTTTATCAATAATAAAAATATAAGAATGGATTTTAGTAATAAAATTTGTAATTAATAACTACAATAACACCAATAATATTAATAATAATAATAATAATAATAATAATAGTAGTAGTAGTAGTAGTAGTAGTAGTAGTAGTAGTGGTAGTGGTAGTAGTAGTAGTAGTAGTAGTAGTAGTAGTAGCAGTGGTGGTGGTGGTAGCAGTAGTAGTAGTAGTAGTAGTAGTAGTAGTAGCAGCAGCAGTAGCAGTAGCAGTAGTAATAATAATAATAATAATAATAATAATAATAATAATAATAATAATAATAATAATAATAATAATAATAATAATAATAATAATAATAATAATAATAATAATAATAATAATAATAATAATAATAATAATAATAATAATAATAATAATAATAATAATAATAATAATAATAATAATAATAATAATCCCACAGCAAGCTTAGATGCTGCTAGCAAGATGTTAATCAAGTGTCCAGGTTCAAACCTTTACAAATAATGCAAAACTAACAGAACACAAAGTTAAACTAATATTTATCAAGGTCAAAACAAAAACTAAATTGATTTAGGTAAGTTTTCATTTATAACTAATCCGTTTTTGTTAAAAAAAATTATTTAATATCATCAAAGCTAAAATAGTGGCAACCACCCAGTCAGGTGTATAAATGGCTGATACTGAAACTGGATCTACAACACCTTCAATTTTAAACCATGCTAGAATGTATATAAATGACACCAAGATTAATACCCAAACAATTAATACCAAGCAAAATTCAAATTTTGCTATCAACATAACAATAAATAAATTTAGAAAAATTAATTAACAAGATATTAACACACTTGATTTAAAATTCCATAACAAAGAAGAACCCCCTCTCCCTATCACACAGACATTTTGGAATACAGAAGAATTATAAACTATCGGTACCAATTTTGATACCATACTGAGACAATTTTTTAATTCATTCAAAATATCTCCCCCAACCTATCATAACATCAGTTATAAAAATAAACTTAATGCTATATGAATTTCCCAGATCCTTACTTTATAAACTTAAACACTGTGTGAACTAGGAATTGTAGATTACCCCCAATCCAAGGTGCCTACCAATTGAATTCCAAACACATATGAGAAAGAGATTTCAAACTCAAGTTAGAACACTGGGCATGCACTGCTTGTAGAGATCAGGATCCTAAGGGCTGCATCATTGTGATACTAAAAACACATACCTTGGTTACACCTCAAAATTTTAAGAGAATAATAGAATGATTTGGCAAAGCTGTAGCATTCAATCCAATATAACTAAGAGACACACCCACACCAGTCTATAGTAACAACTTTGAATTTAAATTGAAGCTTAATCATGATACCAATCTTAAGAGCATTTCTACACAGATTCTAGACCAGGATACCACATTTTGACTCTACATCAATGCTATTCCTGTGGTCAGTGTAGCATTTTTCTTTACACTGTATTGCAAACCAAGTGCTGCAACTGCAGACAATAAGCAAACAACTCATACAAAACCAACAAGATCAGACTATGTATACCTACACCTCATAATTACTATCCAAGATAAACAACAAAAAGCCAGCCCTCATTCACAATTAAAAAATGCTGAAACCACTACCACAGATGCACAAAGCAACCAACATGCCTCACCCTAACCAATATAAAAAATGCATCACAATCAAATTCTGATAGTGAAGAAAATGCAAACTAGCAGGACAAACCTAAACACTCACAAGTAATAACCAGCAAAACCACATCATACATTAAAGATGCAATCTCTCAATGGTTTCCATCTATAAAAACAACAACAGAACTCAAAAGAAGTCCAGATTACCCAAATAAAAACTGCTGGTTAAAGAGAGCAAAAATGAAGGAAATAGATCCTATGGATGATCTAGGCTAAATGGATAAACTCTGTGATTACACCACTGATGCTCTTCACACAAACCATGCTGATAATCATGAATTTCACCAAACACCATAGTAGATACATGAAAAATTATGTACAATAAATATAAGCAGCCCAAAACTAACTTATCAATGCATTTCACAAAACTTCAATTACCACAGTTTGTGCAGCAATGACCATGCTTTATGGACTCTTGTGCACCTGTTGCATTTTTGCTTTAAACAATGACAACAAAAAGATACTCCTCTATCTACTATAATAAATTATCACCAGTAGAGATTCAAGTAGCAAAAAAACTTCCCTGGATAACTTTGCAGCCACTTGGTCACTATTCAAATGACAAGCAATCTTATAACCAGCAGAACATTCAAACAATAATCAGCAGGACAAACAAATCACAAAGAAACTAAGAAGAATTTTCTAACAACCAGCTTATTACCTTCATTCCATCCTAAAGCCAGAAATACTACTCATCAAATATATATGTAATCAATAAACATTAATCTTTGTATACATACTTGATGTTCACACATTTTTACATGCATGCAACATAGCATAAGATTAGAGATTTATATCATCTTGCTTCCTTGTAGATTATTGTCCTACTGCATTATATGAATATAATCATCTGCTTTTTATAAGAGTATCTTGCCTGTCCTTCTTGCAACTTATGCACTTATGCACATACATACTTTGACATGTTCTTATAATCTATTTAATCACATAAGTAAACATACGTTTGTGAATTGATAAACTCTTCTTTGTTCCAATAAAGTTCCATTTTGAAACATAATAATAATAATAATAATAATAATAATAATAATAATAATAATAATAATAATAATAATAATAATAATAATAATAATAATAATAATAATAATAATAATAATAATAATAATAATAATAATAATAATAATAATAATAATAATGATGATGATGATGACGATGATGATGATAGTAATAAAAGTCATAACTCTGTGCCCCACTTCCATAGAAGCAACATTAACAGAAGTCGAAAAAGCTTATCGCCCAAGGAAAAATAAATCTAGAAGAGCCAAAACTGATAGAAACAGTACTCTAACAGAAATGATTGAACATTTGACAGAGGACTTCATATCCATGGAGTTTGATGGTAATCAAGCCATTGATAAACTCTCACTAAGCTCTAGAGAATATACAAAAACTTCATGCAGACTTCAACACTTTGTGAAATCAATTCACAGCCAATCACACTAATGATGTTAAAAATAGCATTTAATATTAGATGACTTAACTCAATCATAAAAATACATAAGCTAAAACAATGGATAAAGATCACACAATCTCATATACTAGGACTTCTAGAAACTAAAATTTACAGTGGCTTATAAATTGACCTCTCAGTACATCTAAATAGGGAAGGTTACTGTGTATGTTCTAGAGATACATCATCTCCTTCAGGGGGAACTGAACTCCTTGTAACACCAGATTGTCAATTTGAGTCATTCACAATCATACATATAGATGCAAATTTACTAATAATATCTTTTATTCATCAAATTATCACACTGAACACTATATTTGTATATATCCCACCTGGTCCTGCCATTGTTTCAAACATTATATTAACCATAAACTTGTTACTTAGTTCTAGTCCATATCCAACTATACTAATCAGGGATTTCAATATGAAATATCAAGATTTTATTTCAAAGTGGTTACATCAAATATCAATACCACTTATGAGTGCCAAGAGTTTTCTGTCAAGTGATGCAGTTACTTTTCACAATGGTTATCATACATCAAGGATTGATCTGTGTTTTTATTCACCTATGTTACTCCATCAAATCAGGCTAAACATCAACCCATCTCCTTTCTCTGATCACTCTGCACAAACTATATTGATTAACCTGGAAGAAATCCAATCAACTGCACTTGTACATGGGAAAACATTTAGAATATTGTTTCCAACTGTCATCCCAGAATTTATTTTTTCAGAAACACATATAATGCTTCACAAAATCAAAATTATGCAACTTATCCACATCCAAAGATTCCTAACATTCATAAATATTTTATCATTTAATATAGATCATATTACATGAAAATTCCCCCCACCCTCAAGACTACTCACTCTGGCTGATGCTCAAGACTACTCACTCTGGCTGATGAAATACATAGATAGATTATAATGATAAATCCAACACACACCAGTCAACAACTTATATGCAAGCATACACAAGCATACAGTAACATCTGTAACTATCTGAAAAACTATTTGGCAATAAAAAAGTAAAAATCTGCCTCAGCCAACAACATACATGGATAAGCAAATTTAATTCACTGGACCTTGGGCTATCCAACTACTTACCCAACTACTGTTAGAGTGCCAATGACACCCACAGATCAGAGTATCGCATTTGCAGGAAATAACATGTTAAAAACAATCTATCATTATTTCAAACAAAAGCTACAAACATTCTGCCCAGTCATGTTTTTTTCTGATGTTTTTGGAAAACCAGAAACACACACCCCATTTAACTGTTATCACATAATTTTCTACTAAACTGGCAACAATATCTAACATATGTCACCCTGGAGCACATGGAATCTCAAAATTTGTCCTTGCACATCTCAGTCAGTTCACTACACAATATTTGTCTGACCTTGCAAATCATCTATCACAGAAGTTACCTGACAACCAGGGTTTATACCTCATTACAATAGTTCTCTTCAACAAGAAACAAGACCCCATATCAACACTATCCAACTTCTGACCCATCTCAATGGGACCACTTACCATTAAAATAATTGAAAAAATTCTCAAAAGATAGCCTAGAGACATACATTCTACCACTAATTTCATACAGCCAGTTTGCAAGGAAGCAATCATCTATGGCACAAGCTGTGATGAGATTCAAAACAGTAATGCACTCAGTTCAGGACTGGAAAAGTATGCCCCAATTGCAGTTCAAGTTGATATAGAAGTGGCATTTTACTCAATTGTCATTAATACATTAATTAACATGCTAGCTGAGACCAATTCATCTGTACCTGTTCACAAATGTACTACTTAGCAGAGAAATCCATATCACATTTAAAGGCAAAAATTCTCCATTATTCATCCCCATACAATCCATATCCCAAGGCTCCCCATTCAGATCACTATTTATTTTTTACATCAATCCACTCATATTCAAATTCCAGTGGAGTATTAAAGGCATCCAGATATCAGTCATATCACAAAATATATTCTGCATTGCATATATGGATCACAGTCTTTCTTCCATCTAAAAAGCCGATACTAATACTATGGAAAATACGTCAAGACTTCCAATCAACACACCATCTAAAATTTAATCAGAACAGGACTGCTGCCTGGTCATTATACATAAGTAATTCATGCACATAAACTTTCCAAGACAAACCATCTTCTTTTCTCAGCTTTCCTTTCTACATGAGGACAAGCACAATGAAACAAAAAATCAAACAAGTTAAGAGATGGAGCAGAATGAATCACTGTTTTTTTAATCAAAAGTATACCTGTTAATATATGCTAAAATACAGTTGTTCAATCAGCTGGTGGTCACCAAGATTATCTACTATTCTTCCATAATTCAATTCTCCAAAGCTTTCACAACAAAAATCTCTTCATATTGCAATAAACTTCTATGAAATAGATAGTGTCAATATCTGCAAAATGCCATAGTTACCCAGCAGTACACAACATAAATATTTTTCAAATACAAAAGACCACAAACCTTATAATAGCCCCCTCAGACATCATCAGTTAGAAAACAGTTTAGAACCACACATACTCAAATATCACTGCAAACAACAACAAATATTCATATTGGCAGATCTATGCACTGGTGTACCTAGGATATACAGCAGATATTTCTACCTAGATTGTCAAAAGAAACAACCAACAACTGCTTAAAAATTTTTTAAATGGTCCATGGAGCCCAATTTTTTTGATTTCCTCAAACTAAATCTTTATGCCTTGCCAACATCATACTTTCTAAGATATATATATATATATATATATATATATATATATATATATATATATATATATATATATATATATATATATATATATATATATATATATGCTTGTATACAAAAATAAACCTTCTGCACACTATGACACCAAGCAGAAAAAACTCGACAACAACTGGTTTACAACTGCTCAGCATTAGACAATATTTGGCATGAAATAACTAATACATACAGACAACCAAACATCTCCCTGCAGAATATCATCAGTCTATTCTGCAAAATATCCACCCCTACAGTCCACACAGCAATTTTTGTGCTCTATGCCTTTGGTGCACACAATGCACTTTCACTTTTGGCAATAATACAAGGCAACATACATCAATATTTCATTACAAATCAGCACAATTAAAAAATAGAGACAATAAAATTGCACACCCAGACATTTTTGTGACCACTTGGTCATTCATAAAGCAAGGCTCAAATCTCTAATCAGGGAAGTTATATCATTTTTGAAATCAGTTAATATACTCAAAAAGAGAATGCAAAAAAAAAAATGGGCATCTCAAAATCCAAGAATTGATATATGATAATAAAACATATACAATGTTGCCAGTAGAAACATATGCCAGCTTATAAAACCAATATTTAAAGATTAACAAACTGTTACACAGCATATATATATATATATATATATATCTTAATTATCCAAATATAAATAAGATACTTTTTAATAAATATTATTATAAACAATTTTAATGCACACGATTTTCCTTTGAAATATTAAAAAGACTGCAACATAGTTTTAATCTCTAATTATGAAAGGGAATAATTGCAAAAAATATTTAAATACTAAAAAGTAAAAATAATATGTATAAAAGACATAGTTTTGTGGGTTCATCCGTGTTAAAAAATTTAAATATTGATATATTGATGTTTCGACTTGATCACACAAGTCATCCACTGGCTGATAAAAGGTAGAAAGACAGTTGTATATATATAATATTTTATAATAAAAAACATTTATTTAATGTAGACTAAAACCCTTCAAATAATTGTTTCTTCAACAACAATTATGGTTTTTATATTTCCTTTAAAAAAGCATAATGGGGGGCGGGGATGGATGTATAGAAATTAATTAATTCAATCTTTATTTTTTAGAATAAAGGATCGAATTAATTAATGTTTGGACATCACTTTTATTTTATGTCAAACATAAAACCCAAGTTGTGGTTGAAGAAACAATTATTTTTTGGTGTTTTTAGCTCACACTAAATAAAAGTATTTAATATGAAATATTTTTGTATATATTATTCTTTTCCAAAATATTTTAATTATACAAATGATGTTTTACTATTATTATTGAATCTCCTAAGAAGTTGGGATTTTGTTTTTTTTTTAAACCAATTTATTAGGCTGCTAATATTTTATTTAAATATATTATTTACAATGCAAAAACTTTTGAGAATATTCATTTTTTTTTGTTAAATTTTAAAAACATAATTTTTTTTATAGTTTGTTTACCTATTTATGTTTATTTTTACAGAATTTTTGTGCAATATTTATTTTTTAAAAACAAAAATATGACTGGGTTCAGACTTTATTTGAAATTATTTACTTTTATAAGAATACAAGTCAAAAGAAATCAGTAATATAAGAACACTTGTAGTGCTTTCAAGCATATTCTTCTTTTTTATATTTCAAAAATGAAAACATATTTTCTGCAATTCATTTATATATTTACATTTATTTTTGCAGAATGTTTGTATATTTATTTTTTAAAAAAATAATGTGATTAGATTAAGATTTTATTTGAAAATATTTACTTTTTGAAGAAGACAAGGCAAGAGAAATAATGACATATAACTAGAATAGGCTGAAAAATAATTCTTTCATATTAAATACAACCAATTTATTTATTTATTTTTAATTTATATAAAGAATCTTACATTTTAAATAGAATTTCATTAACTGTAAGTAGTCTGAATAATAATTTATTCTGGCTTTGCAAATCAAGTTAAAACATTTCTGATTTTTTTAATTTAGTATTTTTACAAGAAATCTGGTAACTATCTAATAAGAAAAAAAATATTGTTCTTTATAAATCTTACTATATATTTCAGTTTAAATATTTTTCTATTATTTGTAAAGTTGAAATAATATTTTAAAAAATAATTTTTGTTTATAAACATATATTTGAAACAAATAATTCAAAATTTCAGACAATATAATAAATAATAATATAAATTTGATAAAATAAAAAGTTAGAAAGTTATTCCAACCTAACATTAGGGATTGTCAAACTTATCAACTATTAAAAATTAATATTTTTAATAAAAGTATTTCTATTAATTTGTCTACTTCCCTACTGCCTAATTAATGTGGCAAATAATTTTTGCTTGTATGGTGCTATTACAGACAAACTACATTTTCTATAAATTCTTAACAAAATGTACAAGTTGATAATAACACCTTGCAAACAGGAAAATATTGAGTATTTTTAAAATTTAGTAAATTTGCTAAAGTTAAACAAGTATTTATAATCTTTTAGAAATACAATAAATTTTCATAAAAAATGAAATAAATAAAAGAGGTCTGTATTATATATCCTTCTGCTAGCCACATTTGTTGACTAATCAGATTAATATTATCATCAAAAAAAGATTAACTGACAACACACTAAGATTTTGTTTTAACTATGATGACATTTAGTTACAAGTTTTCCAATGCAGAAATCTACACTTCCCATCAGTATCAGAAATATTTTTGGGTGAAAAAACTGGAAGATAAATAATGAACTAAATCATAAATAATTTTATGTGATACATTTATTTTTCTGTCTTTAGTTTTCATATTAGGTTGTTTTAGACATAACATTAGACTATTTCCAAATTTTTTAAATTTTGTTGTGATCAAAAGTAAAATATAATCTGATTTGTTCAGTGACAGTGTAATCTTAGAATGGAAATCTCAGATCTAAAGGTTTCTGGATTATTCTCAGCTGAATAAAATTAAAAAATCTCAATTACATTAGTTGAATGATACAATTATGCTAAAAATGTAACTTTGATCTTTTCATGATATTTTGAGTGAATGACTTGTGATTGTAACTGATCCTATCTATTAAAATGCAAAATAAAACCCAATTTACTTAAATTCGCTGCAATAAATTTTGAATAGTAGTCCATTAACAACAAATAAATAATGACAGAAACCAAAATAACATCTTTAAAAACAACATTTATCATTAATAACTTATTTGATTCTCTCTCTCTTTCTCTCGTTTTAGCTCTTATAGAATTTTATATTTAATTAAAAAAAATTCTAATACTTAAAATATTATTTTATCAGATATGCTTGGTAAAGTTTTATTATATTTTTAATTTGATATATAATAAGTTAAACAAATTATTATGTTCTTAGCTTTGATTTTCAAAGTTCATATTACTATATCAAACCCAGTTGATTTTGGCTAATATAAACTATATAATCCAGTCATCAATACTCATATCTATTCATCAATGGATTATCCAATTTTTCAAATGCTAATGAAGATTCATTAATTTTCTTTCCATTAAAACCTTTTGCAAGTTATGTGCATTCATCTACCTGATAATGACCTAGAATTAAATCTGGAATATTCAAATTTCGATATTTTTTTTTCATTTTAAACAGTTAAGGAAATAAAAATATGTGGAGATTATTCAAATCTTCTAGATTAGGCAGAGATGTAATTGCTTTTCTAAATAATTCTTTAGATCTTTAAGACATGTAGAAAGAGTTATCACATTAATGTAAAAAAATAGATCTAAAGATAAATATTAAAATAAGTAATATTCAATAGATATTTTTAAAAAAAGAAAGTATAGATTGATAATTATAAACTGAAAGAAGTTAAAGATTAGAAATATCCTAGAAACAATATTAGTAGAGATGAAAATCTAAGGAATGAAATTAGTCATAGAATAAAATGCTTTTAATAAAAGTAATTTAATATTAAAAGCAAATATGCCTAGTGTTAAAAAGGAAAATTTTTTCTAACAATTGTGTTTCACCAGTTCCTATTTGTGGGTCCCAGACTTGAGTATTTCAGAAGAGCCATTCAGAGATTTCAGATTATTTAATGAAGGATGAAGAGATATATTATGAGAATAACAAGAACATATTGAAAGTGAAATGCTTGAATGAGAGAACAAATAGGTATTGGTGATATAATTGACAGAATTAAGAGACTGAAATAAAACTGGATTATACAAATTGCTAGAAGATATTATAATGGATGAACAATTAAATTGTAAAACTGAATCTTAAGTGATTTTAAAAAAAAAAAACTTAGGAGATCATAATGAAATAAGAGAGTTGTTGAGTGTGAGGTGAAAAAAAAAAGCTATAGGCTAGAGAAACTGGATTACAATTGGTGAGATTCTATTATGCAGAGGAAAGTAATCAAGAAATGAAAACCCCTTAGCATTTATCATCACCCAAATATTGGCATGCTTAGTAATCAATATCTTTTTGTTTGACATTCTCTTTCATAAAGCTATTAGTAAAAGTTTTACTTCATAGTGTTTGTTTAAAGACTGTTTTACTCTTTTTTTTTTTTTTCTAATTATCTATAAATTTATATAAACTTAAGAGCATGCTAACGCTCTAAACATGCTTTTTTTTTATGATAAATGCTACTACAAGAGAAGGCATTCAAATCATCTTTATCTTAGATTGTCCCCATCCCCAGACTGGTTTTGACCTATGGGTCTCTTCAGTGAGGAATTGGGACATTAGATTCAAAAAAACAACTCAAGCTAAGCATTTGTCTAAAAGGTAATTTTCAAGAAGATCTAAAACTTTAGACATCTGCATGCCTTTAAAGTCAGCTCTCCAACTGAAAAAATTATATGGGCCTGACCTTAATTCAGATACTCCATATATTAATAGGCTTAGCCATTTATTTAGCCAAAGCTCCAACAGCAAAATAATAATAGTAATAATAAAGTCAGATGTCATATGACTTATATATAGCTTGCATCTACCAATATGTAAACTTAAGAGCATGCTAACGCTCTAAACAAGCTTTTTTTTTAATGATAAATGGTACTACAAGAGAAGTCATTCAAATCATCTTTATCTTGTTTAGAGCGTTAGCATGCTCTTAAGTTTACATATTGGTAAATGCAAGCTATATATAAGTCATGTGACATCTGACTTTTTATTATTACTATTATTTTGCTGTTGGGGCTTTGGCTAAATTAAATGGCTAAGCTTATTAATATATGGAGTATCTGAATTAAGTTCAGGCCCATATAATTTTTCAGTTGGAGAGCTGACTTTAAAGACATGCAGATGTCTAAAGGTTTAGATCTTTTTGAAAATTATCTTTTAGATAAATGCTTAGCTTGAGTTGGTTTTTTTAATCTAATGTCCCAATTCCTCACTGAAGAGACCCATAGGTCGAAACCGGTCTGGGAATGGGAACAATCTAAAATAAAGATGATTTGAATGCCTTCTTTTGTAGTAGCATTTATCATAAAAAAAAAAAAAAAAGCTTGTTTAGAGCGTTAGCATGCTCTTAAGTTTACATATTGGTAAATGCAAGCTATATATAAGTCATGTGACATATGACTTTTTATTATTACTATAAATTTAGTAAATTGTTACCTATTGATGAATAGTTTTAAATTTTGGGTGAGGGAATTATCTCTTTATTTATTAGGTTACGGAAAAAAAAAAGAAAACTTTAAGAAATCACTATAAAAAAATTTAAATGCAAGTTATATTTATATTTGCAAATATATATATATATATAAAACAAATAATCATGCTCTTCTAGAACTCAAAATTTCCCAGCTGATCGATTTTAATATTCAATACGTTTCAAGCTAAAATCTAGGAAAGATAGTTTAAGTTTAATATAGTATATGTACGTTATAACCTCCATTTCATTACTCCCGATTTCTCCCGATTTAAACATAAATAAAGTCATTTGAAAAAGATGATTGACTTCGATTTATATATATCAAAAAGTAATCATCAATTTAAAATTAGCTTTAATTTTTGTCTTCTTAAATATATATACACACACATACGGGTCTAATGCGCATTACTTATATTATTATTAACTATGAATTTACATAAAAAGTTTTTAAAATATATCAAATATAATAATTATTTTTTATAATTACTTAGGAAATAATTTAAAACATGTTTATCAATGCTGATTAAAAAGATTTGTTTATTTTATAAGATTAATGAAGGCGCTGTAGTCCAAGGCCTCATTAGTTAATTAGATTTGGACTAAAAATTAATTATTTGAGACGATTTGTCTCAAAGATTTCGAAAAAATATTTAGATTGTTTTTTATGTTTTAGATAATTAATCATATTTAATGAGAAGTTTGTGATGAGATAATTAGCGAGGTTGGCAAGATCTTTCAAACGTTTGTCGATAAACCTAATACCTCATTTACTGAACAAACATATAAGAACGTGAACCTGAATACGACACTAATTAATATGTAATAAATGTAAAATATTGGAAAAAATATTACCTTAAGATAGGCAATTCATCTTCAGTTATTTTTTAATAATTACTTCACATATATATATATTTAGGTGTGTTATTAAATAATTTGTCTCAGTCTTTATAATATTTGCTGCATATATCTAGTTAAATTTAAAATTGACATCACATGATCACTATCTCATACTAACACATCATTGTTATTAAACAATTCAAAACAAAGCAAAACTCTCCATATAGTATTGCCATCTTGTGCTAACAAGAGCAATCAATGGATGCCAGAGGCTTGTGCATAAAATCCATATCTAGTGCCTGCTCATCCAATATCCCCAGACTAGTTTCTGGCTTGTGGCCTTCATCAGTGAGGAGCCTTGGATCTGAGAGCATGGCACCTAGATCTTAGGATCTAATTCAACCCTCCAGCACTCACCTTTTAACTCTATTTAACTACAAAACTAAGAGAATGAAATTGAAAACACAATTAATATTTTCAATCCAAGCTCAATAGTTTATATAGTCATATGGGTCTGAACTCAATTCAGCACCCATACATTTTGGCATCTTTGGCTCTTTAACAACCATAGACACCACTATCCTATTAGGCAGGATTGGTGTTAAACCACTAAACATCACATGATCACTATCTCATACTAGCACATAATTGTTATTAAACAATTCAAAACAAAGCAAAACTCTGACAATACTATATGGAGAGTTTTGCTTTGTTTTGAATTGTTTAAATTTAAAATTACAAATTGGATTATTCCTATCACCTAATTGTAGAGTTAAATAGTCTTAAAAATAATTCAAACTTTATTTATATTTTTCTAAGAACATTCAAATGTTAGTAAAAAAACATAGGCTTGTGTAGAATACAATAATATTTCGAATGATATTCTGGATGTTGCAGGCCTAGATCAGTGACGGCTAACCTGATAATCTTTAGATTCATGAAATGTTGTGTTTCAAATTATTAATTAACAGAAATGCATTTAGAATTGCTTAAATAAATCAACAGTATAATATAATATAAAATATCTTTATATAACAGCAATAATCTATATAATAATATTCATACACAAAAAAGCTCTTTTTGAAAATATGATTTTTTTTTCCTTTTCAACATGCTATAACCCGATGTGATGCGAATACAGTATAGCTTCTCCTTTATCAGAGTCAGGAATCTCTCAGACACCATGTCTAGAGAAACCTGTTAATCACATTCCCTTCCCTTTTGATTTTCTACCCTAAGTTTTTCCCATATTCTTCTCTGTTCTGCTTTATCCCATTTCCACAACATTATCTTTATCCACTCTATGACCTTTATATATAAATCCACCTTATCTTTTCCAAACCAATATCCCACTTTTTGTATAATCACTTTGTTTATATTTATTCTCCCACAATTTCATTATTTGTACTCTTTCTGCTCATAATCATTTACATTCAATTAACAGATGCCTACTATTTTCTATGTCTTCCTTACATAAGTTGCAGGTAAAATAAATCACCTACATTTCTCCATTTATGTGTATATTCCCTTGTTGATAACAATCCTGCTTGAGCCTTAAACAGTAAACTACTTTCCTTGCTTTATGATAATTAACTCGCACCCAATATTCTGTTTACTTTTACATATACTTAAACTCTTTTTACTATCCACACTAGTTCTCCACCTCTCCAACTCACTATTTTTTATTAATGCATCTATCCTTCTATCACATTCTTTGCCACGATAGCACTCAAAATTTTTTCTAACCCAATCACCCCACCTTTTTTAATAAGTGCACTGATTTAAAGTCTTTATCCAAATCTTCGGCATACTTCTCATCTACCTTGTTACCTGTCATACCCCAATTAAATATTATTTTGGATATTCTCTTATTATCCATAAATTGTAATCTACAGAACATTTTCATTTTGCTTTTTGCATCTCTCATATAAAAAATTTGACCCATTTCATTTCTTCTTGAATTGCTTCTTTTGCCATCCACACATGGTATCTAATGCATGTCTTCCTACTTCTCTGTGTACTTTTTAAAAGTAATATAACACACCTTTCCTAACATATAACACATCCTTACCATAAGTTAATTGGCTACTTCCATTCCCTTCCATACAATTCTAGCTACATTATATTTATTATATGAAAACACTGTTAATTTCTTTATCAGTTCCTTTCTTTTCTTTGCTTTATTTATCAATTTTTTCTCACATTCATCAAAGCAATTTCTCTGATTACTTAAGACAATTCCCAAATAGTTATACCTGCTCAACACATTTAATTCTATATCCTGAAGTAAAATTGCTTTTTCTTTTCCCATGATTGATCATCATTACTTTTGATTTTTTTCTCTAAATTTAATCCCCATCTCTTTATTACACCCTTGTGCACATCATCAGCATAACTTCCATATCTTCCCTACTTTATGTGCACAAGAAAATGCCATCAGCAAATAAAAGACCTGATAATACATACACTCTCTTACCATCTATTAATGGTATCTCTACTCCTCTTCCTAGTCTTTCTTTATTAAATTTAATCCCCATCTCTTTACCCATCCATGTTCATGTTATTTACATAACTACATAACTTCCATATTTCCCTACTTTCTGTGCACAAGAAGATATCCACCAGAAAATAATAGACCTAATAATATATTCACTTCCATGCTATCTATTAATGGTATCTCTACCCCTCTTTTTAGTCTTTCTATTGATCTCTCCATTTCTCTCAAATATAATAAAAAGAAAATAGATGACATAGAACATTCTTGCCTTAATCCCATCCCACCTTTAACTCTAACTAATTCTATGTTTCCTAATTGGTACTAATTATTTTCATAAAATCTCTTAATAAGATCCACTAAAGCTTCACTCATCCCCAAATTTATTAAACTTATCCATAATATATTTCTATTTACTCTACCATATGCCTTCTGTATATCTACAAAGACCACATATAACTGTCTACATTATACTACCTATATCTATAAGTTGTATGACTACAAATAAACTATCTCCTATGCATCTATATGATCTAAAATCTTTTTGCATTTCTTCCACTATATTATTTTCTTCTATCCATTTTTCCACCCTTCTAGTCACTATATATGCAAAACTTTATATAACATTAACATTATTGGTCTATAATTGTTTAACTTTCTATGATCCTTATCCTTTTCTTTAAATATTTATGCTTGTATTATTTCAGCTTACTATAAATTTTGTCTTCTGTACCATCTTATTAAAACATGATAATAGATTTAATTTTTCCCTATTTTTAAATTCATCACCATCTTTGCTGTCCATCCTTCTAAACCTGTTGCCTTTCCACTTTTCAGTTTTATCCCTGTTTCATTCAATTCATTTTCTGTAAACATAATATTTTCATTACTATATGCCTTTATGTTTGTCATCATTCTGTCCTTCATATCTAACATCTTTTCTATATGAATTACATGCTTATTTAAGATTGCCTCTAATTCTTCTCTAGAGATACACTCTTTTTTCTCACATATTAGTGGTACTATTTCTCTCTACCCTACATTCCTTCTTTTAATATATTTCCATTTTTTTACTCCCATCACTTCCAGTTTTATTAATATCCTTCAATAATTTACTATTTAATTTTATTCTCTTTGTATAATTATCTATTTTACCCAACTTATATTTTAAAATAGTTTTTCCATTTAATATTAACATCTTTTTGATTTTCTTTATTTTTAATAGAACATTTATATTCTATGCATGCTTTTTTCTCTCTTTTATATTTTTACTGATTCTCACTTTTCTATTACTTTTATTCTTCTGAATATTTTCATCTAAGTTCCTATTTGCCACTTTTTTTACTTATATTCATTCCCAACAAACTTTTCCACAATTTCTTCTACTTTTATTTTGTATTCTTCTAACATTCTTATCATTCATTCTCCATCCACATCTTTCACTATCCTTTCTACTTTTATTACTATTTTCCATCACATTACTACCATTTCTATTATAAAGAAATTATGATCACTATTACATACTCTCTCTTCATTATCAAACACATTAATTTTCCATACTTTGCATACATGGTGGCATTTATCTTTATTTAAAGTAAAACTGTAACCTATTAAAACCATACAATATTTTTAAGACATATCCCCCTGAGTAAATGTATATTATTAGCCAATTATTAGTCAAATTAATTGTTGTTTTATATATGTTCATACAATTATTGTTATAATTAATGTAATTGGCTTCCTATATCTTTCTTCTATTAGTTTTTTTAATATAAATTAAAAGACTTATATTTTTGACACAATCTACTTTATGTCTGTATTTTAAACAATGAATATATAAGGAAGATCTATCATCTATTTTATTAATAGCATTATTATATTCTTTTGCTCTTTCATAATAATAATATTATTTTTATAAAGCGCAGACGGTATTGAAAATTAAATTGAGAGAGTGCAAACTTCTCAAGCACTTGGGACTATTAGTAACCAATCAGATCTTAAGCACTGGGACAGATAATTTAACAAGAAAAGAGTGGTTCCTACTCTCTTCTTTACTTGACTTTCTATATATCCAAGCCAGTCCAAAGTACTTATATATGAGTGCAATAATCTTAAATATTATCACACTTAATTGACTGAGTTCAAATTATAAACATACAGCATGAAATCTTTTTTGATTTACTACGCAGTAGTTTTTTCGATGTTATAACTTTTCTTATTAAATTCTCTGCCCCAGTGCTTAAGATCTGATTGGTTACTAATAGTCACAAGCGCTTGAGAAGTTTGCACTTTCTCAATTTAATAATAATATTAATAATCCTATTAATAGAAGAGATGATAGATCTGCCTTATATATTCATTATTTAAAATATGAATATAAAATAGATTATGTTAAAAATATAAGTCCTTTAAATTATATTAAAGAAACTAATAGAAGAAAGATATATGAAACCAATTATATTAATTACAACAAAAATAATTGTATGAATATATATAAAACATCAATTAATTTGAAGAATAATTGGCTAATGATAAATGAATGAAAGATTATGTAAAATACCTTTACAGTTTTTTTTTTGTGCATGTGTGTCTTAAAAATATTGTATGGTGTTAATAAAATATAGTTAATTTTAAAAAAAAGATAAATTTCTCTAAGTATGCAATGTAGATAGATTGTAATTGTAAATTATTTAAAGCACATTGAAAAGGGCAAAAAATAATATTTGCTAAAATGAGCTTTTTTGTGGGTGATTGTTATTATTATATATGTTATTGCTATTATATAAAGACATTTTATAATATTAGAATATAAGATATTTTGTATTATATTATATAGTTGATTCATGTAAATATATGTAAAAGCAGCTTGATGGATTAAACTTCGTTTCATTTCTGATGATTTAGAAATGCATAAATAAAATTAGAATTTTTTAAAAAACATTTAACATTTTAACTTGATGATGAAAATAAGTCATCATACAAATCTACAAGTAAAATAATATTATAAACATTCATACAAAACATATCTATTTAAGTTTAACATTAGCCGATTAGTAAATGATTTGCTTCTTATAAAATTTTCCACCAGTTTACATTTGGTAAATGTGAAAAACATTGCTTAATATACTTTTTTGAAGTCAATTAATCAATAAAATAAAATGTGTCGTATTGGGATAACTACCCAGCATTGCTAGTTATAGGGATGAGAAAGATTGTAATAAGTTTAGCAACTGATTTCATATTCATAAATACATAAATGTGGTTAACAGTTTTTGCCTTCTTTAATAATTCATCAAGGACAAAAAATTCATAGATAGATGATTCATTGCAAATTTACTCTGGATAGAATCATAATAAAAAAGTATAAAAAAGTTTTTTTTTTCAAATGAGGCATATATTTAAAAATAAAGATAAAAATTATTCATGTCTATGATGATATAATTGTTGCGCGCTAAAAGAAAAATGGAACTGGGTGACTTTACAGAGTTTCGTAGGCCTAAATAAAGAACAAGTATATAATTGGTCAAATTATAATTGAGCTCACAAAATTGGTCATATGATATAATTCATTAGAAAAATGTACAATACTTGGAGAGATAAGTAATAAAAATGAAGAGAATGATCAGAAATAAGATAGTTGGATTTCATCATTATATTAATAAAAATGACATTGAAAAGCCTAAAAAACTTACCAAATGGTAGATGAATCTGGAGAAACGGCGTTTATATATTCAAATGGGAGATGACATCGAGTGGTTGCATTTGTAAATAAGTTTGTAGAATAAGAGTTTTAGCTATCAGTAATGTCGAATATTTATATAAGATTCAATATTTAGGAGGCATTAGATTTATTTTCATTTTTTACTATAGACATTTTAAAACAATTTTTAAATTAACTATAATATCATTTATTTTATTCAATTTCAGTAATAATACGAAAATGGGCTTTAAAATATCCTATTTTTAGATTAACGTGTTTAATAATATATTACTTATTTCGCACAGTTTGATTTATATTTATTTACGAATTCACTCTGTAAAGAGTGATTTGTATATTCCAGTATAGAATAAAAAAAATGTAAAATCAATTTTAAAATCTTAATTTATCTACTTAATTTATACTGGACAGCTGGGTTTTTATTGCTGATCAAATTAATTTTATTTAGTTAAATGGTATTAGAAATTGTTTTGTTTTATAGGGTTAATTGTTTTATCATTTTGACCGTCTTTAATAAAATTAGATTTAATTTTGTTAGTGCAAATTCACTTACAACAGGCTGATTCTTGTCTTTTCCTTTAAAAAGCTGAATTTATTGTCTTTATTATAGTCCAATAAATCTAAAAATGTCAACTTCTTTCTCATAGAAGTCACTGTAAAAAATCTTTACTTAAAAAAGCCTCTAATTTAGAAAGTGAAAAAGAAAAAAAAAAGTTATAAAAAATATTCTATTCCATTTATCACATTTATTTTCGAAATATATTGAATGTCTACTAAGTGGAATATAATGTTAGAAATATAAATTAAATTTTTTAATATATATAAATATTGTTTTTGAATGTTTTGTTATCTGCAATATTGTGCAATAATATTCTGGCTAGTAGACCATATATTGAAGTAAAACAGAGAACATTGACAAACATTTTAATATTAAAAATTTTAAAGAATTTTTTTTCTCATAGAATGATGTAAAAATACTGCTATTTTAAGTTACTTTGAAAAACAATGAGTAATGTTTTTAGCACTGAGAAGTCAGACTTACTTTTCAAATGCGCTTCTAATGAATATATTTTGCTGAAAATATGACCATGTAACAAAGATGGAAAAATAAAAAGTGAGTTTTTTTAAAGCAAATATTTATGTGACAAAAAACTTTTAATAACGAAAAAAATTCGATAAATATAAATTTCTCTCTCTATATATATCTAAATTATACATAGTTTCAATGCTGTTTGAAAATGAAAATTGGCTATTTGTTAGTCTTCTTTCAAAACAGATTATATTTTCCAGTTTAATGAGGTTTATTTAAACTTCTTCGAATTAAAAATTTCAATCTTTTTCTGTCAAGTGTCAATCTTTAATGTCTACATTAACAGCTTAGACTTTAAATAAAGGTGGGTAAAAAGGTTAGCTTGACAACAAACAAATTGAGATTCTTGGTATTGTTTATTATTGTTTAAATATGGACTGCTTATTTATTTACATACACACACACATATATATATATATATATATTGTAACCATATATTTTAGCCTAAAATATAATAATTGATGTAACTATTATTAAAAAATTTCTCTGTCTTCTTTGGTGATTTGATTGGCTTGATTTTCACTTTGAACAGATTACTCTCTTATATTATTTTAATAAATTTAAATTTGCTTCGTTCCATATACTAATTCATATCAGAATGTTTAACTTTTTAAAAATTTTGACAACACATTTAATTTGGTAAAATAGTATTAAAATATAATATTTTGTTTTTATTTGTTTAAAATGATCTTAAAAATTATTTCATTTGAATTAACAAAAAACCATTTGTTCAATTAAAATAAATTATTAAAAATAAATACAGTAATTACGTATGCGTCTCAATGTAAAAAAAGAAAAGAGCGCGAATTTAAGAGAAGATCGTCTGTTAGTTTTGCTTTTGGAGGGAGAGAGAAAGAAAAGAAAATGGTAAGAAGGCAAATGGTGTAAATTTGATAAGCTTATTTTAAAATAGTTAACAAGTAAACGGATTACCACAAATTTTCTATAAACGTAAAAATAATATCGTGGTATTTAATTATAAGATGAATTGCTAAATTTAAAAGTCTGTTCAAGTCGGCTGGCCAAGTGGATCAAATCACCGGTAATAATTTCCCAATATTACATTTAAAATGTCGGAGCTTCCCAGTTTAAAAGAATTAATTGCAAGAATTTGGTATGTTTTAAAATGTTTATTGTTCTACAATTTGGAAAATTTAAATAAGTATTTTAATTACAGAAGTTTTATAAATATGAAAATTTGCTTTTTAAAAAAGAAGAAGTTTAAATTAAAGTAAAATGTTAAAGTTATCAACATAGTTTAATATTTCCATTTCTAATTCTAATAAAAATATAGTATTGATTGATATTTAACTTTATAATGCCAGGAATATATTTGCTAGTTAATTTGTTTGCCATTTGGATAATAAACAGTCTTCAAATAATTGATCAAAGCTATTTTCTAATTTTATCGTCAGTTTGGAATGATTAAATAAATTGCTATAATTAGTATTCTTAGATTTAAGCGTGGATAAATAAATATTAGCATGGATGTAATAAACTTGGAACATTTTTAATAGAGAAATGTAGAAATTAATAACTTTTGAAAAACATTTTCATTTAAGTTCTGCGAGTCATATTTTTGAAATTGTTTCTTGTTTATGGAGCCACGTAAAATCGTTAATCTAATAGTGATTATAATAACTAACACAAATGGATAAAATTACATGTATGGAATTCAACTATAATTATAGCTATTACTTCGTACATTTATTGTTCGACACATCGTACATGGATTTCACGGATCATATTTGTCGTTATAAAATGCTCTACAATCTAATTTGTGACACACACACCTGCTAAAATTCATATATTGAACTTTAAAATGCTATACATTTAATTTATATCACACACACACCTATTAGATTTTATGTATTTGATGAATAATTCATTACTTTAATTTTATCGTTATATGAACTTGCATGTGAAGTTCATAAGTTATATTTTATTAAGTTTAAATTAATAGGGGTTGAATAAAATATTTATTCAAGAGAATAGCGCTTGCGAAAAGGCTTGAAAAGTACTAAATGAATTCATGAGATGTATCAATCTTTGTGAGGTATTTTGTGAGTCTTTCCAGATTTATATTCCTATGCTAATATTACTTATATTGCATTACACATGTTTTATTTTAAGCAAGATAAGTTAGTACATTAGTTGTCCTGATTAGTGTAACATTTTATTATGCAAGAACCCACATTTGCTAAAGTGTTAGTGTTTTCTGAATGATCAGAGTAACTGAGGAGGATGATTTTGCACTTTAATGTGAAGTAAATAGTAATGTTGTTTTATAATGTTGAAAGGCATTAATCTGTGCCGGTGGTTAATCCGCAGATTATTTAATTGCCATTTTTGTATTTTACACTCATTCCAGCGCTGGTGGTTAATCCGCGGAATTGTGTAATTATACGTATTACTTTATGATGGTGTATCAATCCACAAAGCGTTTAGTATTATTTAATTCCTATGTGTAGATGAACGCATCCACAGGAATATGTTTTACTTCATAGATATAAGTTGGGCAAAGTATTTTAGTTAATCTGCTAAATCATCTTCTTCCATTTGTAAGCATAATTCATAAGTTAGATCGTCAAATTGTAGCAGGACATTCTATTCAAGTTACTTCATAATAATTAACTGTCGGTTGATTATTATTTACCGGAGTGTAAGTTTACATTTTCATTTTATTTAATGATTACATTATAGCTAAATCCTACAGATATAATATTAGTTATTATATTATTATAATTTTACGGTATGGATTTATTGAATCTGGAAATGATGTTAAATACTTCATGAGTTGATGTTGAATTTAGTATAATTTGCTCAAGATTCATTATATCAAATTGAAATAAGGTATGATTAGGTTTTTAAAACCGTACCTATGATATGTTAGTGAAGAAAGTCGATGGAATTATAATTTATTTATTTTATTTGTTTACTTATGTTTTTTTTTTTTAATTATCACATTAGAATTAATTACTTATTATTGATAAATTTGTAAATAAACGTTGATTTATAATTAAACTTACTGTGCCGTTGCTATGTGTCATTCTTAAAATCAGAAATCATAAACCTTGGATAGAGCATACATTGAAGTACATACTATTGTCAACATGATATAAGAGTTTAGTAATATTTTGAGAAAACATTTGGATGCTTTTCGTCTTTGGTAGTTTATGATGTGTAAGGTACAATAAAATCCCATTTACCTTTTCCATCATTTTGGCTTTGCGTAGTTGATTCTAATATGCAATATAAATTAATTATTAGACTTGTAAACAGATTTACCAAATAATGATATGATTGAAAATATTTACTTAACATTTTAAATTGTCATTTGTCAGTATAAAAAGAGTCTCAGTGATATAGTAAACTATAAAAAAGAACCCAAGTATTTATGTTTATTTATTGCAAAGCTTTACCTGGACTAGCATTTGTATTAAAAATCATATAGATGGTTTAAAATTTCATAATCTTATGTAGTTCCACAAATTATGCCATCTTGTACATGGTCGGCCATCGGGTCTCATACAATAAAAATCGCAAATTAAGGTTTGTAACATAATAACATTGCACTTATAATTTGTTTACTGTATTTTATCATACTACTATGATAGGTCATCGCGGTACACCCTGGCTGCGATCAAATTGAATCATAAAAGTTTATGTTAGATCATGAGTTTGGTCTGTGATAAGTTGTTCCAGATGTTGGTTGTGGTCCTTGGTGCATAAAATAGATAGCATAATATGCTTTTGGATACAGCTCTTAATAGCTGACAATGTGTAGCGGGAGTGATCAGTGATCGAGGTTATGATTCTCAGTGCACTGATGTTTTGGTGATATTATGTAGTTGACCACACTTTAGAGGGTTACAAATTTTTGGCACCACAACGTGGTCGGCTCGATATGTAAGGGTTACAAATAGAGTTGGGAAAACAATAGAAGGTTACAATATATATATATATATATATATTGAAAGGAGTTGATACATAAATATTAAATTAGAATTTTAATTTGTTAAATACTGAACTTATTATATGAATAATTATAAAACAAAATTATTTAATGGTGATAAAAAAGCTTCTAATAAATAAAGTACAGTGGAAAATCAATCAGTTTGTTTGTCAATTAGAAAAAGGAAATAAAAATTGTTATTATAATAGACTTTTATTTATAAGTTTTTCCCCCATTTTTCTTGATTTCTATTAAATAAATTTTAAATTTAACCATTCTTTAAAAAGTTAAATGTAATTATGAAAGTCTAAAATAATAGTTTTAATTTTTATAAATGTAGTCTTTAGTTGGAGTTTAATTCTTTAAAAAAATCTAACTGTTAATATTATGCTCAGTATATTGAATACGTATTCATTTAGAAATGACACTGGTGGTCTTTTTGATTTAAATTATTTTTCTGAACAACCTTAAACATTATTTTTCCAGTATACATATTCATTTAATGCTAAAAAGCAGAAGTAATGTGATACTGATATATTGATTCAAAAAAATTCTGAAAAGGTCAGTATTTACAAATTGGTAGCAAAGTCAAAATTATTTAGGCCAGCCTACAAATGTTTGAAAAATTAAATTTTTTGTAATCTGACTTTGAAAGCATTTGTGAGATTATTTTGAGAAGATTTTTAGAATATTAAAAAATTAATTTTGGGGAGCAGTTTGTTAAAAATTCATAATTATTTTTACATAATAAATCTATAGTAATTATTAAAAAGCAAAAGTATACACAATTTCATTTTTATATTTATTTTTAAAATAAAACTTAACAAATTTTAGCACAACAGTATCAAAGAAAAACATGCCCAGTATAGTGGCAGTCCCTTGTAAAACTGATCGTTAACACCTTTACAGTCACTGAATTAGGATTTTTTTGATATATTAAAAAAATAAATGCATTTTTAATTAAAGCAGACATTTATAGATTTATGAGGACTATATTTATTCCTGTTTTAAAAATAAATTTACTCAATTAAGCTTTCTTTGATTTTTAGGAATTGCTCACTTCACTGCTTTCCTGGTCATCAACTCAATAATAAATCTTTTGTTCTCATTATGCACTTTGCTTATTTACTATTTTTCAGTATTTGCACAGTTCAGATATTACAATGTCTTTCATTTATAAACTTATATTTCTAGGAAATTATGTTCAATTTATTAAAATAGTTTTAAAATTTAATAGTAAAATCAAATGTTGAACATTGACAAAAACTGCCATAAGGCTAACAATAAAAAATGTTAATCTGTTAGAGAATTGGAAAATAATAATTTTAAATTTATTTATTTATTTTTTTAAATTTCTAATGAGAAATAAAAAAAACCTTTCATATTTGAGCTAACAGTTTATGTTATTCAATGCATGTGGATTGTCTTAATTGTTAAAAAATATTAGCACATGTAGAATGTTAATAAATTTAAAACACAATCTTGTCAATACATTAGGATATTATTATTTAAGGAAAAATCTATCATTTAATTGAAAACATGCAGATTTCAAACATATTTTTTTAGTTAAATAAATGCAATTAATTAGATTATACAGTAAAGCTAAACAAAAATATTAAACATTATTTTTTAAATTGTATTTGTTTATAGTAACAATGAAGGTAAAATACTATTGGTATAGCTTTCTATTGTTTAGCAACTATTATACATATAAAATCGATTATTAGTCTTCAATAATCACCAGACAAGTTTTTTTTATCAATAGTTATAATTTATTTAACTCTTTGATTGAAATATAACATTGTTAAATCATTCCTGCTCTGGAAAATATCATTACACAATATTGTATGATAAATAGATTTCCAAAACTGAAGAATTTTAACATTTAGCACATACATAGCAGGATTAATTGAAAAATAAAAAGACACTAAAATTTGAATGCCAGCTTGCAAACTTAAAATTAAAAAGGTAAATTGTTTTATGTATTACTGCAGCTACAATTTCAATTTTAAATTTATTTTTAATTAATTTGATTATAATGTAATTTAAAGTTGTAATTATAAATTTATTAAACGTAAGTAATATTTACTGAGACTATAACCTCGATAATATGCATGTAAAAATGCGATAGTAGGGACCTCTACAGGTGTTTTAACCACAAGCTTACGCTATGGAAGAAAAGAGGGGAATTGTAAAAATAAAACACATTGCATGTATAATATTAAAAATGTTTTGTGATTAATCCAAATTTATGCATTAAAAATTTTTTTTTCTTACTGTTTTTTTTTTTTTTTTTTTTTTTAGAAAAATCAGATTGTAAGCTTTTTTTTTTTTTTTTAAATCATATGATAAATTTATTTTTTTAATAAATATTTTCATAAATTACTTATTTGGAAAAAAAATGTTTAATAATAAATATTAAAATGTAATTTTATTTTTTCTTTCCCCAGTATTTATCATCATTACTTCTAATTTTATTCACTAAATTTAAGTCCCATCTGTTTACCCACTCTTACATATGTCTTCATCATAACTTCCATATCTTTCCTACTTTCTGTGCACAACAAGATATCTGTATACTCCCTTGCCACCTATTAATGATATCTCTAGCCTGCTTCCTAGTCTTTCTACTGCTTTGTAATTTCTCTCAAATACAATAAAAACAAAATAAGTGGCACAGGGTATTTTTGTTTTAGTCCCACCTCATTTTTAACTTTAACTGATTCTATATTTTGTAATTGATATGTATAGTAATTATTTTCATATAATCCCTTAATAGGATCAACTAAAGCTCCATTCAGTCCAAATTTACTAAACTTACCCATAATCTATTTCTATTTACTTTATCATATGCCTTCTTTATATCTATAAAAACCATATATAACTGTCTACCTATATTTGTGGTCATATCTACAAGTTGTGTAACTACTAATAAACTATCATCTATATGCCTATTTGATTGAATAAACTTTTCTATATGCCTATTTGATTGAAAATTCCCTTGCATTTCTCTCACTATATTATATTCTTCCATACATTTTGTGATCCTTTCAGTCACCATATATGTGAAAACTTTATATAACACTGACATTACTGCTATCAGTGTATAATTGTTTAACTTTCTATAATCCTTATTCTTCCCTTTACATAGTAACCTTATTCTTATATTATTCCAACTATCTGGAAAATCTGTCTTCTGTGCCATCTTATTTAAACATGATAATATGTTTAATTTTGCCCTATTTTTAAAATTGACCACCATCTCTGCTGCTCATCCATCTAAACCACTTGCCTTTCCATTTTGCAATTTCTTTCACTGCCTCATTCAATTCATTTTCTATAAACCTATTATTCCCATAACTATATGCTTTCATGTTTGTTATCACTCTATCCTTCACATTTAACCTCTTTTTTATATCCCTTACATAATTATTAAAGATTGTCTCTAATTCTTCTCTAGAGCTACACTCTATTCTCTCATTATCTAGTAATACTACTTTTCTCTCCCCTATATTCCTTCTTTTAATATATGTTCAAATTTTTTTTTACTCCCATATTTCCACTTTTATTAATATCCTCCAACAATTTACTATTAATTTCATTCTCTCTCTATAATTATCTATTTTAGCCAACTTCTTTTTTTAAATACTTTTCCCATTTAACATTAACATTTTTTTCACTTATTTATTTTTAATAGCAAACTTATATTCTCTGCATGCTTTCCCCCTCTCTTTTACACTTTTGCCAACTCTCACTTTTCTATTTCTTTTATTCTTCTAAATATTCTCACCTAAAACCATATTTGCCACATTTTCTATTTCACCACATCAATAATTATATTCATCCTCAACAAACTCATTCATGATTTCATTTTCTTTTATTTTATATTCTTCTAACATTCTTATCATTCATTCTCATCCTCATCTTTCAGTAACCTTTCTACTCTTATTACTATTTTTCATTCCATTACTAACCATTTTTATTTTAAAGAAATTATGATCACTATTACATACTAACTCTTCATTATCAAACAGTTAAATTTTCCATACTTTATTCATTTCCTCTTTCTTTACTAATACATAACCTATTGTATTCATTACTGATATTTATAGTGGCTCCACCACAAGTGACCAAAAATTTACAAATAGAATTTATTCCTGAAGAAATATATATTTTAATTAATCTTTTAAAATCTTTTTTTTTAATATTAATGTATCTAATTATATTGTTTTTGTAGTAAACACTCAAACAATCATAAATTTAATCATATATTTTTTAAAATAAATTTTTCTAATCCCAAATTTTAAATTTGTGATAAGAAAACTAGCTCCACTGTTTTAACCTATTTTCAAAAAAAATTTATTTAGTTTTTTTTTAAATTTAATTTCTTATAATAAAAGCCTACTGTATTATTACTTTACTTTTAATAATTCCTTTAAAAAAATTTTATGTGGTAGAAGTGTATTTAAAATAATAATCAGTTTAATTTGAAATTACAGCGATTAAACCTGATTTTTTATTTATTTCTGATAGTGGTCATTTATATTAATACTAGAACAATTCACATATCAAACATCTTCACATGTTTACACACTTCACATAAATAAAATGATCATTGTACTCACTGTTTAGATTATTGACTTTAAATTTTTCCTGATAACCTTAATATTATAAGAAAATCTTTTTTTTATATAATGCTGTTCCTTTTTTTTCTCTTTATATATATCATGGAAGCGAGACACAAAAATTTAACAAATTTTGTATATATAAAAAAAATAAAATGAATTTTGTTTTCTTTATCCTTTAAAGACAATTAGGAAAAAAACCCTTATATGAATTAATCAACAATTCCTAATAATTAAACCCACATCAGTTGCTTCCTCCCTTATCAATCAACTAAATAACTTACACTAAATATATACTTTTTGTACTAAGATATAGTTAATAATAACATAATATATATAGTCAGAGATCATCATAAAAGAAAAATTAAATTATTAATGTTTTCTTACAATATAATCTTTTTTTTTTCTTAGCACTTTTGTATATAAAATAGTAGCAACATGTTTCTGTCAGAGTTTTGGCTTCAGTTTATTGTGAAGATTTCTAATTGAGATGATTATTCCTTTTAACATGTATTATTTGGCTTATTTTTATTATTACTTTCTTTTCCAAGGTAAAGCTATGCTGTCCTTCATCACTTTTGTAAGCAGAAGAGAATTTCTTTCCTCTGACCTATAGTTTTGTCTAGAACACTTTCATAGAAACAGTTGCTTATTTGACATTATTTTCACTTTTTGATTACATGCAAAACACAATGGTTCAATGAAAAATTAAAAGTGTACACCTCAGTATCACAAAGAAGTCAGAATAATATTTTTTTAAAGAAACCCCTCTCTCTATATATATATGAAAAACAAAAAAAAAACACAAGTTAAAACTTGCTAATGCTTGTATTTATGACAATAGATGGCGTCCTACCAAAAACACCGCCAAGCGTAGTTTTTTGTTTACATAAACATCAGAGATAGTGAATGCTTGCTCTGATGTTTATGTAAACAAAGAACTATGCTAGACGGTGTTTTCGGTAGAATGCCATCTACTGTCATATATATATATATATTATTGACCCTGTTTTCAACACCTTAGTGACCTCAGTACACTTTAATTCTATTTAATTACAGAAAATATCTTAATTATTCAATTAATTAGATCTTTATGTAATTATACTTTGATTTTCAAACCCTTTCATCTCCAAACGCAAAAATGTACCTTTAAGATTAAAAATCAGTTTTAAATCTATTTAAGCTCTTTATTTGTTTTTGTTTTTATTTATTTAAATCAAAATGTAGATTTTTAATTAAACTTTTAAGATTTATTTCTTTTAATATTAATGTATCTAATTATGTTGTTTTTGCAATGAAAACTCATACAGCCATAAATTTGAGCATTTTTTTTCTAATTCTAAATAATAAATCTTTGATAAAAAAAACTAGCTCCACTGTTTTAACTATTTTACAAAATTTATTATTTAGTTTCTTTTAAATTTAATCTCTTTCAATGAAAACCTATTGCATTATTACTTATACTTTATTCTAAAATATTACTTTTAATAATCTCTTGACAAATTTCAATGCTGTCTATTATATTATTACTTCTAATTATTTATTCTAATTTTATTTCTAACTTTCTTTAAAAAATTTATAATGACTCTCTTACTAGCTATTCTCACAACAACTATAAATCAGCTCACTGCCATGTGTAAGATCACAAGACATCTATTTCAGTAGTTAATAATCAAATTTATGTGATTAAAGGTACCTAAACATATGTCAAAAATGTTATTTATTTGTTAAGCATTGGTGGTCGAGAGGTCAGCGACAGCTGCTTTACAAGCAGTTGTCCCAGGTTAGCGGGTTCGCTTCCCGGCTGATGCTATGACACATGGGAAAATAAAATATTATTTATTTGCTCAATTTTAAATCAATGATTTCGTAATATGTCTAAGATATTTCAAGAAAATGGCAGCTGTACAAAAAATATACATTTATACTAGTAACAAAAAATAATAATAAAGATTTAATAATTTAGATTATTAAAACTTCAGAAATCAACTGTTCATTATATTTCTTTATCAAATTTTTATGTAATTTTACTACTTTTATGTAAAATAAATACAATTCATTTTTTTTTTTTTAAAAAAAGCAGCGCAAAATAAATTCAAAGTTTTATTAATTAGAGATTGCAAAAAAACTTCGATAATAGAATATAAAGTGGATCAAAAACAATTTTTAAAATGTACACTGTGTTAATTTTTAAAAAATTAAAAATATACATTGTAGTTAGTTTTTTGTTTTATGGTTTATTTTAATTTAGCGAATGATAAATTAGGAAATAATCTGTGGCTAGGCCATCCTCTCTGCTCTGTTTGCTTTCATTCCTTTATGCAATTGTTATCTGTATATATGACTTTACTCGGTTCTTTAAAAAAGAGACAGTCCATTTCTGATTCTAGAATCATATTGTCATGACCACTGATGTCTGATTCTACTCTTTTATTTATAATGTTATCCATTTTTGATTGCTTTTATAATGTATTAATATTGACCAATCTGCCTCCAATAAGCTGTCTTTTAAATGAGTGCTCATTAGCATAATAACAATGCATTGGACAATACAGTGCTAATTTAGACTATCTAGCATATAAATATGCATGTTTCAAAGCCTTCTTGCATCAGAACATAATTTGTGTAATAATTTGAATCGGATAAAAAATATAATATTCATAAGTATATGTCAAAGTAATGGAGATGGGTTACAATAAATATGCTTTATTTAAACATGCTAAGCACTTTAATGATAAATTAAAGTTTAATAGTAATCAAATTATGGATTTTAAACCTTGAATGACTCTCCCCTATATACCTTCTATATTATCCAATATGAAGATATTGTATAATAAAGTTATATTAAATCATTTAATTAACAATAGTAAGGGTAGGGTTGATCCTAAGGAACATCCTTTTATTGTTTACTTGATTAAGAGCCAAGAACATAATTGTTCTTATGTTTATTATAGTAAATCATAGCAAACCCTTAATATAAGACTTAAACAGCATGGGTATTGTTACAATAAAACTAACGTGGTTTCTTCAATATCATCAATGTTTTTGGAGAATGAACATTTATTTGGTTATTTTTTCAATTCTAGTAAAATAAAATTGGTTTGTGTGAATGCAATGATAGGAAATGTAAACATAAAGAGATTTGCTTTATTTCTAATGGAAATTATGTGATAAATAGAAAATCTTATTGTGTTCAGTTGAGTATTGTTTGAAATATGTACAATTAGACTGACAATTTCTTAATTTCCATATTATACTTTGATGAGTGCAATGTTTAATTTTAAATTTATTATCTTTGATAAGGATATTCAGCACCAAAAATGTACATAGGTTATATACTACTATTTATTGATGATTATTTATCTCTGTATTTTTGAAATTAATATATATATATTTCAAATTATAACTATTAAAATGAGTTTTATATAATATTTTTACCCACAAGTTAGTAATATGTTTATTTATAAATTAACATTTTTTTTCAATTTAAACTTTATTTTTTAATCAAATTTTTATATATTTTGCTTATTTTTTATGCAAGGTTTTTAATTTATGATGCACCTTAAGGTACAAATTGCTCTTGCTAACTAGAGTAAGATATATTTTTTAGAAATGCCAACATTTTTGAAACTAATATATTATTACCATATATTAATTTTTTTCTTGTCTTATCAAAACATTAAGCTCTTACATTGATACTATTATAGATTCTCTAAGATTTTTGTTTTTATTCTTATCTAAATGAATAGATGGAATGGATATGCCATTACAAGTCATGAGTTCTTTTTTTTTTTGCATTATTTATAAAAAAAACATTTCCTCTATCTGTTCAAATATCTTTGTCATTATGTAATAGATTACCAATTATATGATACATTCAATTCATCAAATGTAATTGAAAGTGACTGTTCTCTATGCATCTCCTTTGCATTTTTAATTCGTCTGATTATTTTTAAATTTTCTTGTCAGTTTGGTGAACTGATTTTAAGTTTCTATATTGGTTATAAAGCTCCACATTCAATTTATTATGCTACCAATTGGAAACATGTATTTGTTTTCTTTTAATCAATTATCTAATAATAGTGTCATTATCAGAAAATTATTGCATATTTTTTTATTGCTTCTAAAAATAGATTTACTTCTGTTTATAATATATTTCTCAAAAATATGATATTAAAAGTACAAATTATTAACATATTTCTTAAAAATATAACATTAAAAGACCAAATTAGAGATTTTAGTGCTTAGTTTATATTGAAATTTAGAAGAAATAATAAATTCTTTTTTTTTAAAAAAAAACCATGTTTTCATGAAATGTTTGAATAGGACATAATTTTTAATATAACTATTATATTAACCTTTGGTAGTATATTAGTTTATATGTCCAATAACATATAGTTGCAAGTTCTTATGTAATAATAATTTCTTTTGTATTCTGAGTCATATTTATGATGTATTCTATTTAATGATATTACTTTAAGCATAGATGCATTCATGTTCCTTTATAAAAAAAAATTCTGTTTAAACAAAATGGTTTGGAAATCAATCCATATATTAATGAAAGTTCAATAACAGCAAACTGAAATTATAATATTAATATTTTTATTTCCATTAATTTTTGTATAAAATTTACTGTTTGTATTAATAGGAGCATTAAAGTCTCTAAAAAGAAAAAAATGTACATTTAATAGTATTCATGCAAAAATACGATTTAGGAAAGATTTAAAACTTTTTTTCCAATTCTCTGCATCTATTGTCAGAGCATTCAAACATATGTGGACCAATTTTTAATATCACTAGTTTTTATTGATATGTCTAAAAATTCCAAGAGTAGAGCAAGTCCAATATCATGCAATCTTTTTTACTAGTGATTTGCCATGCAAAAACATTTATTAAAGTTCTTTCTGAAATAAAAAAAACAAATACCATTTATGTTAATTTTAATTTTTGATAGCTATAAGTGAAGGACTCTTTAGTCAAGTAAGATTACATATTCCATACATCTATATTTAAATAATAGATTTAAAATACTTTCACATAGTTATTACTACTCACTGCTTTACCACACAAATGATACTAATTTTACTCTTTTTTAAAAAATAAGTAATCATCCAGGTATAACTACTTAGGTTGATTTTGCAATGCAGACCATATTTAGGCCTTTTCCATTTTCACATCAAACAGAGAGAAGCCATAGAGATGCCTTAACATATATTCTTTGATGAAGTGCATTCCTGTCCAGTAATCCAATTTCAGCATAACTCATTACTGATTATACTGTGTTAAGCAGAGTATATTTAAGCACTTCCAATCTTTATGTATGTGGATAAGCAATAAAAGCAGTAACATTTAATGTAATCAATCAATCAGAAATAAACATATTGTTATACACTTTTGAGGAAGTGTATAATGAAAGAAATACTTTTAATTTTTTGATATGATTTTTGCCTACAATCTTATATATTTTCATTTGCTTAACTATAATATCAATATTTCTGGTTCAATTACATTTATTTATAACACAATTATTGTAACCAGTTGGATTACATAACACATAATAATATAGTATGTTTGCATAAATATATATAAAGTTGAAAGGAAAAGTAGAAATAAACACAGACAAAAATTATAGTAGATATTTTCTACATTCACTGAAATAAAAATAATAATAAATAATAACTCTGATTTAAAATAAAAATTGTTTTATAAATTAAACTTTTAAAAGGTCTAAATAAATATAAATATTGTATTATTATTATTATTATTATTATTATTATTATTATTATTATTATTATTATTATTATTATTATTATTATTATTATTATTATTATTATTATTATTATTATTATTATTATTATTATTATTATTATTATTTTGAAATGTAAAAACACCATACTTGTTTTTAAAATTTTTTAATTAATTAAAACATGTATGTAGATTCCAAGGAATTAGAGAGATAAAAATAAAACTGTTTTCAATCAAGGTGTTGCTATCACCTCAGATGATTCGATAAAAGGGCTGATAAAAATATCAGCTGCAGTCTGGATAGTGATTTTTGAAGAGAACAGTCTGAATAGTAGTTGTTTGTAAGAACAGGTCAGCTGAAAAGTTGGTTACAATATTTTGTTGCAGCTTGTTGAAGTTTGCAGCAGTTGGTTTTATCTGACCATAGAGTTGGCAGAATAGCTACCATGAAATGATGTAGCTGAAGGCAGGACAGTATATTCAGGAACTGCTACTATTTTTCTTCAAGGAGTTTGAATTTACATGGCAAAAATTCTTTGTGATGAAATTCATAGCCTTAAATGTGGAGAGGACAGTTGCTTGCCTGAAATCTATCAAACTAAGACAGCTGCTTGCCTGAAATAATCCTAGACAGAAAGAGACCAACTACAGACCAACATTTTACATGGATTATACTTTTTCCTGATGATGACAATCACTAAAACCAAACTTACCAAGAAAAGTCTTCCAGCATGCTCAGGGAACCCCAGCTTGCTGAAGAAGTAATTATATATATATTAAAAAATAATTCAGTAAAAATTATTTAATAAGACAACTTTTTAAAAAAATATTATGTTTAATAAACCTTATCAACCCGGATTTCGCTTCTATATTGGAGCCTTATCAAGATGTAAATACACAAAGTTATATTATAATTCCTTCTATTTTACAGCAACTCCATCTATAGGCTTCATTTTACATTATACTTATAAATTATAATCATGTATTTACATTATATAATCATATATTTATATTTTAATATTATTTATAAATTTCCTAATTTTCTCTTTTTTACATATTATAACTATATTTAATAATTTAAACTTATCATAATTAGAATGATAATTATTAATATAAATATATACATATAATTTACCTATAATTATACTTAACTTAAATTTTCCAGCTATCTAATAACACCCATTTTCCAGCCAATTTTACAGGACCTTTAACTATATTCATACATTTTTCAAAATTCTCTTGTATATACACAGATTCATAACATATCCTCTCACTATACTTTTTTACATATTTAATCACTTGAATGTTTTTTTCACAATTTATTCTATGTCCAGTATTTAAAAAATGTAGATAAATCCCTGATCTCATATCCTTCCTTTTAATTGCTCTATTATGTTCTTTACCTCTTTCTAATGTAGTTTTCTCTGTCTGGCCAATATATATCTTGTTACAAAATTCACAAATAATCTTATATACTAACCCAGCTTTATCATTTTCATTATCATTTTCTGTATTACATATCCATTTCCCTAATGATCTATTGTTTTTCCATCCTATTTTAATATTATTAGGTAATTTTTCTCTTACCAATGCTTTATATACCCTATCAAAATATGGAATTGAAATCCATTTATTATCTATAGTTAATTTGTGATTATTATAACATCTACTATCTTCATTTTTATTTTTAAAAAATTTACTTATATTTTTCTTTTTATAGTAGATGTTATAATAATCACAAATTAACTATAGATAATAAATGGATTTCAATTCCATATTTTGATAGGGTATATAAAGCATTGGTAAGAGAAAAATTACCTAATAATATTAAAATAGGATGGAAAAACAATAGATCATTAGGGAAATGGATATGTAATATAGAAAATGATAATGAAAATGATAAAGCTGGGTTAGTATATAAGATTATTTGTGAATTTTGTAACAAGATATATATTGGCCAGACAGAGAAAACTACATTAGAAAGAGGTAAAGAACATAATAGAGCAATTAAAAGGAAGGATATGAGATCAGGGATTTATCTACATTTTTTAAATACTGGACATAGAATAAATTGTGAAAAAAACATTCAAGTGATTAAATATGTAAAAAAGTATAGTGAGAGGATATGTTATGAATCTGTGTATATACAAGAGAATTTTGAAAAATGTATGAATATAGTTAAAGGTCCTGTAAAATTGGCTGGAAAATGGGTGTTATTAGATAGCTGGAAAATTTAAGTTAAGTATAATTATAGGTAAATTATATGTATATATTTATATTAATAATTATCATTCTAATTATGATAAGTTTAAATTATTAAATATAGTTATAATATGTAAAAAAGAGAAAATTAGGAAATTTATAAATAATATTAAAATATAAATATATGATTATATAATGTAAATACATGATTATAATTTATAAGTATAATGTAAAATGAAGCCTATAGATGGAGTTGCTGTAAAATAGAAGGAATTATAATATAACTTTGTGTATTTACATCTTGATAAGGCTCCAATATAGAAGCGAAATCCGGGTTGATAAGGTTTATTAAACATAATATTTTTTTAAAAAGTTGTCTTATTAAATAATTTTTATTGAATTATTTTTTGATATATTACATTGCAAAGACAACATTATGAACAAGTTTTAATTTAAAATTTGATCATTTTTTGATATATATATATATATATGCTGATTTGTCTAAAGTCAGAAAAGCACAGATAAACATATATACAGCTGTGGTGAGTAGAATTATATATAATAATAAAATTTTAAATAATTTCTTTAGTAAAATGACATTTTAGAAGTGATACGTGAATTTGTACTTTTCATGTTTATGGTGGGTGTGTAGTTGAGCAGAGCTGCCTGGATGCAGTGTGTTCATGATGCTCTGAAGTATAGGCTCAGCACTGTCTAGACCTAGATGTTGAGTTCCCAGAGTAGTCCAGCAGTGTATATGTAGGCATCATGAATAGGCCTTGGTCTCATGAATAGACTTCATCTATAGCCCCTAAGACTGACAAGAGATGAGCAGGACTGACTCAATGCCTGATATTTTTATTCTTGATACTACTCCTTGTGGATGATCTGTCTAGGTACTTAGAAGGGGCAGTGCTTAAAAATAAAGTATTTTCTCATGATGTCATGGTGCCTTATGCTCTGGTAGTCCATGCATGATTGTCTACTTATCATGGTATGGGGAGCTGCAGTTCACATATTTACTTTTCCTATCTCACCTTGCCTACTTCATCAGCACTGTCTAATCAAGAAAAGAGACATTTTAAAAGTAAAGCAAACCAGCAAATAATCATGTCTGGATTTAAAAAATTTAAAAAAAAAGTAAAGAATAGATGATTCTATAATTTAAATTTAAAAACGTTGATAATTAATCAACAAATACTTGTCAAAAATTGACTATACTTTTTTTTAAGAAAAAAAAAAGAATTTATAAATTGATTAATAATTTTAAATTATATCTGTTGTTTATAAACAGTATATGCATGAAATTTATGTGTTTTCCAAATAGAATCAATTAAGAAAATATAACTTTATTATTGTAACAAATTAAAATATATAACTTTTTGTCAATGTGCAAATGAATACACGCACACACATATGTAAACTTTAGACATTTATAATATTTTTTTATATATTATTTTATATGACAATTGTAATATGTCAATTGTACAGCATATTTATGTGTGTGCATGTATGTCAATGCTTGTCAAATAGGACATATATGCAAATTTTAATCATTTTTTGTTATTGAATATTAATTGTATATTATAAATCATGTGTCTGTGTGCATATATATGTAAACCGCAGTAATAACTTGGATTGTGTATTATAATTTTGTAAATCATAAATGTGATAATTTTTTATTGTATAGTAATCAAAATCAGAAGGCTTAATTGATATGTGAAGAGCCACAATACCATTTTTTTATTGTTAATCATAAACTTGTATTCAATTGTTAAAAATTGCATTGCATCATCTCTTGGTCACATATAGTAATAGAGCTTGTGTTCTCTGGGCTAGATTTGTGCATGGGATGAATATATAAATGGGGATGTGTAATTAGTGCTTTTGGGCATCCAGAGATGATCAATCATCATTCTGGTTGGTGCATAAGATTATATTCTTTAAATCCCATGCACTATATTTTATTTTAATTTAGCCTTATTAGGAGTTAAGTTTAGAGTTGGCCAGTACAAGTGGCCTGAGCATTGATGATGATCAGCATGTTTTAATGTCCCAGCATTATTGTTTAATTATTATGTATTCTGATGGATGAGCATTTAAGTGGTGCATCTGAGTTATGTTTAAATAATTGCCCAAGGTGGCAATGGCTCAATAATTAGCCTGGTCTACAGAAGATCCATTCCTGTTCCAGTCACAAGATGGACTGTTGATTTTATTAATTTTGTTTTGGATCATTCATGATGATAAGTGATTATTTATGTTGAGTATTAGTATTACTTATAATTACTTTATAATGCTTGTTGATGGTTAATTATGCTTTTAGTTGCTCTTCTGATCTCTCAGTGATGTCTCAGAGATTCTCTAATCGAATACTCTTATATCTTTAAATATTACTTGTATATACTTTTGTAAATGAATATATAAATTATTTATATTTAATTTACTTGGGAGTGGTGATGATATTCCATCAACTCAGGTTCACCACTTCCTACCACTCCATCCCATTGCAATATTATATATATTCTTAACATCAGAATGTTTTTTTATTCATATTGTTTGTAAATGAGAAAAAAATTGTATCTACCTGTAGTGTTTTCATGGTTGAATAATTATAACTTTAGTAATTGTTACCCAGAAGTAGATATATGAAAAATGTGTAAGAATAAAGCTGTGTAAATAAATAAATGAAATAATTTAAAATCAAAACTTATATAGAAATAATTATAATATTTATTTGGAAAAACATAATGTCATTTGGGGAAAAAATATCAAGAGAACGAGCCATATTTGTTCTAGTTAGATGAGAACAGAGATTAAAAGAACTGATAAGCTGATAAGAGAAAATACAGGGACTATATAAACTGTGAAGGGAAAGATCATGTGCACTTTTTTCTTGTTTCTTACCAGAGATGAGTAACTGTCAGTAGATCTGGAACAATGGAGGGAAGTGAACCCAGATTGTCGGATCTGAAGGTGCTAAAGTCCGACTAGGGTAAATATAGCAGATCATCCCAATCTTTTTATTATTTATGTAAGCCTTCAGGGTGGTCAAGTTTTAAGTTACAATACTGTAAAAGGGAAAATTCAATTTATTAAGTAAATAGCTCTAGTTAAGTTTGTGAGTATCATTTTTCTTTGTGAAGCTAGAATTTCTTTTCTATTGTATGTTCTCAGTTTTGTTGTCCCGGTCATTTTGGCTCAAGGGGCAAGGACATAACAAGAATGACACAGTTGATAGTTGCAGATAAGCTAAAGTAAGGCAGATTTATATATATGGTTTAAAATAATTGTACGAAAGTATAAAATGTCATTAAAGCAAAATAATATTACTGAATTTGGGATTGAAAATGTGCAAGAATGGCCTTTATACATTATGCAGTTAGAGAATTTTTTAAGTTAAATGGCATAACAGATATTTATAAAAAAGTTGACACCCTATTGTGTCTAACTGAATGTAAGGTTATTGAAATCATTATTATATATATGTGATTTTTTTCCACATGTGTTAGTGAAGCTGTAATTATACTATAATGTTTAATATGCCTGTTTAATGCTTTCAAGATTTAGTATTTAAATCTCATACTCATAGCTTTACGAATGAAGACTGTTGTGATTTATTGTACACATATGCAAATGAGCTTGAATTTTTAATTAGTTAATAAATTGTGTAATGGGCCAGTAACAAAAGGGTGATATTTGAAGAATTAATCAAAAAATTAAGACTATTTTAACCCAAGACCATCTAAGCACATTGCCATATTAACTCTCACAAATCATAAACAGGCCAAAGAGGAAAAAATATAGGATTATGATATAGTTTTAAGGCAGCTAGCAAAAAACTGTGACTATGGTGATTTCATTGAACAGGTTTTAATGGACCAGTTATTGTGGGAATGGCAGATGAAAGGCTACAGCAAACATTATTAAAGGAAGCCGATTTGACATATGAGATGGCCATTAAAAAGGAATAATATACACGACAATAATAGAGCAAGCTTGTGATTTTGGAAACAAGGCTGAAGAGACTGGAAAAATGGCAATATATAAAATTGAAAAAAAGGACCATGAAAACATAATGGCTGAGAAAAAGACAACAAGTAAGTGTTTCTGCTGTGGGAAAATGGGGCATTTAGCAAAGAAATGTAAGTGGAGGAAAAAAACTCTTACAAATGCAGGGCAAAAGGATATTTAACAGCAATATATAAAAAGCCTCATACAAAAGAGATATATAGACAAAAGAGCCGTAATTATGAAGAAACAAATATTAAGAAAAATATAACAAGGCCAAGCTAAGACCAATTTATGGTAAAAGTTAAAATATGGGTTACTGAGTTAAAAATATGGAAGTAGATAGTGGGTCAGGTATTTTGCTGTTATCTATAAATAAATAGAAGAAAATATCTAAGGGCACCACAAACATTAAAATACAGAAAATGAACATAAAAGTAAAGAATGTTAATAATAACCCAATAAATGTAATTGGAAAAGTAAATGCTCCAGTTGCTTTTAAGGAAAAAGTATATATACTGCCAATTTATATAGTAGATAAAAATATAAGTCTGTTAATAGGGAGAGAATGGTTTAGTCACCTGAGAATACATTTTTCCATTGTTAAAAAGATTTTGTTAGAAAAGGAAATTTTAAAAGTATATCCAAACTTATTCATGGAAGATCTGGGCTTAATTAAAACAAATCCAGTGGAAATACATTTAATTAATAATGTAGGACCAGTAATGTATAAGCCACAGAAAATAACTTTCATGCAAAGACAAAAAATGGAAAACAAATTAAGTGTTAGTAGCAAGCGGCATATTAAACACTGTGGAGGATTCAAAATGGGCCACACTGATTGTAGTAATAACCAAATCAGATGGAAAAATTAGATTATGTGGAGATTACCACACAACAGTTAATAAATATCTAAATAAAGATGCATATCCAGTACCGAATTTATAGGAAATATTGGCTAATTTGTCGAAGGTGAAATTTTTTGTTAAATTAGACCTGAACTCTGCTTACTAATCAGATTAAAGTTATGGATAACACATCTAAAATTCCAACACTAACCGTGTCTTTTGGGTTATATAAATGCAACCATTTGCCATTTGGAATTACCACAGTGATGAATATTTTTCAGGTGAAGCTAAACTTGATTTTGCAAGGTTTTGAAGGGGTGACACCATATTATGACAATATCTTAATAACGGCAACATCTAGTGAAAATTGAAGAGATGGAGTTTTAAAAGTATGTGAGAGGTTGAATAGAGCAGGGATAAAACTTAAATTAGAAAATGTGTATGGGCAGCACAAGAATTAAATTTTCTCAGTCATACTATTTCAGATAAAAGGAAATGCTCATTGAATGACAAAGTTTGGGCAGTTAAAAACACTGTAAGACCAAAAAATGTAAAGCAATTACAGGTTTTTCTGGGTTTTATAAATTTTTTTGAACCGTTCCTAAAAAATAAAGTAATGGTCACAACTCCACTATATGAATTATTGCATAAAGGACAAATATGGAGCTGGACTGAGGCACATGAAAAATCTTTCAAAGAAACTAAAGATTTATTGATGTCAGATAAGCTATTGGTACATTTTGACAATGATCAAGATGTTAGATTCACCACAGACACATCAGAATGGGGGATAGGGGTGGTCTTAGCTCATTTTATAAAAGGATGTGAGTGCCCTGTGGCATATGCATCCAGAACTTTGTCTAAGGCAGAAAAAACTACAGCCAGATCGATAGAGAGGTGCTGGCAATCATTTTTGTGGTGAAGAAATTCCACCAATTCATATTTGGCCATAATTTTGAGATAACAGATCATAAGCCATTGTTAGGAATTTTCAGAAGTGACCCTACAACTCTGGAACATTTAAGTCCACAGATATTGAGATGACATAATGTATTATCTGCATATGATTTTATTTTAAAATACAAGAAGGGAAAGGAAATTACTTATGCAGATACGCTATTGAGATTACCAGATAATAATGAGCCAATAGAAAATGAAATTGAAGTTAATTACATAGGTAGAATAAAATCAGAGGTTGTAAATTGTTAAACAGTACAGTGGTGGACTAAGGAAGATAAAGGTTATTATTGGTTGACAACCTGGGTTAAGAAAGGTTGGCCCAAATGTAAACCAAATAATTTAGCGACAGGTTTTGGGTTAACAGAGAACACTTATCTATATGTAGGGGATGTATAGTTATGGGGGACAGAGTAGTCATACCTCTGGTAGGAAGACATAAGGTATTAAAGTTATTACATCAAGGGCATCCAGGCATAGTGCATGCAAAAGCTTTGATGCATAGCCTGGTGGCTGCAAATAAATAATGCCATTGAAAAATTCATTAAAAAGTGTTCACCATGTTAGACAAAATGCTCATTACCATTAAAGCAGTATATATCCTGTCCAAAAGCATCTAAAGCTTGGGAATGTTTGCATTTGGATCATGCAGAACCAATTGAGAGAAAACTAATGCTCATCAGACAGATACATTTTCGAAATGGATAGAGTGCCACCTGGTGAAAATTACTAGTGCACAGGAAACTATAAACTGGATCAATATTTTATATACATAGTTTTCCTGAGGTGATAATATCAGATAATGGCACTGGTTTTGTAAGTGAAGAAGAACTAAATCATTTTTTTATTAGTTGTGGGATCAAACATGTATATGCACCATTGTAGCATCCTGAGTTGAATGGATTAGTGGAAAACACTGTAGGACAAGTAAAGAAATGTATAAAGAAGAATAAAAATGTAAATATGCAATAAACTTTATGTGAATTTATATTTAACCAGCATTCAACTCCATCAATGATGACTAGAAAAACACTGGCAGAATTATTATGTGGGCAGAAATTAAAAACTAAGTTAGATATTTTGCATCCCACTGCCCAAAACATTGTGTTCAATATGACAATATGGAAATCAATTGAAATAGGTGATTTCATATGGTAAGAGACATGCTTCATAAACTATGAATAAAAGGAACAATATCACGACAAATATACCAAATTACCGGGCTTAATGAACAAAATTATAGATGACATGTAGATCACATACGGAAAAGAGAATCAGAAGAAATACATATGGATGTTTTTTCAACTACAATCTCAGGAATCCAAGACTAACCCGAAGACATGCAACGAGGAGATGAAAAAGAGGAGAGTGACTTACACCATATCATTTAGACCCATATGTAATAAAAGAAAGCCTCTTTGTTTGAATGATTATATTTAAAGACATTTTTTTAAACTTCTGGAGTGAGGGGAGAAAGTATAGGTAGGGTTTTCATGGTTGAATAATTATAACTTTCATAATTGTTACTCCAGAAATAGATATATAAAAAATGTGTAAGAATAAAGCTGTGTAAATAAATAAATGAATTAATTTAAAATCAAAACTTATATAAATGTTTATAATGGAAATAATTATTTATTTATTCGGGAAAACATAATAAGTTATTTGGGGGGGGGGGGATATTGAGAGAACAAGCCATATTTTTTTCTAGTTAGATGAGAACAGAGATTAAAAGAACTGATAAGCTGATAAGAGAAAGTATAGGGACTATATAAATTGTGAAGGAAAAGATCATGCATACTTTTTTCCTGTTTCTTACCAGAGCAGAGTAACTGTCAGTAGATCAGAAACAATGGGGGAAGTGAACCCAGATTATCGGATCTGAAGGGGCTTAAGTCCAACTAGGATAATTATAGCAGATCATCCCAATCTTTTTATTATTTATGTAAGCCTTCAGGGTGGTCAAGTTTTAAGTTACAATACTGTAAAAGGGAAAATTCAATTTATTAAGTAAATAGCTCTAGTTAAGTTTGTGAGTATCATTTTTTTTTGTGAAGCTAGAATTTCTTTTCTATTGTATGTTCTCAGTTTTGTTGTCCCAGTCATTTTGGTTTGTGTGTGTGTGTTATTTCTCCTTTTAAAAACAGATAGTAGACTTCTAAATATATTATAAGAATTGATAGTTCATACATATTTATTGCATGTTCAAAAATTTGCACATTCAAGGAAGGTGATTTTATTTAAAATTCATGTATTTTTGGCTGGATGTCATTCACTTATAAATTTTAGATCAACATTTGCTTAGGGTTGTCTCAAATGTTCTCATCTCTTATCGATTAAACATGTAATTAATCTGTTAATATTTAATCTCACTATTAACGTAAATGAATACTATTTACCCTCTGAAATAGGAAATTGGTTTTTTGGATATTAAGCTTTTGCTGTTCTTAGCAATAGCACATATCTTCAAGTCTTATTTAGTTAAGAGTAAAAGAAAAGTTAAAAATTAAGTTATAGTGATGCTCATGATTTTATTTATATATCCAACCCATAAGCAGCTCAGTATTTGTCAATAAATGGACGTCAATCTACTCTTAGCTATAGTATAAAATAAGGATAAAAAATAGACAAATCATCATTGTCCAGCAATTACAAAGGTATGCCTCAAATGCTTTTTTCTTCACTCTTTTTCTGTGAAGGATTGTTGTAGAAACCTTTGCTCTATAATGATTTATGCAAAGGATGTATAACCTACAGATACAGCCAATAATGTTATAACAGATCAAAAGTAATAATGATGATTTTATAGATTAAAACTTATAAGCAGAAATCAATTATATTAAATATGAAAAATGCAACTAGTGTTATATTTAAGATTGTTCTTAATATATATAAAGCCATATTTCTTTTTAAAAATTTATTACGTTATCAAAGAAATATCAAATTATATTGCAATGTAATCATTTTTTGTTGTTTAATTTTTTAATATTGTGACAACACTTTATTATTATCATTTTTATTATTCAGGTCAATGTTATAAATATTATTATCCGATTAAAAATAGAAAATAAAAACTAAAATGTTATGTAATAAAGATTAAAGTAGTCTACTATATAAAAGAAAGATCTAGTCATCTGCTATTTAGCAAAAAGTTTAGTAGTTTATTATTCTAGCTACACATTTTAGCTAAAAATAGCTGGCTGATTATTTATTGATCGATAATATCGTAAAAAGATTTTTAATTTGATTCGGATTTGAATCCCAGGTTGTAGAAATGAGATAATTACTATACCAATATGTTTTAAAACATATACAGTATATAAATTTTAAAAAATAATATTGATGGCTGCATTGATTTTCATAAAAGTCAAAATAACCAATTATTTTGATTTTTATTTATGATTAAATGTACTTGTACTTAAAATTACATTTGAAATAAATAATACATATTTATTAAAATTGCTTTTTATTTTTTATATGTAATATTACATATTATTCCTACAAATATTTTAAAAAGACGAGGTGCAAGGTTGTCAATGATAATGGAAAGAAGGGTATTTTATGGTTCCACTATTTTTAATGTATTCTGTAAATTGCTTTTACCAAACAGAGTGAAATCAATTTTGCTAATGCTATAATGGTCACCACTAGTATATTGAAACATAAAAGAAAATTGTCATTTTTCTTACCCGCTTTTATCTTTACTCGAAATCAATATGGTTGATGACTTATATGAGCAGAAAATAAATTTCCAGACGTATAAAAATTAGGTCTCGTTTTATAAATATTTAAATTGAAAATGAAGAAGTAATTTTAAATAAAAAAATATGTTGTTCTTTTTTGTTAACTTCGTTATTCGATAAAATATTTGTTTTAAAATAAGCAAATTGCCTTTAAAAAGAATAAGAAATGTTTAGTGTTTAAAAATAAAAAAATACATTTAAGTATATCAAGTGTATTAATATAAATACAATCTCTCGCTTTTTCATAAATAAAAAGAAATGATAATATGTATTCACTTATTATAAGCACTGCAAAAAATAACAGTCGTACTTGTAAAAATTTTAAAACATTAAACTGCTGCGTCTACAAATAATTGTTGTAAATATGTGAATAATGTTTCAAATTAATTATATAAATTGATTGCGAAGTAATCAACGTAAAAGTGCGCAGAATGTTAGCAAAAAAAATAAATAATGCTTTAAACAATAATCAAAAAATCAATAGCTTTGTGCTTATTATCGCAGCTTAGTTATTAAATAGCTAGATGTCCGTAGCTTGCACAATAAAAAATTTTCAAAATCCTAAAATCAATTTTCTTAATCACTATATATATAAAATAAATTGTAAATGGTAAATTAAAGTTATGCATCTTATGAATAATCAATAGTTTGCTGCTGTATATGTAATAAGTTAGCAGATGTATAAGCTTCTAAATCCTAACGCATATATATGAAAGACTTAATATTATTAGTACAACTTTTTTTTTTTTTTTTGCAATTAATTATATTATTAAAACATATGTCATTAAATTACTTTTTATAAAATAAAGCACGTATTTAAAAAGAAGACCAGTTTGAGAAGCAAATAAAAAAAAAAGAGATCGGAGATTTTTTTTTATTATTTTAAAATATTTAATAAGCAATATATATTATTTATTATTGTAAAGCTGTGTTATAGGATAATCATTGACCCAAAGGAAAACAGGCCTATTAACAGTAAAACATAATATTAAACTGCAGCAGAGAAAATAAAAATAGGCAGAATGCTATGCATGATTGTGAGAATCTAAGACGATTTGATACCATCTAATATTGTAACAATAATATAAGAAACAACAACTTCATCTAATCATACCAGAACCATCTGTTGTAAGCTAGAATAATCATTAAACAATAGATGCAAATACTACATCGAAGTCACCAGATTATTTTCTACTAACTTTTTTAAGTGGTCAATATCTATTTAATAACCACATATAAAATAAATAAGCTAATAACTTGAAATTCACAAACCTTAGTGTTTTGAACCTCAACTATCTTACTGATATAATTATACAAATATATCCATAAAAACAGTAACTATAAATTTTAGTGACTTTTGCTTTATCTAACTGTAACCATTATTGACCTTTGTGCAAACTGAAAATTCTAAAAATATATATTTGATGATCTAGTGTTAGAGCTGTGTAACACGAAAGCTAATTAAAAACTTTGAAATCGTTTTGAATATAAGATTATTAGTTGCATAGAATTAAAAAAGGTGAAGATGATTTCTGTGTGCATTGGTGCAAAAACATTGTTGCAAACTGAAGAAGATTAAGAATAGTGACTGGTCTGAGAATTTAGATATAACACTATCATATAGTGTTTACTTGTTACATACACTAGCCTACATTAGATGGCTGATATATAAAGTGAATTATTACTTATAATGTAAATATTGAAAAAAATAAAAAAAATATCTTGTTATGATTCAGTTCAATAATAAAAATAAATTATAAGTATTTTATTTGGGTTCACTTTTTAAAAAAATATATATTCTGGTAGTAAAAGGAGAATCATTAATACATTGTAATAACAATCCATAGTAGTAAAAAAAGAGATATTAAAGATATTATTTGGAGCAATGATAATAGCAGAATTTGGAGTTCAAAGTTCATAAGTCATGATCCAGATTTATCACTTCCAATGTTCAAAATTTTATGAATTTCCAAACATTAAATCAAATAATTGTCTTGCATAGTTCAGTGAATTAATAGAGTTACAGACTTTAGACTTCAAAGTTCATGGGTCACAGCACAATTCTGTCAATTTCAGGATTCAATATTTTTATAAAATCCTCAACAATAAATTATTCAGTAATGATTATTATTATTATTATTATTATTATTATTATTATTATTATTATTATTATTATTATTATTATTATTATTATTATTATTATTATTATTATTATTATTATTATTATTATTATTATTATTATTATTATTATTATTATTATTATTATTATTATTATTATTATTATTATTATTATTATTACTTATATTATTATTATTATTATTATTATTATTAACAAAATCATCATAATATTACTTCCTAATACAAATCTGGATCAATCAACTTTTAAAGTGACAAGATGCCACATCTGTTTCTTTATTAAATTATCTTTTTTTCTCTCTTTTGGAAATCATTTGTCTTTGTCTTGCCAATTTATGCACCAGCCTTTTCATCAACTAAGTGTAGCAACAATATTAAGGGTAGATTTGTAATTAATGATAAATCAGTTATCTGAAATTTTTATTCTATCTTTAATTGTTAACATTTTATAAAATGTGACTTTAAATGTTAAAAATAAAATATAAGCATAACACATTAATTATAAAGGATTTCTTAGTATTAATTAAGTAAAAAATTGGAGTCTGTGGTAATCAAATATAAATTTAAATAAACAGACTATGCTTGAAATCCACGTTCAGAAATCTGAGATTAAAAATTATCCCCCATGCTAATGATACAATTGATTATATTGAAAGTTAATTTTTCCACTTCATGCACTTTCTAAAACATATTTTAATTCAAGTTTTCTGTCTAAAGATATTTAAAAAAAGTATTACTCAATACCTTAAAATAAATAAAATACATTTTGTCTTTTATTTAGAAGATGAGATTATAATAAAAATGAAAACACTTTTGAAATATTAAATAAGAAATACTAAAATTAAAACACCAGCTATTGTTCAAATTTTAATTGAAAAAAGGTAGGGAGAGTTTGAAAGCAGAAATAAAAATTGAAACTACCATAATATAAAAATATTAGGCGGATATAATTTTTTAAAAAAGTCAATAGCTTTTAAATAATCCCCTGAAAGTCAAAGGATTCTCCAATAACTCCACAGGAAAAATGTAAGAAAAAAGGCATTTCTTTCCAATTGTTATGTATGGATGGTTTTTCATCATTGCTTTAATTCTCTAACTAAGAATATCTAGATATCTATTTATTAAGCAATATTGGATGTTTAACTGTTTGGTTATGGACATAAATTAAAAAAATTCTAAGCCTGATTGAAATGTGAAAAAATATTCAAGTTTCATCTATTCTGAATTTAAACTCAAATACTAGACAAGATAGATGAATATGCTTCGCAAATGCACAATAATTGCAATATGAAGAGTGTATAATGTAAATGATTTAAGATAATATTCCTTAAAATGAAAAATAATTAAAAAAACTTTTATTCAATAGAAGTCAGGCAAATGACATCTGATATAACTTGGTGTAATAATCTAAAAACATAAAATACCATTTTGAACTTTCTTATACACTTAACAATACTATTTTTACATCAAAACTTTACTGTTACAGTTTCAACTATCCTGCAGTCATCATCAGAGCTACAATATTCAAATATATAATCATACAATTAATACATTATATTTATATACATAATCAATATCATATATCTTAGCCTGATCATTATAAATAATCATTTTCCATTTTATTATTCTACTCTTAACTAATTTTATTTTCTTATTTATAATATTTTATTATTAAATTATTCTAAAACAATTTTATTATATTTTTAAAACTTTAATCTTTAAACTCTACTATTTAATCTATCATTTTATTATCTTTTTAATTATATTTTTTTAATTACTTCTAAACTTTGTTTATTTTTATTATATATTTAACTAATAACTTTTTTTACATTATAAATTACCTTTTTATTAACATCTTTATAATCCTATTTCCAAAAACCAACTGACAATTTTTCAAAAATTCTTATACTTGTTTAACAACTCCCTCTATCATCATTTTCTTCAACTTTATTTTTAAACCTTTTTGTATTCAAACTATTATTAATAATAATAACAATAATTATTCATAAAATTATTGTGCATAAAATTATTACTCTTAATAGGGTTTTGGGGGTAAAGACAATAATACTTTTATGAATAATTATAGTTATTATTATTAATAATAGTTTGAATATAAAAAGATTTAAAAACAAAGTTGAAGAAAATGACGATAGAGGGAGTTGTTAAACAAGTATAAGAATTTTTGAAAATTTATCAGTTGGTTTTTACAATTAGTCTATGACAATAACATCCTTTGTGATATTATTATTCAAGATGTATTTTTGAAAATAATATTACTCATTTTTTATTATTATTTATTGCTTTTAATGCTTTATTCTGGATAAGTTCAAATTTCCAGCATTTTCTATTAACATCTAATCAGCCATATTTTTATATCAATATTTTTATTATAATAATAAAAACTTAATTACAAAAGATACCAGAAAGCTAAGTATTTTATTAAAAATCAAAAATTTTCAATATTGGAAGAAAAACAGCAGACACTTTGCATCAACAAATTAATTCTATTTCCTTTTTTTGCTTTCAAGCTCATTTCTCAGAAATAACTTTTTGAACATTTTTTATACCAACATATTCTATTATAAAACTGGTATATTTTTATAAAGAGCTCAGCGAATTATAAGTAATGCAGAGGTTAATCCCTGATGATAACTGATTCAAAATATTATTTATTATTATTTATATACACTATTTTTCTTTGATTATTGTTTGCATGTTTTAACTGTGGATTGACATTCGAATATTTTCAGAACATCGACTTTTAATTTCAATATGTTTTGAAAATCATATAATGATATAATTATTCAATATATTGTTAAAACCTGCATAATCTAAAAGTAATTTAATATCCACTATTTTAAGTTTAGCTACATTGACTAGTGGTATTGACAATTATAAAAAGCCAGTAACAGAAAGCTGTAATATAGGCATCGTAATGCTTTTATTTTATAGGTTGCCATTTAATGTTCACAATAGAACTTTATTGAAGAAAAGAATGCACACAACAAAGAATACAATTTTTTATACTTATGTGTTCTATGAAAAATTATAAAATTTAGGAATATTTATTCCTTATTATTGCACTTGTAATGAGAATATAATATTTGGATACATTATCATACTTTTGATCCTACTACTGATGAATGACAAAAGAGAACATCTTCAGAACATTTTGAAGTAGGTATTTCAATTACAAAATGCATTATGCTTGAATACACAATTGCTATAAATTGGAAAACACATATTATTATGTTTATGATAGTTTTTTTTTAATTCACAAAATCTGATATAAAATAGCTTTTGTGGGATTACATTAAAGCTTTTATTTGATGACTTAGACAATTTGAACTTGAGATCAACATAGATATTGCTTGAGCTAATGAAGTGTTCTAGGATATGAAAGGTGATCAGGTAAAAAATCTATAATAATCTAGAAGTTTTATCTTATTTCTGTACATTTTTGTGAATTTTTATCTCTATACAACATTTACAGCTTTTCTAAGAAATCATTTACATTTTTATAATAATTTCCTATATAACCAAATTCACCACATTCTTTATTTTGCTATAATATCTCATATAAATGCAATTTATCCACTCTACTTTGAACACTTTTTAGCAAAAAACCTTTTATTGTACATATAGATGTTCACAACCTTACATTTTGATTGTCCTGCAGACTTCTATAGAGAACCACTTTTACTTTATTTTTTTATTTTTAAAACATTAAAGCAAACATGGCTTTGAAGAAGACTGCAGGACAGTAAAAATATATGGTTGTATATGCATATATGTACAATAAAAAGTTTTTTGCTAAAAAGTATTCAAAGTAGAATGGATAAATTGAATTTCCTATATAATAGAAGAAAGATATTAAACCTCTAAAATATTAAGAGAGTACCAATATTTCAGCAATAACATATTCCTTCAACTTGATGAAAATTTTTTTTCTGTATGAGTAAAAACAAAAAATGAACTAAACTACAAAATCTCATGAACATAACAAAATAGTGAACTCAAATAATGAAATAAAGCAAGTGAACTGATTATGTGACCAATCAAAACCAAGAATTAGAAAAGAAATGAAGATCAGATCTGAAATTGTGAAGACTGACTGGATGATGTAAATTCAGTTATCTTTTATAAACTCTTCTATATGGATGGAAGTTTGGAATTTTGGTCAACCATTTATTAAATAACCTAGTGTCTTTATGGCCTCTCTAAGTATGATTAACTATCTGAATAAAATCTATTAATTAAAACAAAATAATTATATTTTATGTTATATAAGTTATGTGATATTCTAATATCTAACTGACAATCTGAACACAGTTATTGTTCTCATCTATGAATCAATCCTATAAATTTCAGTTCCTGAATTCACTATTATATAGGGTATATGAGCATGGACTTTTACATGACCTACCACTCTCCACTCTATCTCATAACACTGATACACCTGAACACACATATGTTGAAAAGATAAATAATCACCAATATATATATTTCATGCCAAACCAGCAATCATCAGTTGGTCCAGATTATCATCTCTACACATATATGCAATAAGTGCTCAGATATATATTAAGATAGCCAATATTCATAGTTTAATGGTCAGGCTTTAATCCACTCCACAACCCAACTCTTCAACCATCAATCCAATTGAAAATCTGATGATTGAATGCTGGAAGGCTATCCTGAGGCCAAGATTCTTGTCATGCCCATGTTGACCTAAAGTCAATATGAGCCCTCATGTATTCTATTGATATATTAGACTGTTGTTCTACACTTACTAATATTTAATTATTACTCCTTTATTTATTTAAAATGCATAATACTGATCAATTTTTTGATGTAGTTCCAAATATTGAGATGTCTAAATAATTTGTTTTAAATGAGTTGCAGGATCATATATTATATAATACTTGCTACTGGCATTTGTTTTGACTTAGAGAACTTAGCAGATATAATCCTATAAAATATATCACTATTTAAAACATATTGCTTTAAGGGAAATGATTCTATTGTTATGACGAAAATTAAAATTATTATGACACTGAACAGTATATCCATTTTAGTTTTAAAAAAGTGAGGTTAATTGCTTGAAAAATTATGTGGTGTTTATTCATCAAAGTTGAAGATTGAGCATAACATTTGCAATCAATTAAGCTAACTGCATTTTCTTTTCTTTATTGGGCAGAGAAGCAATCGGTAACCTGTAGTTTCTAAGGCTGCCTTCTTAGTACAATGCTAAACAAACCACTTAATGATTCACTTTAGTTTAACAAAGTGTTTATCATGTTTGTTGTTTTTGATGTTAATAATTTTTAATATTTTTATTTTCTTTAAGGCGACTTATATAAATATTACTAATATGTTAATTACCTTATCTTCTTTTTTATTAAAATTTCACACTATTTCCTTCCATGTGGCAGTTGTTTTTGTCTAAATATATTTTCTTAAATTTTTAAAATTTAAAATTTCTCAAAGTTAAAAAAGAAAAAAACATAACTTATATAGTAATCAAGATTCTGAATCATTAGTATACCGTACTAAGATAACTAAGATTACCCATTTAACAATCGAAGACTCTACATTTCCTATAGCAGAAATAAAAATTTAATAAAAAATCACCATCACATCTCAAAAATTACTATAAAAATGTATTAAGGATGAAAAAAATCAAATATTATGTTAGAACTAAATATATGACACAAAGAAACACTTTCATTTTCTCCAGATTTTCAAATAACAAAATCACTTCAACCTTATGTCACAATTAATAACAAATTCTATATTAGTTAAATCACTTAGTTTATTCCAGCTGTCAAAATGATTAAATTAAAAAATAGAAATTTAGTTATTTAGTTTTTAAATACAACAGAACTAAAATGCATATAGATACATTCCTTTTATTATTCTTAATGAATGTAAATATAACACAGATTAATATAGCAGGCATTAACTCACCTCAGTGCTTATTTGCCCTCAACAATTGACTCACACAATTCAACTCTAACATAACTCTCTTCACTGGAACAAAATATTCATCACATTCAAATATTAGCCCATATAGATACCTTAATAAATTTGTGCTCATTCAGTTATTGCTGACTGGCAATATACAAATGATTAGACACCACAATTCTCCATTTAAGCAGTTTAAAATTTTATATCATCACTCCAACATGAGCATAGTAACTTCTCTCACAACAAACATAATCACCATATACCTTTACAGCAAAATTGAATTAATATTGAGAACAATATGGTATATAAATTTGTTTATTTCTACTAATCACTGCCCCAATACATTTAACTGGTGATTTCAACATGCTATATTCAATGTAAAAAAAATCTCCATCACATTAATGCTAGATTCATGACTTTAGAAGGATTCTTTTATACAAATTTCTATTCTTTATACATCAAAAACACTCCACCCTAATAGATCTGTTTTTCTACTCCACTGACTTCCATTTTTTCATTAAGCCAACATTAATAACTAAGATTTTTAGACCACCTAGCACTGGCAATTGAAATCAAATAAACTTGGAAAGCCAATTGGTATTCAGACTAAACAACATTATTAGATTACTTCTAAAATTCATGATACCTGAAGCTGTCCTATCAGAAATTTAATTTATTTTAAAAAAATAAACATTAAGGGATTAAAGAATTGGATATGAACATCTTTCCCCCTCTACAATTTCCATTCCATTAATGATAACTCTAAAATAAAAATACAAATACATATAGCAAATCTCAGTGAATTATCTATCTATTAAAAAATCAAAATTACATATGGCAGATTTCCACAGCTGGTGAAAAGGATATGTATAATGAGCCCCTAATTATACACCAAAAGCAGTAATACCATCATACAATTTGAAAGACTCAAATGTGATAACTGGAGAAAACATGCTTCCCTTTATATGCTATCATTTTAAATCCAATTTTAACTCAATCTTACACTAAATTTGTCCCTTTTTTATTTGGACATTATATTAAATGTCATATGATTAATAAATCTGATATTTCCCTTAAATTAAATATTCCTGATAATACTCATCCAGGATCTTATACAATAACCAAATTCCTGCTTAACCACCTCAACTATTTCACAATTCCAAAAATTCACAATTTAATTAATTATTTGTCCAAACAAATCTATATTATTCTAGAACTCTATTTTATCTCTATGGCTCTCTTCCTTAAAAAGTATTCTTCCTTCCCCCTTGGTCAATCTTAGACCATATTCATGACTATTTCTTATTAAAACAATTGATATTCATTATTAAAGAAAAAATCTGACCATTCATTTTTGTTTCATTATCAAAATTTTACTTTGCAAAAAAGAGTTCAGCTATTTCATCAGCTGCTATTCTATTTAAAGTAATAATAGGCCAAAACCCATTACTGTGCAATTGTAAGTAAGTCTGTATTGATTCAAGTTCCTATACATAATCTACTCCAATTATTTCAAGATATAATATATCAATACCATTTTCTATATATTGGCAAATCTACTTATAAATAGATAAGTATGCATCACACTCAATTGAAAATTCCTCAAGGTTCACCTCTTAGCTCTCTTCTCTTCACAACTCATATTAACCTCCTTCTTTTGGAAATAGAAAGAGAAATTTCACAAATACATATTCCTACAATCAACCAAACATTAATTACATCTTCTATGTAGATGATTTAGTTATTTTTCTCCCTTCAAAAATTTTTTCCCCCTTATTTGATATTGTACTTAATAACTATACTAAAAATTTCTCAATCCACTTTAATAACAACAAATCTTCTACTTGGAATATTCTTATAAGTAAAACTATTCCAATTATTCCTCTTCTCATAAATTTTTATGTATCTCAATGCACCTCTCTTACAATAAAATGATAACTGTTATTCAAAATCAGTTTATTGTTTCGTTAAAAAGCACCATCAATGCTTTAGGCATCACTGGTTAACATTTTAATATTTCCAAAAATTAACAATTTCTTACCCATTATTAAATTTACATTTTTATTTTTTAAAAAACTCCTTTATCACCAAGCTTAGCATAAGAAATATACAAAAACATACTAAATACAATGGTCTCTCATTACATGACACTTCTATGTTCAGAACACCATTAATAAAATAACTAAAGTAATTAGTTTCTTCCCAAGTGTTAATAGCATAATTCCTATTACTCATTAACAATAATTCTATCAAAAGCTTAATAATCCCCCTGTAAATAAACTCACTACTTTTTCACATAATCTATTCCTAAATAAAATTTGATATTGAAAAACATATGATATTGAAAAATAATGATAACATTTCAAATAATATTCACTCTTTTTTATTATGTATTAACAAATAGATTAAAAAAAACTTCAGATATTGTCATTTGGAATGTCAAAGACCTTCTTATTAATTACTTTCTCTAGTACAAGTCATACTTTATAAATATAGATCCATTATGTGCTCTTTGTCATAGAAATGAAGAAATATTGAAACACATTCTTCTGAATTGTTCATTCTTTCTTTCTTGTCATACTTTTATCACTAACATTACTCATTCAAATTCACAACAATCAACAATCATTAATAATATGCAAAGTGGTCTCTATCCCAATGTAAGAATTATTACCTTTCTTCTTTTCACACTCTGGTTCATAAGATGCTATATAAGCTTTAATCCCACATCTCTCAATACTAAATCACTCTTTTTAAAAAAATTAAATAACATTAACACCAGAGATACCCCCCCCTCCTGCACCAACTGATATTTTTGCAGCTACATAGAGTCTGATCTCATTAACTATATTAATTAATACACAGATATTTATTGATTATTACTCAATTATAATCAATATTTAATGTATATGAATATATATTTTGCTACTTCTCTATTTGAAATCTTTTTTGTTTTAATAAGACTTATAATCTCCTAATAGTAATCTAATAAAGTTAATTTAAAACTACATTTTCTTAAAATAAAAAAAACACATATATTTTATATTCACACACACGTATTTACAAATACATATTTTAAGAATAAGAAGAACGTACACTTTCCAATTAAACAAGTAATATATCTAAATGTGTGAAAATGCAGGCGATGGTAAAACGAAGTACAAATTGTAATATTAATTGGCTAAGCACTTTCGAGAAGTTTTACCTTTTCATAATCATAGCAAGTGGATTGTGTAAGCACGATAAAAAATATATGCGACAAATATTTAAAATATACAAAGTGGATTAGAATTTCCACTTTTTGGAGAGAGAGAGCAAGAGAGAGAGAGACGCATGCTTTCTTCCGGTTTATAACGCAGGTGTTGTTAGCTATAAGCCATACTTCTTTGACTTTACGTCATGGCGTTCTATGCATACGATGAAAGCAGGAGACAGTTTAAATATATGGCCGGTGGACCTTTGATATTCTAAAACAACTGCATTTATTTGCATAAATGTTAGCTGATGGTATGGCTATTGAATCAGCAGTGGGTCATACAGTTGGAGAATCTTTAACTGGTAGTATGGATGGGGACATAGTGATGTCCAAAAAGTACTTCAAGCAGGAGTATCAGCACCAGAATATACTCCTCAATTCCCTCCATGTCAGTTTGAATTAAAACAATTTTTAGACTATGCTCAGAAGCAGCACGATATTATTTTTTGCGGAGGTTTTAATGAAGCTTTACGGCAATGTAAAACTGCAAACAATTTAATGTGAAATTGAAATATTAAATAAACTAATACTACAGTATACTTGAAGAATGTCTCGTAATCTACTCAAAGATTTGTCTTCAGTTTGCATTAGAGAGTTTTTAGTCCAACTTGTAATCTGCGTGAAATCTTTACTGTACTAATTTATATTTACTATGTTTTAGTTATATTATAAAATGAAATTATCTTGTTTGAAATGTGAGTTTTATTTGATAATATTATATTATTTTATTTTAAAAAATTAATATTAAAAAAAATCGATATTATAAAAAGTTAAATTTTAATGTTATATTAAATTTAAATGCGTTGCCTTTACAATTTTTTTTTATTCAAAAGTTTATTTTCAATTTTATTTAAATTTATCTTTTATTTAAAGATAATTTTTCTCAGCCTGTCAATAATTTATCTTGAATCACTTTACAGTACAAAAGCTTTTCATAAATGAAGCTATTCAAATAAAAAAAAAAAAAATTAAAAAGAAAACCTCTTTTAAACATTTTATTTTCATTATAGCTATTCACAAATTTTAATTTTTTCATATATATATATCGCTTTCGAAATACATAAAAAAAATTATATTTACAATACACATATATATACGTAAATGAAAAAGAAAAGGAATTTATTTTCTCAAAATTGATGAGGAATGATTATCTTTATTTTATTTTTTTTTATAGTGCATTTTCTCACTTCTTTAAACGAGTAATTCCTCTCAGCCTTTATTTGACGTGGACTCTGACTGATTGAACGTTACATCTTCGTGCTGGGAATACATAAGGAAATGTCAGCCTTCAAAAATCAGCGAAATCTCTTGCGGCAAGCTACAACATGAAGAAGGTTATTCTGTTAGGCTGGCAGGCAAAATGTTCTTTTGATTAGATGTAACGGGAAGAAGTTGCCTTTTTAATCATATCTGCCTGTACAAAGTTTAATTAGTTTGTTGAGTAATTAAAAAAAATCTCAGCAATGATTTCATTTAAGGAATCAAAATTGTAGTCAATTCTAAATTTTCAAATTAATTTATCTTAAAGTATTTGTTTTGTTTTGTATTTTTTTAATTAATCTATTTATTTATTTTTGTGTAAAAAATTTTTTTTATGCCATAGCCACTTTTAATATTCTTTATTTTACATCTCATACAAATATTAAATATGCATATGTATGAAATATGTATTTTTTTAGAAATCACAAATCAACATACGGTTGAAAATACTGGGAACAAAAACTATATACGTTTAGTTAAAAAGTAAACATTACTTAGAACTGATCACTAATCTTCACTGAAAAATTTGTCAAGGCAAAGATAATAGTCACCAAGCTTAATCAAACACCTTTACCAAATAATAATTTGATATCTAATTACGTTGGGTTTAAGATGATTAGTTGAAAGAAACTTGCGTTATTTAAGACTTTAAAAAACGTTTCATATTGTAATTGGAATCAAATCCCAAATCAGAAAATAACAGTTCAAAAATCCTGGCTACTAAATAAAAATATTATATATATATAGCTTAAATCTTGCTATCTTCAAAAACATATATATATATATAGGTGTTGTGTAAAGTATATAAATTCATAAATTGGCTAAAGAATAGTTATAAGCATTAAATTTGCCGGTGATATTTTTGAATATAAATATAATTGAGTAACAGTATATACTTTTTTATATATATATAATCATTTCTGTTATAGGAGTATAGTGCACTTTATTTACTGAGATGTATAATGAAAATAATCACTAAGTGAAAATGAATAACGTTAATTAGATTATCTAAACAATAAATTCCATTATAGTAAATGGTAAATTGGTAGCCACTTCAAAATTGGCTGTCACTTTTTTTCTTATTACTGTTTTGTTGGATGACTAGAGTGGGTCTCATTTACTATAATAGCATTCACTGCTTAGACAATCTACTTAACATTATATATATCGAAATACAAATATAATGTATATACTTAACGTAGATATAATTAATGGGGATTTCAATCCAAACTTCTAAGATTACTACAGTCATTCACTCTACCCAATATAACCGATGCACATGGCCACATGTGAAAAAGATAAGTGATCTCCAGATATACATATTCATACTGAACCAGTAGTCATCAATTGATCTGGATCATTATTTTCCACCCACATATATAATCAGTGCTTGGATTATATTAAGATAGTAAATGTACACACTTTAATGAACAGGCTTCAATCCTCTCCACTCATCAATTCTTCAGCCATCCATATTGCTGAAAATCTGATGATGAAATATTGGAGATCACTTATCATTTTTACATTATGTGGTTATGTGTATCAGTTATATTGGATAGAATCAATGACTGTAGGAAGCTTGAAAGATTGGGTTTAAATCTCCTTTAATTACATCTACATTATACTTGTATTCAATATTACATATTCAGCCTGTATTACACCCATCTCTCTTTTGTATAATTAAATTGACATATTACAGTTCTATGTGTGAGGAGTCAGATTGATTTAAGGTCCACATGGATATGGCAATAATATTGGCATTAACAGGGACTTTGGACATTCTATCCTCAGATTTTCAATGAAATGGATTGTTGAAGATTGGATAATGGAGAAGATTGAAACTTGTCCATTAAAGTGTCAAGAATTGCTATCTTAATATAAACTGAGAAGTGATTATATATTTGTGTGGAAGATGGTAATCTTGACCAATTGATGAGTTCTGATTCAGTACAAAATACATATATTGGAGATTATTGATCTTTTTCACATACATTTGTTCATATGTATGAGTTGTATAAGATGGCTTGGATAGCTATGGGGAGTTTGAAAGTCTGAGTTCAAGTCCATTATAATATAAATATATCCTTTAAATAGCCACACATGATTAGATGAAACCTCTAAAGCCTCTATAGAATAAAGAATACATTTCTTAAAAACTACATATTATTATCAAGCATACACTTTCAATGAGTATGTCTTATACACATGACTGAAAATATAATTGCTATACACTCATTTAATAGTGTAATGAATAATCAAATTTCATGCTTTACATATATCTAGGCTGCTGTTATTTGATTAGAGAAATTAATGGAGTTTTTGATAAGCCACAACACTTTTATTTTTTGATGGATGTTATCCTTAAACAATAATCAGATTTATTGAAAATTGATATCAAAAACTTTTAATATTTGAGTTTATATTGATAAAAGATAAAATGTGGCCAATAGATATAAATTTACCAGGTTTTTTTTTTTTTACAAAAAGATCAATAAGTTATCCTTAATTTAAGTATGGGAAAATAGGTAATATAAAATAATGTGTGTACTTTCTACAGTAATTTGGTTAAAACAAAGTAACAAATTGGTAATACTTTACCAAGATTAGCTAAAAGGTAAAGAATCATCTTGACACAAATGGCATAGATAAAAATAGAACATCTGTGCCATACTATGTTTCTTTGAAACAAAAAAAAAATCAAATGCTCAAAAAAGATGTTAAAATAAGTTACAGAGCATCTTTAAATGAATTATTAGGTAACATCAAAGTTTAAGTACCCATACTTGAATGTTCAAATATGATTTATTCTTTTATTTCAAATAGTGTTGTCTGATTGCACTTATGAATATATTATAAAAACACATGCAAATGTAAGCAATATCTAAATAGACATACCAAATATTGTGCTATCATTATCCATTATTTTTAGATTATGAAATATTGACTGGCTGTGGGGTCAGGTTAGAGAACTTATGGGTCATATATAAAAAACACCATGATCCACAAGTGAAAAATAAAAGATACTTAGTTTATTTGCCCAACTTCATTATTTTCATCCAATCATATAAACAGTATGGAATTTGAATATCATAATACTATAAAATGAGTTTAAAACAATGCTACTTTTTAATTATGAATATGAGAAATTTCAAAAGTGCTTTTGATAATAATTTATTTATGCAGAAAAGGTGTAAATTTTTTATTTCATAGAGATTTATATTAGCAGACTTTCATAGCCTTTATAGATACATATATTGAGACATAATGAATTTTTTAATATTTATTTGAATATTTTAGCTATAATATAATCAGGCAATTAAAAATTGCATATCTGTTTGATGTGTACAGAAATTTTTATCACCATTTCATTATTTGCACTTATAAATTCTGTAAAAATAGATCTTAAAACTTCTATAGAATCTAAAATACTAAAAAAGTAAGGATTACATGGATCAACATTATAGGTCAGACATAAATACTACTATTTGATAATGTGATTTTAATTTGAAATGCCTATTTTTAATTGGTGTTTGTTTGCTTTCATCATGGTTAAAATATATTTAAATAAATACATGAAAATATGGATTAGACCTTCAAAATTATGGATTTATTTATAATATATTTGCTTTCCAACTAAATTTTATTATACATACTTTTGATGTTAGATAGTTATGTGTTATATATGTATTATACTTATCATTTTTTTATAATTAGTATTTTTAATCATTTTTTTATAATTAGTATTTTTAATAACGAAGTAAAACAAAAAAAAAAAACATAACTGAAAAGAAAACACAGGAAGAAAATAATAAAATAGGACAAAATAAATAAAAAAAACTTCAAATTTCTATCTTTTATATGAATTCATTTTATCAATTAATTCATTACTATTTGAGCTTATTTTTTTTTTGTCCAGCAAGTAAAAAAATGGTTGTCTCATATTTTCTTTTAATATATAGATTGATCATTTCTTTCTTGTCATAGTTATTTTTATAATTTTATCACTGAACACATCATGGTTCAAAATCTTACTGCAACTGGATACATACATGAATTCTTAATATTAATTCTAAACGATTTGGCAAGTCTTTCTAAATAATAAAGAGAATGAAAAGAAAACGAACTCTAGCAATGCATGTATTGCAGAATATAATACATGTTAATAAACGAATAAAATCTTTTCTGTTTGCAACATTTTGCGGTAAGAGGCTGTGCTTCTGAAAAAAATCTTTTATTTCCTTTTTTACTATGAAATATCAATTTCAACAATTATTTATGATTTACTTCAAAATAAAATTCTTTCCAAGTTTAATGCATTTTCAAATCTATAACTCGTTACTTCTATTTTATCTACCTATATCACATGTAATTCTATCTTAGAACAAGCAAACAAGATCTTTTTTTTACTCTAGCAATATCTACTTTTAGTTTGAGTAATTAGCATTTACTAGATGGTAATGGATCTAAGTTCCACTTAACAGGTTGATTTTTGGTTTCTACTTTTATTATTGATTATTTGGGATTTAAATCTGAAATTAAAACACGTACGTATCCATCAATCACCTTTAACTTCTTTTTATTATCAAATTAAGAAATTGAATTTCAAAAACGCCATTTTTCTTGTATAGTCTAAATATCAGACTCCAGATCAATAACTACATATTTATAATAATTTCACGTCTTTTCTAACTTTTTTTTTTGACAGGAATGTCAATACTAAAACAAAAAATTAACTACAATGTTAAATAAACAATAACAGCTATTTATTTTAATAACAACTTGGAATGCTTACAAATAGTATGAGCTTGGAAAGAAGAACTGCTCTTTTTATTTGATATTGCAGTAAACTAAGTGAAATAATATTGGGATAAATATTTTTCTGAGTCTTAAATCTCTTGGGATTTAATTTGATATTGCAATTATCTATCTCTTTTCATTTTTTTGGCAGCAAAGTCCAAATTCTTCACCTCGATTTCTTATTTCTTTCAATGACAGCTGTGATACTTGATGTATTTTACTCTTCAATCTGCTTTTTATTACTCCAATTTACATCTCTGCATATGCCATTGTGTCATCTAAAATATCAGTATGCTCTAAAATGTCATGACTGTGTAAGATGTCTTAAAACACATCTATTATTTTTTTATCCATTGCATTTTTAAAAAGATTAAGTTAATTTTATCAAAAACTTTATGTTGGTTTCCATCCACATAACAAACTGACAAGAGAATTGTAATTGCTAATTTGTTTTAATTCATTACTATCAATATTTATCTTTTCATATGCAAAAGCTATTGAACATTACTTTTGGCTTGTTAACATTTATTTTTAAGTCTACTTTTTGCTTTCTTATGTATTCTTTAAAATGTTTTTATTGATGTTAAATTTGTCAAAAAAAATCTGAAGAGTTCAGCATCTTATGAAATGCATCTAACCTTAAAAACTTTCTCATTTGTTCTTTTGACAGAAAAAAATGCCCTGCAAGCATTTTTGTTCTTCTGGTCTAGTTATCTATCAAAGATTTTGAAGTATAATTTAAAATGATTTTTTGTTTGTTTATAAAATATTTTTGATTATATTTACACACTAATTGGTTGATTATTATAAAGAACTTCATAAGTAAACTTTCAATTTTTTCATTTATGCTTTATTTTTAGAAATAAAAGTTAATAAACTTAATCATAATATAAAAGAAAAAACAACAGTGTCTCTTACATCTTTGTCTGCCAAAATTGACTTGATGTTAAAATCTTTTAAAATTTCTTTTAGATGCATGGGTGCGACCAAGAAAAACCAAAATGAGAAATGGTTAGATTAGTATAGTAGGGGTAAAATAATAAATAAAATCTTAAATAAACAAATTTTTCTTTCAGCAAGCAAAAGCTAAATTTTCAGCTAAACTATAGTTGGGCAGATATATAGAAAGTGTGGGAGCAGTGAGTGGTTATGCAGGAGATGATTTTTTTAAAAAAAGAAGAAATATAGGTTTAGAATTTTTTTTGGTAATTGAGTATATAATTTTTGTGTTTATTTTAAAAGCAAAGTGAAAGAATTTAGCATGTGTATGGATTTTTTTTGTTTTTCTGTCTTTTCCAGTGGTATATAGTATTGTGCAGTGTATATAGAAGTGTATGTGTGTGTAAAATTTATGTATTTGTATATGTAGCACTGCATATATATATGTACATAGGTGTATCTGTTCGATGTGTAGGTACAGTATAATATCTCAAAAGGGAATAGATGTGTTTGAAAAATCTTTATATGCATTGCATTGCTATATATTTTCTTGGAAACCCATATGCCTGGAGAAATTGTGTTGTAGTCCAAGCATGGAAATTTTTTTTTCATTATATAGATGTGCAAATTTTTTTTTCTGGATGTAACATTTGAACAAATATTCACATCCTCAAATGATATAGTTTTATATACTCAGACCAATATACTTAAAAGTTTGTTTAGTTCACCTGAGTTTGAATGCATAGTGACATGTAATAATTTGTTATGTATGTGCTCTTAAGTTTAGCAAAGTGTTTTCTCTTAATGTTAGATTTATACCAAACTCAAACTATGTGCGTATTGAATTTTGAAAATTTTCGTTGTTCTTTTGGTCACCACTTGAAAACTCCTAGTCAAGGCATTTTTATTTTGTTTTTTGTTTCATTGTATGTGCGGAGAAATGAAGCAGTCAATCTTAGCTTAAGATTGTGCTTCATGTTTCTACCTACTAACCTATATTTAAATCCTATGTCTTATCCCGCTCCTTTTGTCATGTATATATATATATATGTTAAGTATGTATTTGAAATGTGCACCTAAATTTATCAATTTTAACTTTCAATAACATTTTATTATTAATTTTATGATTATTAATTCTATTATTAATTATTAGTTCTTTTTTATTAAAGTATTATAGGTGCGATTCAAATATATATATAGGAGCAAAAACTTACTAACAATATTGATTTTAAATATTTTATTATATGTCATTTTTTAAACTTTTTCTTTTTAAAATATTTTTTCTAGTAAACTGTATATTTTTATAAAATCCAATATGGAAGATGCTACAGTTGATTGTCTAAAAATAATTAAGGGTTGGAAACACTATTGTTTTAATCTGGGGAAGGTATTTTTAATTAAAGTTTTTACTTAAAATGGGATTAAGATTAGAGATACTTTTGTTAAAAACATATTGTCAAATCTATTTCTAATCTGGAAATAGATTTGAATTTATTTTTGGACGTTATCTTACTGTTGCATCTTCAAAAACAACCGATAAAGAAAAAGTATAAAATGACTGAATTTTGAGACACAGATTAGATTAGCCACTATTGAGAGAACTGATTGTAAACATATTACACATCACTGTGAAACTAAAAATGATGTAGTATAAATACACCAACCTGCTTGGCCCTGTTGGGTCATCATCTTCAGCGGCCATCTCATTCTGCTGCCCAAGATGAAGTAAAAGCCCAACCTAAGATTCGTTAATGCTAATAGAAGCTTGCAGTTATTTAAGAACTCTCATTTCAATTGCCGTGTACATGTGATATTTTAAATCGGACTCTTAAAATTGCCAGGTAGCTTTTCAAGCTGTCACCACAAACTAAATCTAACCTAACTCATCTATCAAGATTTCCTTTAATATATTATTTAACTTTGTTTTTGTTAATATGTAATTTGCTCTTAGTTAATTTCTATATATAATATGTAAATTGCTCTCAAATGATTTCTTTAAATTTAATTCTATCTCATATGCTCTAACTTATTTTAATTTTGGTGCAGTCATTTATTTATTACTTGATTTTATGTGTGTTTTTTTTTTATTAATTTTCCAATCTCAAACAAACTGGCGAGCTTAATTTATAAAAATCTTTTGTCATTTTTAAGTAAACCTTCATGAAGCAAGTTATTAACATTCCTTTTTAAAACATAATGCATTATTAATTAATACACTTGCCAGATTGTTTTACATCAACATTTTGTTTATGCTTTAATATAAAAAAATATATATTTGTCTAACTCTGGATTTTCTACCCAGGGTAAATCCAGAACTTAAGCTAATTAACACTTTGAAATCTTTTAAAATGTTATTTTATTAAATTCTGAAAGAGTGACCCATTAATTATTTTCTATATAACTGCTTTTTTATTTACTCTTAAAATATACTTATATATTCCAGTTGTTGTAAAATCAACGAAGGTGGGATTGATTTATTTTAAATAGCAGAAAAAGGGATGGGATAAATCTTCATGTTTCTTTTATTAAGTAAAATCTTAATGTATTAGGGAAATTTTAATATTTTACTATTTTAGTTAGTAAGTAAAATCTCTCTCTCTCTCTCTATATATATATATATATATATATATATATATATATATATAACTGCATAGTGTATTATTTGTCTAAATTATGGTATTCAAACTAGGGTCATTTATTTTAAAAGCTGTAAATCTTATTCAATGTTGTTAGTGACATTCATTCGTACTGCATTACTGACATTTAGCCTATCTTCGTATGTATATATATATTACGTGCTTCTAATCTTTTAATCTGGGGGTTGTGACAAGTTTGAACCTATAGATTTTTTCTCATATCTCATTCCGTAGATATTTGGGCTATCCGGAACCACATTTATTTAGTATAAAATGCCTCTGGCGGTAATCCTGTAAGTTTGGCACACGCTATGCATATTCACTTCTTCGTATCAAAGGCCTGCACATCGGCGATGACCATGGCATGCCCATCCACTTCATTCTTGTTCAGAAGCATGAGCTTTTCCTCTTAGTTATTTTTAGGCTATTATGTCAGCACTGCAAACTTCTTCGTATAATATTATTTCTTTTGCTTCATGACCCAGTTTTAATGCTCTAGTATTAAAAATGTGCTCTGCTCAAAATATATATAAATGCTGAATATTATTAACTTTATTAAATTTATTTCAGTCTTATACAATCCCACCATCGTAACTTATTTCTGTATTTAAGAGTATCTATATGCCTTGGGGAAAATAAAGTGTTCGTCTTACTATCGTTAAAATAATTTTTCATTAAATATTTTGTCATAGTTTCAAATATAATGTTTTCAAATGTATTTTGTTTATTTTCATGACCTCAATGGTGTGAAAATAGTTCATATCATATGTATAATGAATTTCAGAATGCTCCTAGAAAAATATATGTTAGTCACCATGTTTCTGAACCGTAAATCAAAGCGTTAATGGCAGTATTATGTAATTCTTTCTAATATTTCAATTGGCATCTTAATATTGGACCCACCAAAGATGTGTGTTTATTTGTAATATATTATTTAGCTAATAAAGAGCATACGAGAAATAATAGCGTGAATGACACTATGTAATTATCTACCCTTTGCTCATTCATGCACATACTAATGTACTTAATTTATAAATGTATAATAATTTGTCAGTATATTAAAATATATTTTGTCTAACTTATTCGAGTAGTTTGAATTCCTTATTTTCTCCACTTCCAAAAGTAAAGCCTGCTTATATATATTTTAGTTTAGTCATAGTTAATAGATGTCTCATTGTTTTGCTCAGCTTTGCTAGTCAGCCAGATTTAAAATTAATTCTCTTGTGCCATCACTACTATGTTATTCATTATGTGTTAGATCTGAGGCTTAGAGAATGGGTTCAAATCCAGGCTGGTCCCAGATCTAAATCTCAGGCTTGACTGGGTTTGAAGTACATTTTGTGAGTTCCAGCTCATGTTAGATGGATAAACATATTTTGATCGGTACATAGGACTTTTTTTTTCCTGAGCTTGGCACCCATTTTGTAAGAAATGTCAGATTTAAAATGGAATTTAAAAGTAATCATAAATCTACCTTTATTCATTCACATTAAAAAAAACTTACAAAAACAAAAATGAATTCATTCATTTTTAGTTTTAGCATTTAGATAAATATATGTGATGACCATTATGGTTCATTATTATATTTATAAGTCAATTTTTAAATAGTAAAAAATGATTTTTTAGAATATAATTCACTTATAAAATGAAATTAAAAGAAAATCAAATCCAATTTATTGAGTTTTAATATAAAATAAAGATTTTATAAAAAACAGAAAGATTAAATATTTCTGAAAACTCACAGCAGATGAAACAATTAAATGTATCTGAATGCAAGATGGTTAATATACTTTGTAATTTAACCCTTATGAAATCTGATTTTTTTTATTGTTCCATCTAGTGGAAGTTTTTGAAAATGCTCAACCCTTCACTTCTGTATAAAATCTTTATTTTATATTAAAACTCAATAAGTTGAGGTTGATATTTTAAATTTAATTTTATAAATGAATAATATTCTTAAAAAATCATTATTTGAAATTTTTAAATATTTACAAACTTACTTGTAAATCAAAAACTGTACTATAAACATTATCATCTAAGTTAATATAAATACTATTTTAGAAAATGAGTAACTTCTTTATATTATTTTTTTTTAAAATGTGAATGAACAACCAATGTTAGATTTATGACAAATTTATTACATTTTAAAATCTGATATTTGCTTTATAATAATTACAACATTTGAAAAGATTTTAACACCATGCTAATTCTGATGGATAATGATGTAATAGAACCTGTGGTTTACTTTTTTCTTTATTACAGTCAAGTTTATTAACTGCTATTTCTAAAAATAAAAATAAATGAAAAAATTGAAAAATTACATATGTATTCCTTTTTAAAAAAATAATAATAACCACTTAGGATGTAAAAAATAATCAAAAATATTTTATAAACAAGAAAAAATCATATTTTGTTTATTCCAAATCTATGTTTAAAAACTAGACTAGAAGAAAGTAAATGCCTTCTGCATATTTTCTTCTGTCATAAACAAAGAGCTAACTATGTCTTAAATATAAGCTGACTATCTGCAATATACTACCCTCTTTAGATTTTTTAAATTAAAAGATCAATAACAGTCACAAAGAAAATGGTTTTCTTAAAAAAAACTCTACACTAATATCACTTATGATAACAGTAATATAAAGTGGCTGAACTATCACACTTTTTCAGAAGTAAACATTCCACATTTTCTAATGAATCTGAAAGTTAACATAATATAGTTTTATAACAATGTATCTAATATTAATATATTTTTAAATAACTATTTTTTTAGTGAACAATTAACTGACTTGTTCTTCCTGTTTTAAGTAAACATTCCTTGTTTATTTCAAAAGAGAGTCATTATTCATCAGTTTTAAAACAAAGGCAAAACTCTCCATACAGTAGTGCCACCCTGTGCCAAACAGAGTAATCAATGAATGCCAGATCCAAGGCTCCTCACTGATGATGGCCACAAGCCAGAAACTAGTCTGGGGATATTGGATGATTAGGCATTAGATAGGAATTTTATGCACAAGCCTTCTGGCATCCATTGATTACTCTGTTTGGCACAGGGTGGCACTACTGTAAGGAGAGTTTTGCCTTTGTTTACAACAAATTATGTGCTAGTATAGAGATGGAGATCGTGTGATGTTTAGTGGTTTAACAGTTTTAAAACACTGAATTAATGTTATTACAACTGAAAATGGACTTTGGTTTTTTTAATAATATAATTTTTTCCATAATGCTTTTATAGATATGTTTAATAAAATCTGAAGAGATCAGTTTGTTACAGACAGTGGACTTAGATCTAAGGGCCCTCTGGGCATGAACTTTCATCTGGTCAAGTTTCTATGGAAAGATTTTGTTATAATCAAAATATGACTTTTTTGCTTATTTATAAAATATTTTTGATTGTTTTTACAAACTAATTGGTTAATTATTATTTAAAACAAATAAAAATGCATATGTAAACTTTCAATTTATTTATTTATATTTTATTTTTAAAAATAAAATTTAATAAACTTGACCATAATATAATGAAAAAAACCAACAGCATTTATTATGTCTTTATCAGTTTTACAACACAGTGTTTAAATTATTATAAAAAAAATATCAGATTTTAAAGCAGAACTTGATATGTCTATCATAATCCTGCCTGTGTTCATTCACATTAAAATAAATAACTTCAATTTAAAAATATTTCATTCATTTTCTGAAGGGTGTTTAAACAAACTTGGTTGATATGTTTGGCAAATTGTTTGATTTACAAGTCAATTTTTAAACATTTAGAAACATCAAATGTAAATTTTTAGAATATTAGTTGTTTGTAAAATTAAATTAAAAGGAAATTAGGTCTGACTTATTGGGTTTTAATATAAAATAATGATTTTATACAGTAATGAAAGTTGAGCATTTTCGAAAACTCCTACCAGATGGAACAAAAGAAACTCTCATGCTGCTAACCAACTAAACAAAAACTATAAATAAACTTGTAAATACATATCACCAAATTTATTATAATATATCAAAATAATATAGATTTATTTACAGCTTTGTTTAATTGTTCATTAAAAAAACAAAACAAAATTAGTTATTTAATAGTATATATGTATATTAAATATAAGATATTAAATTAATGGTAATATTAAAAAATAGCTATGTTTAACATATAGTGATTATTTATTTATTTTATATAAAAAGCATTAAGATTTGAAATTTGTTTTTATGTTGGAAATATGTTTACTTATAATTATAATCATTGTAATATCTTCAGAAGCAAATCAATTTCCACACAAGTGCTGTTTTAACAAATTGGTGCATACTCACCCATTAGTAAAGATTTAAAAAAAACTACTTCTTTTTGTAAATCTTTACTTACAGTTGAGTGTGTGTACGTTTGTTAAAACAGTACATGTGTGGAGATTGATTTGCTCCTGAAGATATTATAATAAATACTGCTCTGTATAAAAATAAAAATATTTATTAATTATAATAATTTTAATTATAACAAACTTAAATATATATTTTGGTTATTTACATTAAAATGTAAAATATTTGCAGCTCTCTGATGAAAACTTCATATCAGTTGAAACAGAAAATTAAAGTAAAATTGCATTAAAAAGTATAAATGAGAGTAGTATATTTAATTAAAACATATAGAATTTTGCAATGAAAAGAAATGAAAATATTAATTCATATTTAATCATCATTATTAAATCAGAGAGTAAGTATTAATTCTGCATTATATTTAATTGGAGAAAATTAGTATGTGCAATATTCGTGATTCAATTTATGATTCAATTTATAAATAATTTAAATCTGAATAAAGTCACATAGGATAGTATTTGATAAATTTTATCAAGTTTAGGTATACAGAATAAAGGAAAAATGTAGTGACCCATCATCTCTTTTATTAAAATATTTAAGAGGTTTTAGTTCTCTATATTGTTAAAATTATTTATCTTTTTGACATGTGTGTAGTCATGTGTATCTGTTGTTAGAGATAGAGTGTATATCTGAAGGGAGTTTGAAAGTCTGTGTTCAATCCTTTGTAATTACATCTAAATTCCAAGCATATAAATTATAATTGCATTCAAATATTTTAGAATTATTAAACGTTTAAATGAATGTTTGTGATATTGCTATTTTATTCATAGTCATATATGGATTATTTCGCCATCTAATTGAATTATTAAATATTTTTTAGAAAAATTCAAACTATTTATATCTTCCCAAATAAGATTCAATTATAAGTAATAATATTCTCTACCAGATTATGTTCTATTACTAACAGTTGTATATATTTGGAAAATATAAAAACGTTTGAATTTTTTTAAGAACACTTAACAATTCAAATAAAAGATAGAAATCGTTCATTTTATAACTACAACTATTTTTTATATTAATAAACATAAAAATAAACTATTTTTAATTGATATTTTTCAATAAAATGACAATACAATAGTAATACTAAGCTTTGACATTAATTAATTGTAATGTAAAATATTATTATAAAAATTTAAATAATTTTAAATTGTCATATGAAAATTGCAATTAAGGTAAGCCATAAATAATAATTAGTATGCTTAATAATTTGATTTTAAAATTTGCCACTAGAGGGTACTGCGAAAAATATGGATGATTTAGTCTGCAAGTTGGGTAAGGAAGGCATAGAAAATATTAGGCATCTGTTACTTCAATGTTAATGCTTGGAAGCAGAAAGGGTACAAATAATGAAGTTATTGAAGATTAAATATGAACAAAGTGATTATACAGAAAGTGAGTTATTGGTTTTTATGCTAGGTTTGGGAAAAGATAAGGGGGAGTTAGATATGAAGGTCATGGAGTTGACAAAGATTATGTTGTGAAAGTGGGATTAAGCAGATTATGGGAAACTTAGGGTGAAGAATGGAAAGGGAAGCTAAAGTGGCTAACAGGTTTCTGTGGGCATAGTTGCTGAGAGATTCCTGACTCTGTATAAGGAGAAGTCACAGTGCATCACATCACATCATAAATATGGAAAGAATAGAGATATGACAAGTGAAGAAAATTAGTGGAATTTCTTATAGAAGAAAAATAAGATTAAGTAGCAACAATAGGTACTAACTTGAAAGGTGGAAAATATATCTTGAAAAATATGAGAAATAAATGTGATGACTGATATAAAAAAGTAGAAAAATTATCAAGAACATGTATTAGATTAAAACAAAAATGAATGTGATAAAAATGGAAAAAATGTGAAGTAGTAGAATGAAAAAATTTGAGAATGGTTATCATACTCAGATATAAAAAAAAATAGAATGAAAATTTAAATCATGGTGTTAGATAAATCTCGTAGGAGTTGAAAGATGGAGTAAAAAGATTAAAAATTTTATGTAGACTTGTTGCATATAGGTATTACAAAATGTTTTTAACAAAAGAAAAAACAAAAACAGTCATTTCCATTTTACATATTTGAAGTGCTTGAAAGAGAGATTGTTAAGATCATTCAGCAAAGAATAAGTATCAGTAACTTAGTAAACATTTTTAGCTTAGAACCTGGAATAAAGAGTTTTCTATGTCTAGTTATGCATATTTTTGTTTTAAGTTGAGTTGCAAAGCAGTTTGCACAAAGTTTAAGTTTTTTTTAAAAAAAAAGATGTGAATGAAAAAGAGGAATAAATAGCTCTAAAATTACTGCTTTTTAGTTGACGTTATGATTGTATTTAAGCATTTAAATTATAAATACACAAACTAAAACAAATTGAATTAAAAATTTTAAATCCAATGATAAAAACTTTATTATTTTATTTTGCAATGGTTACAATGTGTCTTATTTTCACTTTGAATTGTTAACTAAGATATGCTTGAAAGTTGAAAAAACGTTTTCTGTCTATAGATAAATTGCTAGAAAGAAGATTTAGGAATAATGGACAATACATTCAACGATATATTGGAGAAACACTTCAATTTAACAGTTGGACTGTGTATATTGTTAACAACTTTGATCGATAAAAAGAAAATATTGTTACCATAACTAAATGGAATATAGAGAAACCATGAGTCATGATATTCCCTTTTTTTTGATTAGAGGATATTTTCTTGGGGGAAAAATGGAAAATACGTCTTGTATTTATCCTGCACTTTTGCTGGTTTTTATATAGATTGATTCACTCATCATTTACTTGGTAATAGAAGTCATTGAAGAAAACTGCATGGATGGTCAAAATTTTTATGACATCTTTGTTTCTATTACTCCAAAGATAATGATTGTGTTCCAGCTGAAATATTATTATGATACTAATATTAACAAAAATATATGTATACATGAATATAGTCAAAACATAAGTTTTCATATATAAATATAACATAAGTTTTTATATATCTATATATCTTCAAAATATAGACCCAAAATATTGTCATATACTCAAAAATATTTATCAAAATGCAACATCAGTGATTAGATTATATGGTGATACTAAGAAGATTAATATTAAAAATGGTGTACATTTCCAAAACATTTTAAAGTATTATAAAAACTATTTTGTAGGTTAAAATGGGAAGCTGAGATAATAAAAGAAAATGGAGAATAGTAATTAATAAAGTCAGTCTAGATTTTTAAGATGATGTGGATTGTTTTTGCAAATAATGCTTCAAAGCTTTAGAAAATGCGGCAATAATTAGAGATGAAAGTAAAAAAAAAAAAAAGGTCTAAAGATAAATGCTTAAAAAAATCTAAAGTAATGTCCAATGGATTTTCTCAACAAAAGAAATGTGAAGATTGATAATTAGGAATTAGAAGAAGTTAACAACTACAAATTAATTTGATCAGATTATTAGTACAAATGAAAACACAATGGGTGAAATTAATCATAGAATGAAATTTGGATGCAGTATTCTTATAGAAATAACATATTAAAATAAAATATACCTATAGGTTTGGAAAAAGGGTTTTAAATAGTTATGATTTAAACTGTTCTTACATATGGATCTGAGACTTGGATACTTAACAGAAAAGAAATACAGAAACTTAAAGACAACTCAATGAAGTATATATATATATATATATATATATATATATATATATATATATATATATATATATATATATATATATATATATATATATATATATATATAAGGAGTAACTAGAGGGATTGAAAATGAAATACATAGATAAAAGAACAAACAATTATCAATATCATTGAAAGAATTAAAAAACTGAAATAAAACTGGGCTTTATATATCATTAGAAAAGATGATAAGGAATGAACAGTTAAAGTTTACACATTTGAGATGGATGAATGAAATAAGAAAGTTTGCTAGTGTGATGTGGAGAAGTTTTGGATTGGTGAAACTCGATTAAACTTGGAAATATATTTATGTCCTAGTGACTCAGTAATAACCAAAATGATGATGATAATGATATAAATACACGTAAAAGAACAATGGTTAAATATAAATTTTGATGGATTTCATTAGTTGATAAAAAAAAAAAGTTGAATCTCATATATTTCTTTTAAGTTCTTATAAATTTCTTATAGTTAAAATCAGGGTGATTGACTAAATCAAAGACATGTAGATTTGAAGTAAATATTAAAATGACAATTTCTATCATTATAATGTTTTTATTATTATTTTAATTTAGTTGTTTTCTTATTTAGATAAAGCTGAAACAATTTACTTTTTTTATAAAACTTTAAGAATATTTGATAAAATTTTATACATCTTTGCTTTCTCTTTTTAAATGCCAACATTTATTTATGTTTCATTACATTTAACTTTTATTTCTTAAAATATAACAGTTTCTATATGTACAGGATTTATTTTAAATAAACATTTTCACAATCATTATTTCAGAAAGCTTCATGGTAAAGACTGGAACATTCGCCAACCATACTCATAACTTGCGATTTGAACCTAGATAAAATTTGAACATTTTGATATTTTTTAATTACCAAAAGTTGAAGTCCGGTTTTCAAGCAGAGAAATTAGTTATTGATGATGTTGCTTTAATTACCAAAAATATCCATAACAGAAATATAAATGGCTTTTAATAAGGACATTGAAACTTATTCTTAAACCTTCAAAGACAATAAGTTTAACTTTTTTTCCCCATGTGTCATAGCATCAGCCGGGAAGCGAACTCGCTAAACCAGGACAACTGCTTGTAAAGCAGCTGTCGCTAACCTCTCGACCACCAATGCTTAACTTTTTATTTAAACAGCAGAACAATAAGTTATAAGATGAACAATAGTCTGAAACATAACTTTATTCCATTCCATTATAATTACAGTAACATTAATCTGTAGCCCAATATATTTTTGTCATCTAAATAAAATCATCTCAGAAAACCTATTAGCATTAAGTGGTATTTGCAATTCTTAAAATGACTATGGAATATTGTGCTCTTGTTTAAGAAAAATAGTCATACTAAACAAATTATGTATAAAAATAAATAAAAATCTATTAAGAAAAATAAATTTGCTACTAACAGAAGATATGGTTTCAGTGACTATGATTCACAACTGAAAAAATATGGCATAAGTTTAAAAAGACTTTTTGTGTAGCCCCAAACAAGTTTTTTTTCTAGATTCAGTAATAAAATTAATTGAACTTAATCTTTTAAGTTTTAACTAAAGTCTCTTTAACAGATGCATGTCCATTCATAATCAGTGTGCATATCTGTTGCAGAAATGAAATTTTACAGTTTCTGGATTATGTAACTATGCATAAATGCAAATAATAAAACATAAGATTAATAACTTTTTTTATAGATAGACAACTTCCATATTTCTCCATTCTTTTTTATTTCATAAATAATTTCATATAAATAAAGATACAATAAAAGACAAATAACCCCCAAGATGCATTTCGTGCTGAACTAGCACTTATCAGTTGGGCCAGGTCATCATCTCTCATATATATATATTATATGAAGAGTATTTATGTAGAGAAAATTGTCTCATTTTTATTTTCATAACTGTTAAATATATATAGAAAGAGCAAAAATAGTTACCCTACATTTGGATTGGAAATTTTTTTCAGGTTCTAAAGAGTCTTTTTTTTTTTTTCAGATAGCCATTCAAGTGTGGATAATAAATAGATAAATATTTAGCTAATTTTAGCTAAATGTCTAAAAAAAAACAAAAAAAACCTTAATACTAGCCCGAAATTCACAGGCCTATTGAATTTTTTTTTTCATTCTTTATTCGGCTTTTGAGAATTGTGGGCAGATCTTTGTCTTTCAGTGTCATTTTTAAAATTTGTTTTATCTTTCATCTGTCTATATTAGTATGATGTAAACTTAATTAATAGTTATTAGATATATTACAATAGCATTTATGATTGACTGTTCTTTGTAACAATTTTCTTGACGCAGATACCCCTCTTAATGATATTAATTTATCAGAAACAAAAATAATTTACAAATACTTAATGAGAATTTTATTTAGATCCTATTTAACACATAGACTTATATTTGGTCTATACATTGAATGCTCACTTTATATCTAATATTGCTTCAGATAAATATTATTAGCAGCAGTGTAATGAAACTCCACTATTTATATATTATTACATGGAAAGTCCATGTTTTATACCCATTCAATAAACTTACTGAATATCAGGAAAAAGTATGCTTTACTATTTAAAATATCACCTTATATAAGTTGATCTTTAAAAGTTAACACCTTTGCACAGATTTTTGACAATTCACATCCTGTCTCTGATCTGAAAGTTTTAAAATAGGAGACTATTTTTAGTTGGTTTAATCAAAAGTTAGGTAATTGCACATGATATCTCTAAATCTGGTATTTTTTTACCAATCATCTTTGTTGAATAATCATTTTGATGCCATAGAATTGTTATTTGTTTTAGCAATAGTATTGCAAAGGTAAACTAAGACTAGAAGCTGTAACTGTATTTTATGAGGGGGTAGGTGATTTTTACTTATATTATTTTTTATTCAAAAAATAAACGCAACATGTACACTAAGAAGTATGATGAGAATGCTTTCAACTAACTGATAATCATATTCATAGCTATAGTTATCCAAGAAAGATGTGAGATTTATAGAGAAATCACAAAAGTTGTAAATTTATATAAGATTTGATTATAAGATGTAAAGGAAATGATTTAACTTAGCCACATTTTTGATAAGGGAATGCAGGATAATTTTTGTTAATTGCATTATGTTGTTGGCAATATGCCAGACCCCTTTAACTTTGCATTTAGCAATGTTTCTTTCCAAAAAGGTAATACTGGAAGATATGGATTCAAAACTATGACCATGTTCAAACTTATGTAGGAGGAAAATATATTTAATATCCATATTAGGCTTAGCTCGATTATATTGGTATCTGTTCTGTGTGATTCTTATAGAGGGATTGGCATGAGATTTTCAATAATAAACCATGTTTTCTAAGGTATATGGATATTAAATGCATTTTCCTTGAACAGAAGTCTAAACATGGTCATAGCTTTGATTCAACATCTGCCAGTATTGTTGGCTCAGAAAGAAATGTTAAATGCAAAGTTAAAGAGGTCTGTCACATTGCCAACAACATACATGCTCTCAACAAAAAAGAATCCTCATTCCCACATCAAAAAAGTGGCAAATTTAAATCACTTTATTTAATCTTATAATCAAATTTTATGTAAATCACCACTTTTGTGATTCCTCTACAAATCTGACAAATGTTTTGGATAAATATAGCTAAGAATATGACTACCAGTTAATTGAAAGTATTAAACAAGCTTTTCTTAGTATGCTTGTTGTATGTATTTATTTTTCGAATTACATTATTCTGAGAAAAGTTTAAAAAGATTGGAATTACATTTGTTTTTTCTAACCAGATTTGTTTCTGTTCAAAGATTTTTTAACTAGACTCAAACTTTTTTGCAAATTTATCATTTATAGTATTAATTTTTATGTTTGTCAAATTGTATTTAAGACAATGTAGGATTACATTGTAATATTAATTTTCTTGTTTTGACGAGTGTAAAATTATTAAAAAAATCTTAAATAAAATACTCATTTATATCATTAAAAACAATTCAGCGTTATTTTCTTATATCTAATTAAAATTTATTTCAATAAAAGTTTTAAAAAGCTGAACGATTGTTTGCTTAAAGGTTCAAAACCAAAGATGTTAATCTGATATGCATGGAATTAATGATTTTGTGGATCTACTGTTGAAATTTTAATCTACATATTGAAAGTTATAATCTGAACCCAGTTGGCCTTTAACTAATATCATTTGTAGAATCATTTCTATTCATGGATATTCTACTCTTTGTTTATTTTTCAACATATTGGGCATATTGCTACAAATTGCTCTAGTAATATCCAATATAATTTCCTGTTATACTTTTGTCACATTATATATTTATTTTTCAGATTATTTCTGGAGATGCTTTTATATATTGTCTTATTGGGTGAAGGGAATTACTTCATATTTAAATGAAATTGTTTTTATATGCTTTATGTATTAATTATTTGTACTTTAGTTTTGTATTAATAGCTTTTATAAATTCTCTTCTCCTTCTCTAACTAGCTATTTTATTTACAGCTATTATTTATCAAGTAAAATATTTTATTTAAATAAATAAATACTTTAAACAGGCTTTAACCTGTATTCAATGCGCTTTAAAATTCGTAATAATCAAGCATATTTTGCTGATAGAGGGAACCTTCCAAACCACAACACAAGATAATGACTTTTATAAAGATAAGAGTCGCAGTCTTATCTTTAACCTAAATGTCCACTTATATAGATGAATCTGAAGCATCTTGATTTGGAAGTGTGAAGTAATTGTTTTCTCCACTGTTTAAGTTCACTATTTCCTTTACAAATTAACTTACGTTAACTTCTCACAGTTCTGTTAAATGTTTTTTATAAATTAAATTATATGCTTTATAATGTTAAAATTTTTATTAGAAATTCTACATTTATTAAGATTTTTAAAATTTTTTCTTGCTTTTATTAAATTATTATTGGTTTTGCATTTAATTTAATTCAAAAAAGTGTATATTTTATAAGTTATTGCTTTTTTCGTCTTCTTTTTTATATTATCTGAATAAATAAATTATTTTATTTTTTGCCTTTTGGAAATTTTTTTATATAGCAATATTACTTAATAACAATCAACCTTTAAGCTATCAACAATCTCAACCTGTAGTCAAGACAACCTCCTGGGTTGTTAAAGGAGATTGCCTTGACTACAGGTTGAGATTATTGATTGCTTAAGGATTGATTGCTGTCATCTAATATGTAAACCTATTAAAGCCTTGAGTAATTGACTTTATTGTCTTAACAATATTACTTTTTAGTATTGCTACTACTAATTCAATTTTTTAATGTTATTTTATTGTTTTAAGTGTGTTAAATTCTCTTAGCTTTAGATATCTGGAAAATATTAAAAATATGACATTTGCTTGTCTATCAATTTTTTTTTCCTTGCTTAATTTCTGCAAAAATCTAATTATAATAAAATGCAGAAATGATCATACTCATCAGATATGATTGCTCTCTGGAGAGAAGCTGTTGAATTGATTCATTGGACATGATTCTTCCCAGTAGAGAGTGATTCATGAAGATATTGTGAATGCTATTTTAAAAGTATACACCAAAAATTATTTTATAGAAGCTAAGACATCAAAAGTAAATAGTTAAGATGGTTTCGATTGGCTCTGAATGTTTTATTTTAAAATTCAGTACTTTATACAAAATGAATATGTTTTGATGCTAAATAACTAACACACCACAGGATCACTAATGCTTGTATATATTGAATAACTATCCTAACCATCCTGAATAATGAGCCAAACTAATAAGTGTGCTCGGGAGTCTGTAGGGTAGGAATAAAAATTTAACATTGGGATACAATTATTTAGATATATAGTGTCATTTAATAATTTAGGTGTAAATCAGTTAGTTAAATGAAGTACTTTATTTCACAATTTATTGGGTATTCTACTTCTGGTTTATGATTATATATACTGCTATGGTATATATATGTAAATCCATTTTTTATATTTTTTGTTGTATATTTAACTGAAGGGACATAAAACAGAATACTTGCCTTGCCATATTTGTTCCACTTATATCCTATAACCTACTCTTTGACAGGTTCAAACCCTAAAAGTGCCCAAGAGACATCTACATGAGTATATAAGTATGGTCACATATATATGTGTGCATTAACATCAGTAATATATAGGATGTATAGATTACAGTGATGGCTTTATTAAAATCAATGTACAATTTATAACTCAATTTATTAAAATTGTATGTATATATGTGGATTGTATGTATTACCACAATACACATATATAACCTCTGTACTCCAGAAACCAATAGATAAAGATGGGTTTAACTTAATCAACCCAAAAGCTTATGTTAATTTTATTACTGCCAGGGCATATTTGAACGTAATGAAGGATCAGTTCTTTAATCCCCCAACGGGAGATATAAGAATTTACAATGAAATGGGAGCTGAGAGAAGATCACATCTTGCTGACATGTTTATAACATACAAAGATTTATAAGATGATCTAAATGTCCAATGTCTAGATGGAATAAAATATAAAGATTTAACAAAAGGAGATTATCAAAATGAGAATGCGTGGTTGGGGTGTTCACTGAAAAGTGTTCTTAAAAAATTCCACTCGATATATACACCTCAATCATTTATGAAGTTTATTTTTAAGCTGATAAATGGAATCCTTCCGACTACCTCCTACCTTAATAAAAGGCTGGAGATGGGGTTGGATGATGTGTGTATGTTTTGTAAAAAGAGAAAAGAAACATTTACGCACCTGTTTGAGGAATGCCAGGCATTCGGGGATATGAGATCACAAGTCTTTCATATGCCAATAATAGACCTAAAGGATCTGTTAAAAAAATATGTGATTAGGTTCAATCCACATAATGCAATGGTTATAATTTATGCATTAAAAACAATATGGCTAATTAGATGTTCTTTGGTATTTGACAATAAAAAATTCAATTGGCTGAGAAAGCTGGAGAGAGATTGGAGTGATTACTTTAACTAGGTTTAAAATATTGGCCAAAGAATACTATAGAATTGGTGTGGAGAGAATCTGCTCTATCCACATGTGAAATATGGTAGGTGAACATCATTTCCAGTCTAAGAATGTATTAGTAAAGTAAAGAAAGTTGACATGTAAATCACTGAGAAAAATACCCCAAGTATTATGACAGTAGTTGAAGAAATGTTAGAGAAACTTAATATAATCTTAGTAATTATGTAAATTTCATTGGTTTTAATAAAGAATATTACTTTAAATAATATATATATATATATATATATATATATTTATATAAAGAATATTACTTTAAATAATATATATATATATATACTAGATGTATTTTGTTTTGCAATTTATTATATTTTTATAAAAATTGGTTTCTAAAATAATTTGTAAAATTATCATGTGATTCCACATCTGGTTTGGGATGGTGTGTTAAATGATGTTAAAAGTTATTGAAACAATAGATATTTGTCAAAACATATTTTATTGCTAAAGTAAACACTTAAACAACTTTTAAATTACTAAAATCTTATATGAAAATAAAAGGTAAAATTCTTGAAAACATCCTGTTAAAGAATAGTACAAAAGGTAGGAGTTATTTTTGTTGTTAAATTTATAAAACTTAATTTGCTAATGGCTTGTTTTACTAGAGAATAAATTTATTATGAAAATATATAACTTAATGGAAGGCTGGTATATAAGGTCATCTTTCTCTACATAATGGATACACTACCAATTTTTGTAAGCATCTGCCAACAGAATCAACACCAGTTTAATCTTTAATATGTTTGAGTAGAAGATGCAGGAGTAGCTGTCTCAAAGCTCAGAGAATGGTGATCTCCATCTCACTTACTGAAAACACTCAGCTGCCATATAGATGAAAGAAGTTCTTGTAATGACCTGCCATGCTGACATTCCACTCTGAAAGAGTTTGTCTATCCTATGAATAATTACTATTGCTTTACCCATCACCCAAAAATGCTCACACCAGCAGACATGTTTCCATGAATGATCCAAAGATAAAATTCCTAATATCATTGCAAAGAGCTATAAAATGAATTTTAACTTAGAAACCTAAAGCTATAGCTATTATATCAATCTCACTGAATGTTCAAAGTAAATTTAATTTCTACAACCCTTCCTTTAATTAAACTGTAAAATCATCTTTTATTGCTTGTCTTATTCTTTGGAAATTAACTTTTAGTATATGTAAAACCTTTAATTTTACTTAAACTAAAAATGGAAAATTAATTATCATACTATTAATTGTAATCTATCTTTTGCTTTTGTGCTTGTGGTGATGTCTATTATGTACTAAAAGTCTTACTTATTAATATTTCATTATCTTATGCATGTGATAATATTCCAAATGCCACTTGAAATAGTGAGTGCCTTAAGTATAATCAGTTTGTACTGGAGATATTATTATTCTATCTTTGGTCTACTAATTACAAGTAATACTTTGTTATTAAATCGTACTCGCTATTTCAAAATTGGGTTGCTTAGTCATAATGTTTGATTATCTTGCAATCATAATAACTGACTTCAATTTGAAATTCAGTCTTTAATAAATATTTTGGTCTGCCTATTTTAAAATTATAAAGTATAGTATAACAGTTATTTTAGTCAATAAGTAATGCTAACCATAGTTATATAGGATGAATGTGTATTTTATAATTATTAATTTTAACCCCTTAAAATATACTCCCCAATATTAAATATGATTGGTGATACTGGTAAACCATTTATGGGTTGGGAACTATTATTTGTTACTTAGCCCATTTTATTGCTGTATTAACTTTCAATGCTTGTTTGATGAAGTGGATTGTGTTGGCATCACAGGGATTCACTCATGATTTCATAACATAATTATTTCTATTATAATTTTATATCATATTGGTGTGTTGCTGATGAGAACTTATAGTATATGTATAGATATATCCCTACCATTCTAAACCTTAATGCCCATGGCAAAGATTGACCCAGTTATCAGTTGCCCATGTAACAGTGAACACAAATCACCCAGGGGCTGAATTGTTTGGATATTAGCACCAAATATGCAACTATGATATGGACCTATGACTTTTAAGTAGCCTATTTATGTTCCAAAGTTTTGTATATTTCAAATTCATTCATTATCAAGCTTCTGATTCAAATTAATCACACATATGTGGAGATAACTTCTCATCTGCACTGCCTAATTCCAATAAGCTTAGTAATTGCTGAGAGCAAACCACAAATGATGCTAATTTAGTCAGATCACTCCTGTATATTTTAATGATTCATGCATTTGTCTGAAACCATAAGAAGCTCCAGTGTGATAAATCATGATTTGCACCATATTTTGAAAGTATTAAATATATTCAAATTTAATTTACTTGTCTTTAGGAATCAGTAACATTAATTATGTAATAGATAATAAAGGTCTTCAGTTATCACTGTAAAACCTTTATCTTTCACCATACCATGAGAAGACAATTAAATGTCATTTGTCATGTTAACTGTCATAGGCATCTATCAGCCATAGCTCTGTTATCATACAAAATCTACTTGGTTGAGTGATTTAAAACTCTCAACTTTTGATTGGTCAATTACAAAATCAGCAGTAAAAATATATTTATCTTTTAATATTATATTCATTTTAGTTTCGTTTGTAAAAAGAAAATTAATAATTTGTCAGAATATGAAAGTAAATGAAAGTTTGTTCAAAAATAAATTTCTATTTATAATTATAAAAATATTTTATAGCAGAGAACCTAAAAAGAATGTTCGTAACCTATTAGAAAATGTTGAGTATGTCAGTGATTTTCTTTCTCAATTTATGTCCATCTAAAAGTAAATAATTTTTATTATAATCTTAACTATTTTTCTAAAATAATTTTATTTTCAGCATATTTTATCAAAATAATTTTTATATAAAAAAATATTTAAAAAAACACTCTAAAACATTCATTTTCATTTTCAAAATCAAAACAAAGAAGTTGGAGTGGTGAAAATTATTGACAAGTACTCCCTTTTGTTCCAAATGAGAAACAACCAATTAGCATCTAGGAAAGTCTATCTTCTCCCATTGTTGTACCATCAAATTTAAATATTGATTTTTTTATTTGTAAAATAATTCTAGAGAGGGCAGCATCTTATGGTACTTCTTAAGCTTTAAAATGAGCATAAATTCGCTACAATGACATAAAAAATTGCCAGTTTTAGAACAAGTTAAAGCTGTCAATGAGTTTACTTGAAGCAAACAGTAAGAAGGATAAAGTATGAAGATTATTAGATTCTTTCAAAATAAATCATTGACACTGTATTATGTTAATTGACTTGTCTAATTGTATAATGTCCAATAGCAACAAATTAACTATATTTTACTCATTAGCCAATTATAGTTCATATTATATTATGTTACTCATTATCAACTATAATAAACCTATTTAAATGTACTGAGTCTCTATTATTATTATACTTGCTGCTTTCCAATCCAATTAAATTATTAATTAGCTACATTTAAGTTATGCAATAATTATAACATTCTATCCTTAATTGAATTTACTTTATATTAAGTTAATAACCCATTTGTGTTGCACGTGCAACAAAATTTAGGGTCTCATTCTGCTCCCTGTTGGTAAAGGGCTGCAGGTTAAGTAAAACTTGTAAGTAAACTCAGGAATGTTGTGCATAGTGTTTTAAATCATTGAGCACCAATTAATAGATTGAAACTTGATTGGATTTAGGACTCCTATATCCCTTATTGATTAGGCTTGATATATTTTACCAGGACTCTAGGTTTTGTTATGTCAACATACAATTCTGACCATTATAATATATATATATATATATATATATATATATATATATATAGAGAGAGAGAGAGAGAGAGAGAGAGAGAGAGAGAGAGAGAGAGAGATTTTGTTATGTGAATATACAATTCTGACCATTATAATATATATATACACACATAGTAACTTTAAGTTCTGCCTATAGAACTGTATATTAGGTATTTTGCTAGTATACCTAAAAAAAAATTTGCATAGTTTATTTTCTGTTAAATAAATTCTATTACTTTGATAAAGTAGTAAATCATTTAATAAATTATAAAATATTATTATTTGTGACAAATTTAAATAAATGAATTTAAGTAATTTAACTTAGCAGTTAAGCTTATTTTATAATTATAGGTGTTATAAAACCATAAATTCAATATTTTAATGTATAACTTATCCATAATTTATTGCAGTCTAAAGATGAAATTATATTCTTAATGTAGTCATTACACATATTTATTAACTTATGTTGTTATAAAATAAACACTTAAATAATTTCAATAATGCTTTATTAATTTTTATTAATATAATAAATTTTTTATAATTAATTTTTATTAATATAATAACTTTTTTATAATTAATTTTTAAAAATATATAATTTTAATAGGCTAATCTTTTATAAGTATTAATAATTAGCAAATAGCTTTAAATTAATTATTTCTAAACTATATTTTAAATATCTTCAATGTGTGTAAATGCATGTAATCTGTTTCAATGTAAAGCTAAAATTTTAAAGAAAAAATAATTATAATTCAACTTGTTTTTGGAAAATGAAATATTTAAAACAATTTTATTGTGTAAAGTTTTGTTTATGAAAGTATCTGTTTTAAAAATATTGTATTTAAGTTAATATTTTGAGAATTATATATATATATATATGCATTATTTATTGGAATATAATGTTTTCATTTATTAAATAATTTGTAAATGTGTAATGAAATAAGATGATGTAATATAAATTTAATGGTTTGTCTAAGAGAGTCTAATTAAAAAAAATATTTTTAGAACTTTTTCTTAGCAGTTAACTGAGGTCAAACTAATTAACACCTCCATTCCAATAATTTATGTACTCATCATACCACCTGACACCTTATATATAAACCATTAACTATGTGTATTAAACAGAGCAAAACTCTCCATACAGTATTGCCACCTGTGCTAAACAGAGTAATCAATGGATGCCAGAAGGCGTGTGCATAAAATCCCTATCTAATGCCTACTCATCCAATATCCCCAGACTAGTTTCTGGCTGGTGGCCTTCGTCAGTGAGGAGCTTTGGATCTGAGAGCACTGCATCTAGATCTTAGGATCTAATGCAACCCTCTAGCAACTACCTTTTATCTCTACTTAACTACAAAACTATGAGAATGAAATTGAAAACACAAAAAATATTTTCAATCTAAGCTCAATAGCTTATATAGTCATATGGTCTGAACTCAGTTCAGCACCCATACATTTTGGTGTCTTTGGCTCTTTTACAACCATAGCCACCACTATCCTATTACGCAGGATTGGTGTTAAACCATTAAGCATCACATGATCACCTTTCCTATACTAGCACATTAATTGTTGATAAACAGAGCAAAACTCTCCATACAGTATTGCCACCTGTGCTAAACAGAGTAATCAATGGATGCCAGAAGGCTTGTGCATAAAATGTGTATTACTGATCAGTTCCATTAAACTACTACATTTTATTCATTTTTAATTCAAGTGTAATTTTTTATAGTTGCTCATAATAAAGTAATATCATAAATGGCTAGAATAATTATTTGCTTGGGCTTCTAGTCTTGTTCCATCCACCACTCTATAGAATCTCCTCAACTTTTACATATACCAATCAGAAAGCTTCATCAAATCATAGTTATGGAGGAAGTGATATATTGTCCCAATGCTTTGTGATAACAATAATTTATGGAAAATATTATATTGCTTGAACTTCTTATTAATATTCAATTGCTTGTTTATTCATGTTAAATTTAGATGAAGTTAAAACTGTTAAAAATTTTGCACAATTTTAAAACTAAGTTTATTATACTTTATTCTATAACTTTATCTTATGTTAAATATATGCTAATAAAATATTGCATTTAAGGAAATATTTTTCCTTGTTCTGGAAATACAGAATAAATATTCATTCTTGAATGTAAATTATTGCCTTTAAATATTTTGATACTGATGAAATTTAAAATATTGCATAAATCACATTCTGTGCATTTTGCTATCTGCTTATTGTTTTATAATCTGTATTGCTTTTAAAGAATTGCTATGCTTCTGATAAATTAGTTACTGCTGTGTAAAACTGTACTACTTCAATGGAGAATATATTATGCTCTTTATAAATACTCTTTGCATGAATCTATAAATTGTTTTTCAAAAGGAAATAATATTACCTTTATACCACTTAAAATAAATATTATGCTTACTACTCTTTCATTGCTTTAAATTTTAAATTGTTTCAAAAGAAATTATATTTTCTTTTTTCATATTATTTCATCATAGACATTGTTTTTTGTGGCTTTTTAAATTGTCAGTTCTTACTTATTTTAAGAGCCTCGGATTTCCAATAAATTATTTTGCCAATATCTATTATTTACCTCACCAGGATAATTTAATAAAATCTTCAACATGTCCAAGGAATCATTATTTGAACTATTGTGCTACAAAATGGCATTGAAGTCAATAATTTCAGGACTTAAGACTTATAAATATTTAGATGTTTGGTAGTTGAGGAGAAAATGTACTGCTGCCATAAGATGGTGCTGCAACACCATCAACAACCGGCCTGAAACCCGCAAGTGATAAATTTATTTACCAAAGTGGCTCAAAAATGACAAATTAAAAAAAAACTGATGAAAGTGGCTCAAAAATGACAAAGAAAAAAAAAAAAAACGATGAAAGTGGCTCAAAAATGACAAATAAAAAAAAACCGATGAAAGTGTCTCAAAAATGACAAATAAAAAAAAATACCGATGAAAGTGTCTCAAAAATGACAAAAGTGTCTCAAAAATGACAAATTAAAAAAAACCGATGAAAGTGTCTCAAAAATGACAATTAAAAAAAAAACCCCGATGAAAGTGTCTCAAAAATGACAAATAAAAAAAAACCTGATGAAAGTGTTTCAAAACTGACAAATAAAAAAACCCCGATGAAAGTGTCTCAAAAATGACAAATTAAAAAAAAAAACGATGAAAGTGTCTCAAAAATGAAAAATAAAAAAAAACAAAACGATGAAAGTGCCTCAAAAATGACAAATAAAAAAAAATCTATGAAAGTGTCTCAAAAATGACAAATAAAAAAAAAAAACCCGATGAAAGTGTCTCAAAAATGACAAAAAAAAAAAAAAAAACCTACGAAAGTTTCTCAAAAATGACAAAAAAAAACCCCGATGAAAGTGGCTCAAAAATGCTGACCCCAGCGAACATGGCATCAGGAAATCCAAATCAAAAAGAAGATAACATCTCTCCCTGACGGCGTTCATCCTGGCCTTCATGGCATCCCAAATTTTCTTCTCAAACACCTCAGTCAATTCACTGTGCCAATTATTAAAAAAATGATTGATCACCTAGCCTCCGGCAACAGAAACATAACAGATCTTTACCCAGTGGCACTCATGCCTTTTATTAAAAAAGCAAAACCACTAAACGACATTAACAGTATCCGGCCAATTTCCATGACCCCATTGCTTATCAAGATAATTGAGTCAGTCATTAAAGATCAAATCCAAACTCAAATTCTTAGCCATATCTCATCAAACCAATACGGAAAAAAGGGATCATCAACCTCGCATGCTATGTCCAATATAACTGCACTGTTCAATTACATCAGAGGACATCGTAAATCAAAACCTATTGCTGTCCAGCTGGATGTTGCGGCAGCATTTGATTCAGTCCAGATAAACATCCTTCTGGATATTCTGTTGGAATGCGACATTCCAGCTGGGATTGTACAGATGATCAGCAATCTGCTCAACAACAGAGAGATTTTTCTCTCTCTTGATGGCAAGATCACACCAGGTTTCAAGCCTTACAAGTCGATCCCTCAAGGATCCCCGCTCAGTGCCCTTTTCTTCACAGCATACATCAACCCTCTTCTGATGGACATAGAAAAAAACCTCCCTGGAATTTTCCTTCCCTCTCTCAATAAAAGCTTCAATGTATTTGCATATATTGATGACATCATGGTTGTGCTTCCCACCATTAAATACCTTCCTAATCTCATGAACATATTAAACAGAAATACAGCGAAACTTGGCCTACAAATAAATTTTAACAAATCTTCCATCTGGAAGATAATGTCTGGTAAACAAATTAACTCTCCCTTTTCTGCAAAACCCCAAAGATACCTAGGTTTTCCAATCTACAAAACTCCAACTGCAATGGCAAGAGAGATTCAAGATGCAATCCTTTATTCAACTGAAGCCATCACCACTTCACTCTCTAGAGTATACCTTTTATTATATGGAAAGGTTGGCCTCCTCAACATGATCATAATGCCAAAAATCTCATATTATCTTCCATTCGTTAAAATGTCTAAACAGTTTCAAAATAAAAGTAACCGATTATGCACCAAACTTCTCTGGAGAGGAAGGACAGTTGCTATTAGCTTGCGAGGTATCCAATGACCATGCAGGTTCAATGGACTGTCATTCCACTCAATACAAGCAATCATTTTACAGAAAACCCACAACACTCTACATAATCTGATCCTCTCCTGTGGATACTCTAACATTATTAAAAAAGTTACACCGACAGATCGTCCTCCACCCTCTTCCAGTTCATGGATAGCATCCCTAATACAACAACTACAACTTTATAACCCGATAACATCCTTTAACCTTAACCAAAAAATCACCTTATGGGAAGCATACAATATAATCAACTATAATCAACAACCCATTAAAACCAGCCTAAAAATAACCAACCAAAGACTCATTACACACTTCAAAAGATGGAGTCTGGAACCCAAATTCCTTGACTTCATCATTAAAATAAATCTTAATGCGCTACCCACGAATTGGTTTCTTTATCACCAAAGAGGTTTTACCAGCATTGACCCTATATGTGGTCTGTGTGCTCGTGAAGATGAAACCATAGACCATATTATACACCGGTGCCCAAGACTTAAAACTCTAAAAGATATAATTATAATCAATTCCAACATAAGACCTGATATGATTTTCTCACTCGAAAATGCCATTCATAATGGGTTTTTTTCAATAATAAGGCTTTCTACCTTTGTCCTTTATTCCATATGGATAGTGAGATGCAAAAGTCTCATGGAATTACCCCCACCACAAATCATACCATTGTTCTATCAAACGCTCAAAAAAATCAAGAAACGTGACCAGCTCCTTGCCTCCAGTAAAGTCTTTGCTGACACCTGGTCTTTAATTGCTCTTTCCTTTTCCTGATTATCAATTCCCACCTACCCAGCATTATAGAATAGTCATTTATAAAAGAAAATATTCATGTTTATATTAAAAATGCTAATACCATTAAACAAGTTCTTTGAATCTCTTCACTATACCTAACCACATAAGAGTATAACATTGTGCTCTCATAACATAATCTAGCCAGATGACATATAAAACATTATATAATCATATTATTGTACAATTTATTCATTTATTTATCCTTTATTAGTATGTAATCACTATTTATTGTTAATAAAATTTTTATTGAAATGAAAAAAAATAAACCGATGAAAGTGGCTCAAAAATGACAAATAAAAAAAAAAACAATGAAAGTGGCTCAAAAATCACAAATAAAAAAAATAATCGATGACTCAAAAATGACAAATAAAAAAAAAAACGATGAAAGTGGCTGACCCCCCTAAAATCAAAATTTCTTCACTTAAATCGAAAAATAAAAATGGCTGAAGATATATGTACACAAGAAATAGATAAAAAGTACAAATTATTAAAAAAAAAAAACAAGAAAATGGTATCAAATCCTGTAATAATTCAACTTTAAAAAGTAAATAAGTCTGTGATTAATACAAAAACAAACTTGGTGGACAAAACGCAGGGAAATCCAAAGCAATGGTTATACAGTATAAACTAACAAGAATATTACTGGTTTGAAATTATGGCGTCAAATCAAACGTTACCCCCCCCCTATCCAAAAATAACTCAGTGTAAAATTATAATGAAATATGGCAACCATCGAGAAACTTTTCTAAAATGTACTAAATCTTATCAATATTTAAAAAAATCAAAGACTATTTGCAAATATGCTGTGCATTATTTCAGTAATAGATATAATAAGTGGGAAAATTAAATCAAAAAAATACTTCTAAAATACAAATAAAAAAAAATCCGATCAAAAATAATTAAAAGAAATAGTTATATAAACTAAAAAGAATATTACTGGTTTGAAATTATGGTGTCTAATCAAACGTAACCCCTCCTCCCCTCAATGAAGACTTTCTATCCAAAAATAACTCATATTATTTAGCTATAAAGCAATTAATTGTTATCTGGCTTTCAAATTATGGCATATCTAAATTGATCAATAATATTTAAATAATAATCAATGTAAAAAGGAATACAAAAAAATAATTACCAAAGTCCTCCCAATCATTCGTAATAGGCACTTGAATGTGTTCAGCATAAAAATCCATTAAGAACATTATTTTGATGTAGAGTTTACATTTTAAATAGAAACAGAAGATTGAGTAATGGTGGTTATTTGGTCTAAAAAATACAGCAAAGATGGCAGAATCTTGAAGCTTTTAACACAGTTAAATAGTAACACAAGATTAAGTAACAATGCTCATTTTGTTAAAAAAGTACAGCAAACATGGCAAAATTGTGAAACTTTAAACACACTTGAATAGTAACACAAGATTAAGTAACGATGCTTATTTTATTTAAAAAAGTACAGCAAACATGGCAAAATTATGAAACTTTAAATACACTTGAATAGTAACACAAGATTAAGTAATGATAGTTACAGCAAAGATGGCAGAAATTAGCAGATTATAGTTTAGAAATTTAGATTGATGGTATATTTATCACTTGCAATATTGCATCGAATAGATCTTTACCATCATGCAATCATCACAACATGAATTCATCTAAGTAAGAATCAAGATGATGTCTAGTGGTAACTCTCTCTTGTTTATTGTGACATTTCAAAAGCCCCCAAAGTCTTTCTACATGTTGAGTGTGGGCCCCAGTAGTAGGATCAACAAAATTGTACAAATGATTGACTTTGAAGTTTTGGAAACCTGCAGCAGTCAATACATCTGTTTTGTAGGCCTTCCAACAGTCATATATATGGTGGATCCGGGTGCTACATGTTCTTTAATGAGATCTAGAAGAACATACACTGTTTGATCTAGAATAGCAACAATGAAACAACCCTTTGTTTCTCTACATAAGCTGCCAAATAACCACTGTTGGGGAAGAATTCTTCCCTGCTGATTTTTACGTTTACTGAACAAAGTTTTGTCGACCTCTACAATTTTTCTTGGGCCTCCTTTGGCAGGATGAGTGAGATAGCAGACTTTCTTTACATGCTTCTCTTAAATATTGCTTCCATGCAATGACAATCTTTCTGTCCAAATCAAACTCATTTTTTCCCAATTGCATGGTCAATTGGTTTTTGCTCCAGTAATACATGATTCGGATGGCTGAAACAAATGACAATTTGCAGCCTTCCAACCAGGTTCCTTTCCGAAGTGCTATACGACATTGACATGCCTTAATGTTGCACATCCATTGTGCTCTTGCATTCACATAAAACTTCATGTCCATTAATGCAAACTTTTTGAGAGGAAAGAACACTTTTACTTTGGAGGAACTGCACTGCTTCAAGTTCTGTCTTCGGTAAATCCCAAACTTTCATCATTTTGAGTAAAAAAAAGTGCCATTTTTTCCATGATATTCATTTTTCAGAGAGGGATTTTGAAATATTGCCTCAAAGTTTGCGTATATTTAATGTTGTATTCTTCTGCATCAGAAAATAATCCTTATTAACTTTGTCAAAAAATAAACATTATCCCAACAACTTGTATTTTTAGCAGTAGAAAATAATTAACATGTCATAACAGAATGAAGCTGATATTTCAAAAGTCTAATTCACTTATGTTTTGATTAAATTTGTTGGCTTTGGAAATTATATTTTTTATGTAAAATGTCTATTACATCATATTTCATTTCACAGTTTGTAATGCATACTATAAATGAAGGAAGACATCGGTAATTATTTTTTGGTATCGTTTTTTAATTATTAAATATTATTAATAAATTTAGAAAGCCAGAAAAAAATTAATTGCTTTAAAGATAAATAATTTGATGTTGAAAGTCTTTTCTTTTAAAAGTATTTAGTATATTTTTTGAAAATCTACGCTGTCAATTAAAGAGGGGGGGGAGAAGATTTTATGTTTGTAATTAGACATCTCTCATTAAAAAATGTAGATGCATTTGCCACTTTGTTTAAATAAAACATAATTGAATCATATGAATATAATGGACAATCATTTATTATTTTTAAATTGAATTGGGATAACCTGTTCAATAATTTTTTTAATCTGCTGAAAATCATCATTAATAAAAGTGTTAAGAAATTTACCAAGAAAGCTACATTTTGCAGAATGTGATGAAGGTAATTTTTCCACTTTCTCTTTTAAACTTGCTTACTATGTATTAATCTGTGTTATGAGTAACTCATATCTGTTACTTAAATAATGCACAGCATATTTGCAAATAGTCTTTGATTTTTTAAAATATTGATAAGATTTAGTACATTTTAGAAAAGTAACTCGGTGGTTGTCATATTTCATTATAATTTTACACTGAGTTATTTTTGGATAGAAAGTCTTCATTGAGGGGAGAGGGGGTTATGTTTGATTAGATGCCATAATTTCAAACCAGTAATATTCTTGTTATTTTATACTGTATAACCGTTGCTTTGGATTTCCCACATTTTGTCCGCCATTGTCCACCATGGTTGTTTTTGTATTCATCATGGACTTATTTATTTTTTAAATTTGAATTATTACAGGATTTGATACCATTTTCTTGTTTTTTTTTTTAATAATTTGTACTTTTTATCAATTTCTTGTGTACATATATCTTCAGCCAATTTTATTTTTCAATTTAAGTGAAGAAATTTTGATTTTAGGGGGGGGGGGGTCAGCCACTTTCATGGTTTTTTTTTTTATTTGTGATTTTTGAGCCACTTTCATCAATTTTTTTTTTTATTTGTGATTTTTGAGCCGCTTTCATCGGTTTTTTTTTTATTTGTCATTTCTGAGCCACTTTCATCGATTATTTTTTTATTTGTGATTTTTGAGCCACTTTCATTGTTTTTTTTTTTGTCATTTTTGAGCCACTTTCATTGGGTTTTTTTTTTATTTGTCATTTTTGAGCCACTTTCATCTGGTTTTTTTTTATTTGTCATTTTTGAACCACTTTGGTAAATAAATTTATCACTTGCAGGTTTCAGGCCAGTTGTTGATGGTGTTGCAGTGCCATCTGATGGTGGCAGTACAGTTTCTCCTCAACTACCAGATGTTTTATTTATATGTGAATTATATTTATGATATTGCATATATATTATTTATGTATTATCTGTACTATATTAATTGTGAGAGTTCTCAGAATATTAGTCTTGAAATATAATCAAAAGTAACATATGTCCTGTATAGAACTGTTTAGAGCAGTGGTGTTCAACCTTTTCACACCTGCGGACTGGTAAAAATAAGGATAAGGTTTTATGGCCCAAATAAGGTTTTGCGGACTGGCAGAAGTCTATAGATAAATTTTCTTAAAGATGTAAACTGCTTAGCTTTAGATGAGCATAATTGTTATAACTGATCAAAACAACGTTAAATATACAACATGAAATTATATATATATGGAGTTTATATAATAAATAACTTTTTTTTTAAGTTTGACTTTTTTTAGAAAAGTAAAAAATTTAATTCTACCCCCCCCCCCATAAACATCTGTGATAACTAAAAAAACAAATTAAGTTACGTATGATTGATTAGATTTTGTTTTTGTTCCGTTTCTTTTTTTTTAATTGGGTAAAAATGAGATGAAAAAATAAATAAAAATTGTTAGTATTAAGTAAAAGTTTAAACTCTTATTATTTTGTTATTACAAACTTTCCGCGGCCCAGCAGAAAACTTCTGTGGCCGACACTGGTCCGCGGACCAGTGGTTGAAGACCACTGGTTTAGAGAGTGTATAAATAATTGCAGGAATTAATAGAGTAGATGTATATATTTTCTTATTAAAATGCTAAGCTGCAATTCATATGCCTGGTTATATTTTGCTTTATTATATTTTATCGGCCTTTCATATCACATGTTTGTTAATGCTATATGAGATAGTAGGAGTAAATCTATTTTCATATATTATTCTTATCTAGCTTTTGAAATGTAGTCTGTCTTAGGTGACAAGTGGTTAATGATGCTATATTTTCAGCAATCTTTTGTGATGGTTTATTCTTAGTATATTTATTAAGATTAGAGACAAGGTCTTAATTCTTTTTGTACACTTTTGGATAAGTATGTATTTTTAAATTTACTCCATCATATTACCTTTTATCATCCTTGATGTTTATTTGATGAAAATGTCTAAAGTTATGAATGATGCCCTTTATTTTACTCTTGATGCAATAAGAATACCTTAAAAAAGTTGATGTGATTAGCATGCTTAGTCTGAATAAATCTGATGTGTTAAAAACCTTGATAATATATTTTATGCTTAAATTTATAATTATTTTTATCTAGTTATAAAATTATACATCTTCTTCAAAAGGCAATGCTATATATTGCTGGTAAGATATATTTGTTGATATCATTAAATACATTTCATATTGTAGCATATGGGAATGAAATCTGGACTAACAAATGAACGTGAGAACTTCCTGTATTCATAGTTAAATCATATTGTTGTTTTTTCTTTGGTGATTTAAATTTTATTTAAACTTTGTGATAATTATTTAATTCTGATCTTATTAAATTTTTAATGATTTATTTTCATCATATTATTATGAATTTGCATCTGTATCATCATCTGCATTATCAGAATTCCAAAATCACACATATATTTTAATATTAAGGCATAAGAGTATGAGAAGATGATAAAAGTCACATTATTTAAGTTTATATTGTTGATATTTTATAGTAATATCTTTAATTAACAATATTATATTGTTATAGTTTGATTAAGATTATAAAAGATCCTTGTGTGATATATGGTTAACAACAAAATCCCTTTCCTACTCATACTAGATTGCTATATAATTATTTAAATATCAGAGTTTCATGGTTAATTTTAAATTAAAATTTATTTATTGTATTAGGATATTAGCAAAAGATTGGATCATATCTTATTATTATTTACTAGAATCATATTCACTGTTTGGATCCTGAGATTTGATTAGAAAAAAATTATTTTGATTAATAATATTTTTATAGTAACCTGACTGTATGTGAAATTGTTTTATAGGATTAATCTAGAGAGTATTAAAGCTCTTGATTAGATGAGTTGTTTTAAAGTAGCAGAAGAGTTAGCTACTCTAAGGTTACAGTTATTGACATTTTTATTTTCAATATGTTGGTCATAATATTTTATTAAACAATCCAAAACAAAGCAAAACTCTCCATATAGTAATGCCATCTTGTGCTAACAAGAGCAATCAATGGATGCCAGAAGGCTTGTGCATAAAATCCCTATCTAGTGCCTACTCGAGTAGGCACTAGATAGGGATTTTATGCACAAGCCTTCTGGCATCCATTGATTGCTCTTGTTAGCACAAGATGGCATTACTATATGGAGAGTTTTGCTTTGTTTTGGATTGTTTAATAACAATTATTGTGCTAGTATGAGATAGTGATCACATAATATTTTAGTGAGCTGATGATTGGCCAGAGTTGATCCTGATGGGTACAATATATATTTCATCAGAAGGGAATTTTACGCAATACACATGAGCTGTATTGTTTCCAATAACTCAATGATGCTTTGTTGAGCAGGGATGAAGAATGCTTCCAAATCAAGTCATAAGATAGAAACTTTGTAAAAATAAAAAAAGCCATCTTATCTTTGTACCTAAACTCGATATGAGAGCATGAAGGTCTTCCCTTAATCATTTTAAATCCATCCACTTTAATCTATTTATTAACAATCACAAATTATTTTAATTTACTGCCTGTTAATATTACAAAACATTAGAATCTAATAAATTGCTATTCAATTTTTAAGCAAAGAATTCATATGTAATTTTCATCATAAGAGAATTACACCCTATACATATGTGCTGTATTGTTTTTAATAACTCAATGATATTTTATTGAATGTGAATAAAGGATGCTTTCAAATCTGGTCACAAGATAGAGACTTTGAAAAGATAAGAATGGCCATCTTATCTTTGTACCTAAATTCAGTTATAAAGGCCAATTTAAAATGTCTTGTGTATTTAGGTATAATTCTCTTCTGATGACTAATTTGCATAATAATACTGTGCTTGAAAATTAAATAGTGATTTACATAGATTTTAATGTTTCATAATATTAACAGGCAGAAAATTTGAAAATTTTGTGGTTGTTAATAGATAGAATGGAAGTGAATGGGTTTAAAGTGATTAATAAGATCTTCATTCTCTCATATCATAATACTTTAGACTGACCTATATAAGTGAATTTAGATACAAAGATAAGATGGGTTTTATGTCTTTTCAAAGTTTTTATCTTGTGACTTGGTTTGACAGTATCCTTTGTTTGTATTCAGCATTGTTAAGTTATAAAAAACAATACATCACATACATATATAATTTCTTTCTGATGAAAATTACATACAAATACTGTGCTTGGAAATTAAGTAGTGATTTACGGTTTTTGTGATTTCATTAACTTCAATCTCTGGGCATGTGCTTGGAATTAAATATAAAGTTGCTTAAAAGTAAAAAAAAAATAATAGTACTTTACTTTGACATTTATGAGCTGTTGGTGCTTCTAATTTGCAAGATATAGACCATGAAAATAATTTAAAGTGGAAAAATATTTTTACTTTATTTAATTAATATGAAAACTTGGAATATTTCCCAGACTGAAAATAGAAATTATTATTATTCACTTAAAGCCAATGCTCCATCGATACTTAATATAAGTTAATGAAAATGCTTTATATAAATAGTTTATCCATTTATAAATATTAAATAATTTAATTTGTTAAAGTTGCATAAAACAATTAAAATGATTAAAAGGACTGTGCAGGATTCTCTAAAGAACAAGAATACACACATAAACAATTGGGGGGGGGGGGATTTTGATACTAATGCGCATTATCTAATCCTATTTATCTAAAAAAATTTTATGATTTCACATTGTTAATTTTTATAACATTAAATTGCATTTAAAACATTTTTTTACATAAATATTAAATAATTAATTTTTTAATGCTGAATAAAGAAATGTAATTATTTGTAAACCTAGCACTGAGTATATATATGTGTGGAAGAGGGTGATCTGGACAAATTGATGAGTGCTAGATCAGCACAAAATATGTTCATTAGAGATCATTTATCTTTTTTACATGTATGTGTACATGTATGTTGGTTATATAAGATGGATTGGATAACTGTAGGGAGCTTGAAAGTCTGAGTTCAACTCCCTTATAATTACATTAAGTTTAGTATAGACAATATACTTGTATTTAAATATTACATATTCAGCCTGTATTCTGCTCATTTCTTTTCTGTATAATTAAATTGACATACTTAAGGTCCTATTATCAGGTGTCAGATTGACTTAAGGTCAACATAGATATGACAATAATACTGGCATCAATAAGAGCTTTGAACATTCTATCCTCAGATTTTCAATGATATGGATAGCTGAAGAGTTGGAGAGTGGTGAAGACTGAAACTTGTCCATTAAAGTTTGATGATTTGCTATTTCAATATACTCTAAGCACTAATTATATATGTGTGTGGAAGATGGTGATTTGGACCAACTGATCAGTATTGGTTCAGCATGAAATATGAATATTGGAGATCATTTATCTTTTCCCCATATCTGTGGTCATGTGTATCGGTTGTATAAAATGGAATGGATAGTTGTGGAAAGCTTGATAGTCTGAGTTCAAGTCCTTTATATTACATTTTAAGTTAGTATTCATAATATACATATATTTAAATATTAGATTTTATACACACACACACATATATATATATACAACGTAATACTCTTACTTTTTAATTCTATACATGTATTCTTTTATTTTTATTATTTTGACTCTGATAAACTTACATTATTTTCCAATTTCCTTTTTTTCAATATTTGTTTCATTCGTGTTACACAATTGTATTTTCAAATTTATTATTTACGATTTCCTTTTTAAAAAAAAATACATCTATGTTAGAGATATAGCTTGTACTTGTTAGTTAAGTTCAAATTAGGCAAACGTTTAGGATGTTTTTTATTCATGCATATCTGTTGTACATCGAATCTTGCAATTGGACATGATTTCTAACCTTTAGATATTAATATACTAAATTCAGGTCTGTTGAAGATTTATAAATATTCTATAATAAGATTTAGTTTTAAACTATTTGCTCACTATATATCAAGTAATATATATATATATGTTGTAAAAGAGTCACGTCCAGAAAAGTCAGTCTGATTTTTTTTTTGTACTGTAATTTAGACTAATAAATAATTGGTATATGTTTTTGTTCAAGTCAAAATATTGACTTTTATATACTCTTTTCTTTTTCACCATTTTACTTTTTTTTATTTTACTGTCTTCAGTCACTTAAATTAGTATAGTAAGTACCTAGCTATCACAATCCTCTCATATCATTGATTATTTCTCTATACTCTTTTTATCAATAGGATTACGTATTTGTTCAACCACTGTTTATCTTTTCAATATATATACTGTAATTCTGACTCCAATCTTTTTTTGGTCTCTTTGTTTTTTGTAACTTTCTCTTTTTTCTTTTAGTTATTTTTTTTCTTCTGGAACTGGAAAAGTCATACTCGTTTTCAAGTGACTGCTCATAATGATGATGGCTGTTAAAATTTACATCTATTCTCTGTTACAGATTTATTTTAAGTCTTAGTTATTAATTTACTATACAAAGGGTTAACTAGGCCTTTAGAATTGAAAATCATTAAATTTATATATATATATTACGTATTACATTAAAATGAAAAATAGCGTCTGTTAATTTATTGCCTATGTCAACACCTTTTAGCCTTTTAGAACGCAGTCGAGTACAAATGCAGTATTTAAAAAATTCACCAACTGTTATCAAACCAAGCATGATCAAGATATATTTTCGTTTCTTAGCTGAATGCATCCGCCATTTTAATCAAATGAACTACTTGAAATAGCGCATCGTTAAATGGCACAATTAGACCGATTTTCCACTCCTTTGCGCACATTAACTGTCATCTTTAACATGATCGCACGCATTTCAGGAATAAGAAAGAAATCATAAAAACTCATCTTTTTATCAAATACTTTTAATGTATAGAAGAGCAAAGCAATGAGAAACTGATGTTTTTCTATACGATTTGTATCAAGCAATTAGAATTGACTAGTTCTCAAACCTTGTTATCACGTGAACGTATTTGTTGTACGTGGCAAATCTAATTATATCTAGCGTTTTGTCATTAGTAGTCATTATAGCGAAATAATTTTGCGTTTCAAACGTCGGCTATGGCAAGGAAAGTTTGCCTAGGGGAACACTTTCCTTTCCTCTAATCAGATTAGTCTTCGCTTTCTCGTTAGATTGTAAGTAATAATGACAAGTAGGCAATATTTATATGCAGCACATTTTAACACATTGTTGGGGGATAATTTTCATTATTTCTCCCTGAAACGCCCCGAAATAAGAAAAAAGAAGAAAACTTTATAATAGTAAGGTCGTTTTTTTTTTTTTTACATCAAGATTGAAATTAAGTATATATATTCGGAATATTTTACACCTATTTCATTTACGATTATTCTAAGCAATATTTGTGTACTTTATTTTTAATTACTAAATCAAATTAAATGCTATAATAAAGTGTAAGTATAGTTAATTTATTTTGCGTAAATATTATCTTCATTAGATAATCTAAATTAACATCTAGTTCAAAAGCAGTAAATAACAAAAGTTTTTATATATAAATCATTGTGTAAAATATCTGCATTTAAACACGGGTTGGAGTCATTTAGGAATTTATTGAAGAACTTATTTAACTTAATAAAAGCTATTTTTATATTTTAAACTTACTATATACTGTATTTCAAATATTTTTATTTTGAATTCTTATAAGTAACATATAATCAGAAAGCAATCGACTTTTTTAATTATATCGTATATTTAAAATGGCTAGAATTGTCTTAATTAACATTTGATTTTTCCAAAATAATCGAATGGCTCGAAAATTCATAAGAAGTCAGAGCACCGGAAATACCACAAATGAAATCAATCCGAAAAATTCCCCACTGTAGCAAATCATGTAGATTAATATATATTCTTATGAATAGGCGTACATCCTATATGGAATGGTGAGGATGAAATTTCACAAGTATCTTTAATGTATGAAAATAACTTTCACGACATCAGTAGTCTAAGATAAATACTATGTTCTTTGCTTAAGAGTTAGTGCTGTAAAAGACAGTGCAGTAACATTGCTGTTTGCCTCGTTAAAGATATTTATATACGTTCAATTAATAGACTCCATTACAAGTATCTAATTAGTAACCTTATTTGGCTAAAACCTTGCTCATACTTTAGAGAATTGTAAAAAAATATTTTCGCATATGTTTAAATTCTTCTTGGATAAATAATCAAACATCACTTAGGTAATCTCTGTAAATAATTGTTTACAATAAACTCTATTTCCACCTCTTTTTAATTTTATCTAAATTAAGTTGATTTGATCTATTTATTAAATTTGAAATTGAATAAAAAGCAATTGACTATAACATCTTATTTTTAATTTTTATAATTTTAATGATAAAATATTTTCTTAAAATGCATTTTACTGATGAAACTTTGAGGATCATAATCGTTACTAGTGGTTGCTAATGAGTTTTGATTTATCACTTCATGATTATTATTTTTCTTATTAATAAATAAATTTAAATAAGTTCGTTTACTATTTTCTGGACATTTTTAAGGATACTTGTAATTGTTAAGTCAATTTTTATTTGTTTATCTTAAATATGTATTGATGTACACTATATATGTCAAAACTGAAAACAAACCTATACTTAATCTGTAAATTAAGTCGCCATATTTTATATCAAATCTGCCAAAATTATGTGTGCACTTACTTCATTTAACTGTTGGATGACGCCATCTGAATTTTGTTCCTAAAAACTAAATATATATATATTTGTTTATCAGTGCATTAGTACTTTACATTAAAGATAAATTGATGACATATTGAAAATAACTTCAGAGTTAAAAAAAAGTAACTACTCTAAATTACACCAACGTAAAAGAGACAACGGTACTGAATCAAATGTTATTTTAACCCCAAGATATTAAATAAATTTTATTATTTTACTGATTCCTTTGTTAAGCTAGATTGTTAATTAAAGAAATAATGTTATTTTGCAATATTCAAATATTCAAGATCTTGTTTTTTATTAATCCACTCTCACTGTGCACAAATTCTGAACCACATTACTTTTCAGGTGAAATAAACAAACTCATGATTAAGTTAGTTTCATATATATATATATATAATATTAAGTTAGTTTCATATATATATATATATAATGTTTTACTAAACTCTGTTAATTGTATGCTTTAGGAAGTGTATAATTTTTTTAAAAATAAACGTTTCCAGTTTTTAATTGAGCTTAATGCATTTTCGTGCCGAGTTAAGATTATGGTACTTGTATTAAGCTCAACTAAAAACTGGAATCGTTGTTTATTTTTTAAAACATCATATACTTTGTAAATCATATTCACATATATTCAAGTTTTTAGTTCGTATCAACTCATTCTCATTATGTATAGATTTTAAACCACTTCACTTTTCAGGTGAGTTAAAAATAAACCTATGAAATAACTTAGTTTCATATATGTAATTCTAATATTCTCATGCATAAGTGATAAATTCATAGTATTGCAACGTTTAAATTTGTACATTCGCACAATAAAATGCAGAGTTTTAGTAAATCATCCAAAGGCTGATCGAAATGAGGTTGTTGAGACCCCTTGTCCAATCTAACCCCAGTCCCTTTACCAATGGTCAAAGATTTACTACCTTATGATTGACATATATGAGGTCACAACAGTATTTTCCTTAATCTTGTGCCGACAGTAGCACATCTGTAAAACATGAGACTATAGGAAACTGGCATATTTAACAGTATAGCTATATATATATATATATATATATATATATATATATGTGTGTGTGTGTGTAGGCATGAGCATAATTACTAAATATAGATTGTGATTCCTAATAACTAATAATTAACTAATTAATGATGAGTCAATAATTAATTATGAGAAAAATGGAAACACTTAGCAGAAGTTAAAATTTAAATTAATTTAATGAAAGCCAAATATTTAAATAATAAAATCAATAAATGAAATAATAAAATTACAATAGGATTCAATGGATTGTCTCACTCACAGGTGAAGGCTTAGGCATTAAAACTTATTATTTGATCTTTTGGTTCACACGCAGGTGATGGTTTTGGCTATAAGCATTTATGGTTTATATATAGAGAGAGAGCATTTCAAATCACTCACAGGTGATTTTAGTTTTCTGGTTACAAATTATTTAATTTACTTTGCTTTCTATATATATATATCTATTGCAGGTGATGAAGATTTATAACACCAAGTTACAATTTCATGAGACTTATTAGGTTACGAATTAGTTTAGTTTGCTCATGGTAATCTATGCCTAATTTATGCTATATATTTGGATTTAGATTTGCTTTAAAGCTAGCAACAGTGATTATTATCATTTATAAAGAATATTTCATTAGACACATATTATTTAATATATTCTTTATATAGCTTATATACCTATAAAATTAGATTCTGTTTCAGATCAATGCTTAAATATACGATTAAATGGTGGGATGAACTGATCATTGGCAGTCAGACTTCAGATACCAAGGCATATAGAATATACAATCTGAGTCCTTGCATCTTGAAGGTGTGCTTTATCATGGGATTCATACCTAGTACTGGTTCCCTTAACACTCTACTGATTGCTATGAAATAGAGACCTTTTAGTCCAGGTGATTGAACAACTAGTTTAATTTTCTGGATCCTCATGCTCCAGTTCTAAATATGCAGAATGGGGTGGCCCTTAACCTACACCCATCTGTAGAAGATAGTTGTCCGAATTAAGAGTAATGAGGTAGCCATTAAAACATATGCCCATTAGAATGATACAGCAACAAGTATGTATGCCAAAGCATTTCTTAAGGACACACATTTACCCCTGGGGTGGCCCTTAATCTATGCCCATCTGTAGAAGATAGTTGTCTGAATTAAGAGTAATGAGGTAGCCATTAAAACATATGCCCATTAGAATGATACAGCAACAAGTATGTATGCCAAAGCATTTCTTAAAAACACACATTTGTCCCACTGACTACATCATTATATAACAAAATAGGATGCTAAACAATAGTTTCCTTCCATGAAACTACCATAGATCAGTTCATAATATAGCATCTATAATTATGCTATTAAGGAAAGCTTATGAATCTAATTTGCTAAGCTATCTATATAGGCATTTATATAATTCTAGAGAGGATTACAGCATATTTTGGATAATTACAATACTACATTCTATCTTTATGCTGTACTTTATCACCTCAGCTAAATATTAATTAAATATTACATTTAAAGAAATCTAAATTAAAACATTTATAAGCTTTTAATTATATATCTTAAATAAGAATTATTTTATCCATTTCAGAAGAGAGTTTTGTTTATGCGTTAATACTGAAATTACATATATATGTGAGAAGATCTAATCACTTCTCACTAATAATTTAACTACGAGTAAAACTCCATTCTGAACAAATATAGCATAAACAAATACATAATTGAAAATAATAAATTTTGGCATAGATTTAACTAAAAGAAACATAAATTTAGAGATAAGATTTCACATAAGTGAAATCTGAAATTTGGCTTTATTTGCTTAGTTTAAAAAGGGAAATGAAACAAAATTTGCTTAAACTTGAGTGATTCAGTTTAATATAGATTTAACTTATTTACGAGGATTATTAATAAAAGCAAATATTATTATTAGGCTAAAATATGTAAGATAATTTGAAAACAATTATCATCTTAAAGCAAATCATTTAGCATCAATCAGAATCAATCAATTAAAGCAAGTTAAAACTAAATCAGTTTTAATAAATAAGAATAAAATAAGTGAATTAAAACTAAATTCATCCGAAATAAATCAATAAATCAGGCAAGATTTGAGATTTAAAGAAAGAAAATAAAAGTTAACTTGTAAGTTTAGAATACATTAACTTATTTTTGGCCATAATTAATAGATTTAGTTAGCTTTTAGGAATTTACAAAGTTTAGTGTAGAAGTTAACTTTAGATGGATGGAGATTTGTTACTGCTTTTTCTCTGCTATGGCAAGTTGGCTTCATCTTGAGGGTTTCTGTGGGTGGCATCGGCTTCTAGTTCACCTTTCTCTGCATCTTTTAGACTATCATGGGGTCTAGAAAGCAAGAGAATTGCCCTTTAGCCCATCATTATCATCATCATCATCACTAATTTTAAAAAATACTTTGAACAAATTTAACTGACTGAGTGTCCAAAATGAATCAAAGATGGCTGAAGTAAATTTATATACTAGCTTACCCCATATCCCCTGTCTTAGTAGTTTTAGATCTGCTTTTCTAATTACTTCACTGTATTCTTGGAAATCTTGGAATCCCCACTGTTATTAATTTTTTTTACAGGTGGATTTTCCCTCAATTGACCAAGTTAATTTATTCATTCTTGGTTTTAAAATCTATTTTTACTCTTAAAATTTTAAATAGGTCAGAATACAGTGAGAAGGATTATTTTTATGAAGTCATCTTTTTCTAGAAAAACAAATCCAAAGATAGAAAAACATTTTATTATATATATAATGCAATTATATAATTTAGCGATATATGCAGAAATATAATAATTTCAAATATTAATTTTAGAATAAATATTCTGAATAAAGAAATTCTAATGTTTTAATCCTATTAACATTATTCTTTCCTGCATATATGTAGTTTCTTGTTACATATACATAGCATTTTTCCATTTATTTAACTACTAGAAATATACGTGCGTATTTACTGATTTTTACATATATACATACGTTTCCTAGATTGTATGCTAATATATACACACACATACACAACTAGTATGTTTAGGTTTAAAATTAGCATATTAGCATAATATATGAGGATTTGGGTATAGGTATACATAAATAAATACTACTATAGTATATAGTAGGTGAAACAGAAAGATAGACAGATCTGACTGTTTCAGTATTAATATTATTTCCAGAGTTTCCAACTTCTGTGTAATAAAAATATAGTAGCTAAATATATATATATAAAACTTAATTTTATATACAATTGATAAAATTCCCATTCTACCACATGTTTCTGGTGCATATGAACAAAGATAGCTAAATAAAACACATTTCATGTTAAAACAGCACTGACCAGTTAATCTAGGTTACAGTCACTTACCTATGAGTTCATGAGTATACATGTATACATATAACAAAATAAATTCTACAAGTGTATATTGATAATTATCTACTATTACAGTAATTAATTTTGGTCTGCAATGGTGACAAACCTTTTTATGTGTGTGTGCCAAAAGTTTCCAAAAAATATTTATTGAATGATTGGCATGCCATACAGTTATTAAATCAAAATATAAACAACTTAATTATTGCAGTTTTTTAAAAGTTTATAAAACAAAATAATAACAATAATAATTAAAATTTCTAAATAAGCTAAATGCAAGTGACCGATATTTATTTAGAGGAGTACAAATTGAATAAAATGCAATAGTAAAAAAATAATAGTAATTAAAACAAAATTTTGGAAATCAACTTATAAAATCAACATAAATAGATATTATTTAATGAGATTTTTGCTGTTGTACATTGAATGGCAAATATTTTATATCTGGTTCATATTTTGTCATTTTTAATAATGTTCATGCTAAACTAGATTCATCTGTCCTTCTGTCTTTAATTAAATTCATTTCTGAAGACAATGATTCATATGCATATGTAGAGGAAAAAATTGATAATATAATTGTCGTTAATTTTTTTAAACAATTAAATGTTTCAGGAATAGCATTCTAGGCAGTCAGTAGTTCCTTTTCAGCATTTTTTTTTTACATATATCCAATAATCAATCATTTCCCATTGTTTCTAACTCATTCCTCAAGTCAACAAATTAGTTTCCATATAGAACGGGACTGAAAATCGACTGATTGCATTTCCATATCTATCAAATTAAGCCACTCAAAAATTTCTAACTTGAGACTATCCATTGATGTTATGTCTGAGTATAAAATAAATTTTTGATATTTCTAAAAATTGTCTGAACTGTGTAAATCTTAAAGAAAATTTATCAATTATCGATTGAATAACAGTATCAAAGTCATAGGACAATTTTATTTGATCTTGTTTCTCATGAGATTCTAAATCAGTCAAGAACTTTTTTACATTTGGAAAATATTTTAAGGTGTAAAAATAACATCACAGTTGAAAATTTGTTATTTAACTTCAAGTGCTTTGATCAAATCAAACATGACAACAATTGTCTTATTATAACATTGCAGTTTCACATTTAATTTCATTTAGACGTGAACACACATTAGTAAAAAACATTAATTTTTAAAACCATTCAACATCTATTAATTCATTAAATTTTTCAATTATTTTTTCATTATGTAAAAACAGTAATTTTTTAAAACACTCAATGAATTTTTGAAGAAATTCATCAACTTAATCATTGGACAAAAGTAAACCATAGTATATTGAGTTTATCTCACTCAATGTGTAGATATAAAATTAATTAATTTAGTCACAGTGTTCATAACATCATTCAATGGCTTAAAACTGGCCTTTATAAAACCTGCTTATGTATAATGTAATGAAAACTCAAAATTGAGTGTTCAATACAGTTGGTAAATAAAATGAGAAAATTTTCTTTTCCAGTCATAATCACAATCTGTAGTTACTGATACAATTTTGGAAACGTGTGTTGCAAATATCTATTTCTTTTGTTGTTGTTACTATTGAGGTTAAACTGATCAATTCTTCTTTGATATTATTCCCAACACAATAGCAAATAAAATAAGCCAAACAAGCTGATCCATTTATGTCTTTTTTATCAAGGCAGAGAGAAATTAAACTAGATTTTATATCTCTTTTTTGTTGGTAAGTTATGTTATTAGCCACTGGCAGGATTATTTCTTTAACTATATTTTTAGCAATGATAAATCTTTTGTTCTGAATAATCTTTGCTTTGTTTTCAAAATCTTCAAAAAGAACTGCTGCACATTTTAAACAAATTTCTTTAATATATTCTCCATAATTAAAAGGTTTCCCATGTTTGGTAAGATATTTGAAATAAAAAAACTAATAGCAGTTAGAGTTGAATGATTTTCGATAAATTTCATTGTAGATGTTGATTGAATATTTATATTTTTATATGCTTGGGCAATATATTTTTTTTGTTCATCTTTACTTTTTTTACAGAGCAATTTATGATTGGTCTTATAATGCCGTTTTACAGATGATATTCTCAATACAACTGTTCCAGAATATAAAATACTACTAACCTGGTGCCTTTGTTAATCATTCCATACTCATCAGTTCACCAACTTTGAAATTCTCTACTGCTTGATATTTTTTTTTTCATTAATCATATTAATATAATGGTAACAAATTTATTCAAAAGTAAATTTAAATGAGCTTTAATAATTGTATAAATAAAAGATTTATCATTTCACTTTTACAGGAAAACTTCAAGCAAAAAAAAAAAAAAAAACCTCATTTGATGGTATTGATTATGTATTTCATTCCTTTTTTTTTTTGCGATTCTCATTACATTAAAAAATGAATAGTGTCAATACATTTAGGTGAAAAAAGATTAGGACAGAAATCCATTTGATTACTTGTACTTTAGATTTGAAGAAAACTTACTTCAAAGAGTTATAAAATATTTTACTGAGTTTACTTTATAGTTTTACTGGAATCATTTGACAGGATTATACCACAGTATACAGGTACCACTTTATTTGACTTACAATATCATAATTTATTGCTTCTAATCAGAGTTCGATTGTAAATTGAATTATAATATAATATAATATTTATTTATTTTACCTTTAGTTTACAGTAAATTTTTATTAGTACAGATTTTAGCAACAAAAAAAAATTGAAGAAAATTATGATATATAAATAGTTTGAACGTGCCAGTAAAAAATTGGAATGTGCCATCTTTAACCCATATGCCATAGGTTCACCATCACTGGTGTAGAATAATATTTATTATTATGCTAAGCCCGACTTTCAATATAGTGTATCTTTGTCAAAGCATGACTATTATCTATGGTATATACGTATATTATAATTTATTTTTAATACATTATAACCAATTCAAATGATCCAGGGACTACCCTACCAAGAACTAATAAAGTCATAACAAACAAATAATATGATTTGACTTAAACAATATGGTGATGTAGACTAAATTCAGAGTTCTTATAATATATATTCTTTAATAAAAAGAGCAATATGGTTAAGAATAACAATGAATAAATATTATCACTATAATAATTAACATTTAATAAAAATTTCAGAGGAAAAGAATTCTCAACTCTTATGAATTACAGAGATGCCCTTAATATTAAAAACATATACCATAGAGTAATTCGATTCTTTCTTATAATATTTGTAAGAATTCTTTCCTCCAATAATAACATCTCTAATAACCACTATTATCAATATTTCATTGCAATGATTAGATCAACATTTCACAATCTCCTAACAAAGAATTATGTTTCTTAAATGTTGTGCAATCTTATTTCTTAAAGCGATTTTTTTTTATAAAAGACTTTCTTTTATGATCTCGGGTTTCTTTAATTAAATATTTATAATATAAACATTTCACTTATTTAAGAATTAGTAGGCAATGAATGTAATCCTATTAAAATATGAGGGGACATATTCTTACCACATAAAATAATGACTATCTAATTTACAATACCACCTGAGATCTTTGCAGCAACATGGTCTCTTTTTAAAATATAAGCAGCATTGTAATAAAGAACATAACAGAAAAAGGCAAAATCAAGCATAAACATTCAATGGTACAAAACAATACAAGCAAGAAGCAACAAAATGGAACATTGAGAGTCAAATACGAGGAACAGGGCATACAAGGAGAAATGAAATACAAAGAGACTTTTTGAAACATGTAGACTGTAATGGAGTAATTATGTAACACAATGTAACCAATTGTTTTTTAAATAAAGTTACCTTTGAAACCTAATAATAATAAAACTTTTTAAATAAAATATTATCTACAATAATAAAGACATGAAAACTTTTAGTTTGGAATAAATAATAATTTATGAGGATAGCATTTTAATATCATTAATGAATAAGAAATTTTATGATCACTCAGAATACTAATAGCTCACACCAATATTTCTTATGAATTTAAGATGAATAATTTCAGCATTCAAATTTATGATGGTTCATTAACTGTAATTTTATGAACAATAAAAATAATAATTTTGTCATAAAAACAGTCTTCTTTTGATAAATGCAATTAGATTAAAGTGATAATTTAAATTTAAGAAAATGAATGAATAATTTATTTTTTAGATGCTTTCTTAACATTGAGCCCATTTTAACAATTGATTATTATATTCAATTTTTATGTGTATGTACTCTTAATGACCAACAAAATATAATTGTATAATAGTTTATAATGTCAAGATTTCTAGATGAATAATATGTGATAGTGATAATATTGAAATTAAATGACACATTAAAAATAAAAACAGCATTTATTTTACCAATAAAGATAATTAAATAAATAATAACATTGAATATGTATAATCTTTCAGACAATATTCAGACACTATGCTATACTATTCCTTGCATAGTAAAAATACTTTTGTTAAAGTTTACAGATTATAATAAAATTAATAATTTTACAAATCAAATGACAATTGTCTATTGTTAATTATTTCTGACTGATAAAAGATTTCCTTAGCATGGGCATTATTACAAAGAGTTTTATACTTATGCAACAGTTATACTATTAGGTTGTCCCAACAATCAATACAGCTAAATAATAAGCATGTCTTACCAATCCAGTGATGAAATCAGTGATAGAAGTGATGTACATTAGTTATTGAGGCCTGTAAATACAATTTTAATTACTAAATAAATATCAGTTTTACACCTGAAATACTGGCAAAACACAACAAAAACAGACTTTCACATCAAAAACATCTCTAACCTACACTAAGAATATTCAAAAGTACAACAGGAAAAAAGTAACATTCCTCAAAACAAATAATGTCAATTGCCAAAAATAATAAAGTCATGATGGTACACCATAATACATAATATAATATATCAAGAGAAAAAATGAATAAGGCAATGAATCTAAATGATGGCATGAACTCAAAAAGTGCACCTACATTTTGAGGGCAACCATCAAAAATATTAGGAACAATAAGAGCCGCCTTAATTAAAGCATTTACATTAAATATGAATCATAGAAATATAACTTGTAAAGTATACCATAATAAGAGACAGATACAATCTTTATAAAATATATGTTATACCAAAATAAACAGCTACAAGATAAATCAGAGCTATAGTCTTTTGGATAATATAATAATATAAATAGCCACAAGAATGAGATATAGCTATGATCTCATGGATAATATAATAGCAAAATAAGCATGAACAATAAAATGAGAGAGATACTAATACTTAATCTCTTAAACAAATATAATAATTAACTGATGCATAAAATTGACAATAAAATTATTTGCCAAATCTGGCCTAATGAAACATGACCAAAAATAAGCAATAATAATATAGAACATCTCTAATTCTGCATAAACTCATACATTCAAATAAATAAATTAATTACTCATGACAGCAGACAAATAATACTTTAAACTTATATAGTATTATAACATACTAAATATTCTGTGAACTTCTCGATATTACAGTTTACAAATAATGCATACAAATATATCAGACAAAAATGCATATTATAAATAAATAAAATACATGATAAATTGCAATAGGATAAAATTATAATTTAAAATTATACATAGTTTACTAAAAATAAATAATTAAAAGTCATCCTGGAGGTTCTACCATTCAACAGCATACAATTCTGAAATTACCATTTTGCAAACATAGAATTTGTTCTAATGTTGAAAATACTGCAAATTTAAAATTATATGTACCACATTTAAAATGTTTCCTATAAGCAACAAATTTCTTGGTAAGCATGCATACACAAATATATTAACGGTCATTCAACATTTTTGCAAAAGAATGCTTAAATATGATATAATATTATCTTTTTATTAATTCATGGAAAATATATAACAATGATAAATACAGGAACATATATTCTTTGGATAATACAGGTTTCATTATAGAGCAAATATTTTTAAAATTCATAATGATAATAAAGATAATAATGAAGCATGTAGTAGAGCAGATTTGTAATAAAAAGTTAATTGAATAATAATCTTGAACAGTAATTCACTTAAAAGCATTTTATATTTTATAACACATAGACTGTTCCAGTTATTTGGTACAGTTCACAGTTAAATGACAATAATAGTAACTTTTAAGAACATGTTTTATTACAATGGTAGAATATGAATTTTTAAGCATAAATAGTCCAGCAATAATTTTTAAACAAAAAAGTAACTTAATAATTTTTATTTCAGAGACTTGGGGAGGTATTTTTCCTACATCTATTTTATATTAGATATAAGTTAAATGTTTTGTGAGTGAATAGTTACATTTAGCCACTGAGACAACAAATAAGTATTTAAATGCATCTTCCAATAATTAAACAAAAACATTTTAAAATATTAAGAACTGTTAGGAAATACTAATAGAGCATAAAGTTTTTAACAGTATCAATATTATGGCACAAAAATATTGAACCAATAATAAAGTTATTGTAAATTTAAAAAAATATAATCAGTTCTTACATAAGTGTGGAGACCCATAGAAAATTTCATTTAAGTACAAATTCTGCATAAGAATAATTTAAGAACTGTTGAAAAATAATTATTCAAACTTTACATTATGTTTAATAGTGATATAGATTTCAGACTTTTTAGTAAACTTTTAATTTAAAGCCTTAGTACCCAGATTAAAACTTATTTAAAAAAACAGATTACTTTATAAAAATAAAATTGATTAAAATAACTAAACTGAGAATTGTTAAAAATAATTAATTTGGCAACTAGATAATTAAAAAAAAAATAAAAGTAATAATAATAATAATGGTAAGCAAGTGAGTGCAAGGTTTCCCTCTTTTATATTTCTGATCATGTCATTGATCTTGATGATTACAACTGACATTTTAGATCACTTCCTATGTAACCTTCATTAGAGTTTAAAAATTGATTTGGTGTTCTGGGAAAGGATAAAAATAACTCATTTACATATCTGTCTAGACTATTTAATTAAAAATATTAAATTATAAGACAATTGTTTATTAAATTAAAATTATTACAATAAAAGAAAAATATTATATAGTAAATTACATTATTTTTTTAAATAAAACATTAATTTATATTACTCTTTTTAAACACTTATATAATAATTAATAAAGGTGAAGTTTCCCAGAATACTTTTCATTGTTTTTAATTAAATAAATTTTTTAAACAAGGAAATGAAAGTTGAAAATTAAAATGCAAGCACACTCATGCATATTCTCTAATGTTTTTCTTTATTTGAACTAATAACTTTTAATAATAATAAATGAACTCAATATCTTCTTTTAATTAACATGGCTTAACTTTATTGTCATTGACTTAATCTTATTACAATTAATTTATTAACAAATGATTTAAATAAAAATACCATTTATAAGCAAGTAAATTAAATACTAATATTTGACCTTAAAGATTTAAATTCAGTTATTTTTAAAATTTAATTTGAACATAACTTATTATTGTACAGGGTAATATATATATATATTAATTTACATAATTAGAACCCAATTATAGCCACAGACAGGTTTAAATCACTACAATAAAACATTAAAAATGACTTTTAAAAATAATTGAGACTTGTAAAAGTTTTCAAAATGACTTAAAGGATGAACTAACATTTAACTATTAAGCCCTGATAGATTGTGTTGTAGTAGAAATTAGCTTATTCAAATTTATATATATATATTGTAACAGACACTCAATCCATCCTGATCACAGAGCATGCCACCAGATCACTATGTATGTGGAAAATTTATTTTCTGTGATCAAAAGTGGATGAGAATGATGGTTTTTGCTGGACTAAACCCAGGGAGAAACAACATATCTTTAATATTGTTTAGACAATTAAGAAATAAAAGTATTAAGACAAACATCAGACAAATAAATTTAAATAATTTGAAAATTTTATTAAATGTTTAAACAATTTGAAAATTTTATTTAATATTTGGACAATAGAATAAATAAATATAGCCATGAATACAAAAGTGACTTAGATTTGAATACTCATATTTATCAGAGAGTGCACATGAGTACAGCACACATGAAAACATTAAACGCTTTGGCAGCAAAATTCTCTCACCTAAAAATATGAAAAAATTGGATTGTATATCTTCCTGCTGGTGATTTATAAAATTAGAAAAAAAAACAGCAACTCTAGCTTCCTGATTAAGAGATATAAAAATATATGGTTTTGCAAGAAATCGATGAATGGCACCAGTGAGCACTTCTTGCCCTGGAATAATGCACTGGGACAAGAATGTCATATTGCCAGTAGGATAGTTCTCCAATGTACTACCTTTAAAGCAATTTGGGGTCAATTTACATGCAAGACAAAAGAAAAATACAATTACAATCTTATGTAATCTAGAAACTAAGAAAAGAATTCTTTAACGACAGAAAACCAGAACAATAAAGGTGATAAACTTCCAGATAAAAGATTTGTTGTTTGCAAAAGTGCAAACTAAATGTATTTAAAATTAATTATTTCACAACAACAACTAAGGGCAGGTGAGTAAATAAAAATTATGAAAACTGCCAAAGCGTTTAGTAATAGATAGTGAAATAAAATGAATATATGTTAGGAATATAAAATATAATCTCACAATGCACCCTCTGATAAACAAAAATTGAAAACAAACTTGGAATCTTAAAACTAAGATTCCAAGACACACTATAAATACTAGTAAAAGGAAATAAAATAATAAATATTAGATTAAATAATTAAAATAATCAATACAACTTTATATATCACACTTATCATTAGATTGAGTGGAGAGATAATTAAAAGAAATTTATTTACCCTGGCAAGAATAAGAAAAAGTTTACCTTACAGTAAAGTAAAGTTCACATACTTTTCTGAAGAGTGCACACTTTAAATAAGTTCATATTTCAGGTGACTTCATGATGGAGACAAGTGTCGAGGCAAATTGGGAATCTGGCTTATGTTAGAGTTACATGACATCATGAAAGAACAGCTTAGAGTCCAAGGTTCATCCTTATTTAAATTATCAATGCATATTGCTGTTTACACTACATATAGCAGTATATTTTGACATTGTGAAGGCAAATTTCAAAAGGAACTTAAATGTCTGAACTGCCAACAGTATGAAGTTCAACAGGTTAATCAGACTGAATATTAGCAATAAGAAGCTGAACCAATCACTTTGATGGAGTATTTGCTTGGTCAAGCCTATCTAGAATAATCCATGAAATTTTGGGGCTATTTATAGCCACACTCAATTTCCCATGAAAACTTGTCCTGTTATTGATTCTACCTCTGAGGGCAGGGCGAATATCAATCTCCCACTCAACCTAATCTAAGAATTCCAACCAGGGATTATTTTAAACTAAAACAATAACATAAAATTAAATCTCCACTTTTAGAATTAAATTGGAAATGATTAAACTAAAAGAGATAGGAATGTAATTAACAAGGTTGCTTGTTTTTAATTAAATTGATTAAAAACAAGCAGTGAAAGAAAACTTTTTTAAAGATCAATTCTATATAAAAAAAATTTAAATGATGTATTTTAAATATAAATGAGTAAGTGTTTTATACACTTACTCCTATAAACAATTTATTTATTTATATATTTTTTTAAAATAGCTTTATGATTTCAAATTTAATAAACACAAAAGTTAGTTCTATTTTTGTGTAGTGACCTTTGAAATGGATACTATCTAGTTCAATATATATATATTGTACCGATCGGAATGAAAGTGAAGATCGAATCTAACCGCAAAAACAATATCTGCACTACAAAGGGCGCCATCTAGGCATTTGAGCCTAGAAAAATTTATAAAGTAGGCAGATACGCGCTGTTAAGATTCCACTTTCTTTAAATATTCCGACCGTTAGCCCAAGTCACTAGCTCAGCGGAGACGCAGAGATAAAAATCTATAAATCTTATATCTTAACTATAAAAGAATAAAAGCCACTGCCAGAAATTAACACATAAAAATATTTATTTACGCACATATAAAATAATATTTAAATTTTGAGGAATAAATTTAACGTTTATAATTTTATATTGATCTTTAATTCTAAATTTAAGTAGATTGCAAATAATGAGTTTACTATTTATTTAGAGGATCGAGTATGAATGGACTACATAGGTCTGCATTTGAAAAGAAAATATTCTTCCCTGATTTAACCTTAGGCAACAAATTTCACAATCAACTGGTGCCAATCCATCTGATACATTCATGTATTCAATGTAGCATGATACGACAACACAAAATACTATATTGTCAGGAATGTACATCTGAACAATAAGTAGAAATAGAGAAGAGATTGACTCTCCACCAACAGGAATGTGACATCTGTTGGCAAGTAGATCAATAAACAAAAAACTCCATAGGAATGGACTGCGGTCTTCTGCCGACTTACAAACCCATCCATAGGCAAACAGAGGGTGTGTGGCGTATATCTATAATCCTGCCCATAGCGGACCTCATACTACATCTACTAAATTACACAAATATATCCAATCCATTGAACCAATTCAACTACAAAATGAATAACCTAAGATTACCCTCCCTTAATATAACTTTACAAACTATATAGCCATTCACGCCCGACTTAATTTTAATATTTAAATACGTTCGCACAGATTTGTTTAAAAATGTTGGGTATAGATCGATTACATAGATTCCACGGTCAAAAACATTTCAAAATAAACATAAACGATCAAAATACAAAATTATTGATACCGACAATCGCAGAGGGAAACTTATAAGTAACCCAATAGTATTCACCATAAGATACTTGCGTTGTCACCAATAACTTAAAAGACATCCGAATAAATACATTTTAGATACTCACCGTAAGGTATCATTATTTATCGAATGTCTATATATTTTGATCAAATATGAAAACCAAAATATAATTAACCGCAAACGAATCCATGCAAGCGTCTATAAACAACTTAAATTTCATACATTTAAATAATCTTTACAATAAGGAAAAAAAAATGGAAATGATGTTTATCAATCGGAAAACATATAAAATTAAACATTATTAATTTGATTTAAAAACTTACAAAAGTCAGATAAGAGTCCGTTTTAACATTTCAGTTGGCTTGTTTATCAATTTGTAAAACTTGACGAAAGTTCTTGATTGATTTTAACAATTGTTCATTTCATATAGCTTATGGTAGAAGAGTCCAGGTTTCTGCTTTTATATTCCCGCGACGCCTCCATTGGAAGGTAATGTTCTGGAGATGGCAATAGCTGGTTCAAAGTATCACAGTCTTTTCATTTTTTTTTTATAGAGAGTGTGGTATGTGCGTCATACCACATCTCTCAAACACACAATGCTGGAACTGTCAGAAAAAAACTGTATTTCCCTTTTTATATTATCCACAAGGATTCAATGAACAAAACGTCACTAGTCTATCACTTTCGTTAGGGTCCGAGCCAAGGCTTAGTGCTTCCATTGGTCAAGCTAAAATTTCTTTCTTCTCTTATCTAACTTTTCATCTGACTTTTTAATTACACAGCTTTTAGATAATTAATAAACAATCATTTCCATTTACAGATTACAGGAATTAATTAATACCTGTTTTTACTTTAACTTACGTTATTTTTTTATTAAAATATTTTTATATTTCAATCTGGTATTTTTTTATTAAAAAAAATACGTTCAGATACTTTTTTTTTTTTTGTTTATGAAAAAAATATTTTTAAAGTTTAGCATCTGTGCGAATGTATATACGTATAACAAACATTTTTAATTTTAGCGTTTAGTTTTTTACTCTTATTTGCGAACTTGTAAGTTTTTATTTTAAATTAATGTAACGACATATTTATGTATCGTTACATATCAGTAAACTTCCTCAAAAAACAAAAACATTAAAAAAAAAAAAAGAATTTACTTAGTGTTAGTAATTACGTTACACAAATTTGTTATATATGAAATTTCAAAAGGACAAAACTTTTTTTAAAAGACAAAACCGTAATTACAAATATAATGATAAAAAAAAAAGTTGACTGATGATTCCTTACTACCAGCTAAATTTCTGCCCCCTCCCCTCCAAGTTTCATTTCTCCTACCTTTAACTATTACTTAGGCAAGTTGAACGATTAAATTTTAAACAAGACTTTTTTAAAAAAAAAATTATGATTTATATTTATTATTATGTTTTATTTATTAGTTTTTATTCCTTGAATTTATCTCTACATATGCGCAATTTTTCTTACTGCCAGCACTTTTTAAACAAAACTTCAAACTGCAACTCCACGTAAATACAACAAATATATTTATACTAATTTCAGAAAAAATATTACGGGCATGATTTATTTTCAAAAGTACTAGTGGTTTATTAAACATCTGGCTATAACTTTACATTAGTACAAAAATGTACTTATTTCAGAAAAAACAACAAATGTTATTTGCATGATTCACTTTTAAAATTCTCAGGGCACTCGTGTTTATTAAAGATCAGCCCCATGTTGGGCGCCAGTTTGTACCGATCGGAATGAAAGTGAAGATCGAATCTAACCGCAAAAACAATATCTGCACTACAAAGGGCGCCATCTAGGCATTTGAGCCTAGAAAAATTTATAAAGTAGGCAGATACGCGCTGTTAAGATTCCACTTTCTTTAAATATTCCGACCGTTAGCCCAAGTCACTAGCTCAGCGGAGACGCAGAGATAAAAATCTATAAATTTTATATCTTAACTATAAAAGAATAAAAGCCACTGCCAGAAATTAACACATAAAAATATTTATTTACGCACATATAAAATAATATTTAAATTTTGAGGAATAAATTTAACGTTTATAATTTTATATTGATCTTTAATTCTAAATTTAAGTAGATTGCAAATAATGAGTTTACTATTTATTTAGAGGGTCGAGTATGAATGGACTACATAGGTCTGCATTTGAAAAGAAAATATTCTTCCCTGATTTAACCTTAGGCAACAAATTTCGCAATCAACTGGCGCCAATCCATCTGATACATTCATGTATTCAATGTAGCATGATACGACAACACAAAATACTATATTGTCAGGAATGTACATCTGAACAATAAGTAGAAATAGAGAAGAGATTGACTCTCCACCAACAGGAATGTGACATCTGTTGGCAAGTAGATCAATAAACAAAAAACTCCATAGGAATGGACTGCGGTCTTCTGCCGACTTACAAACCCATCCATAGGCAAACAGAGGGTGTGTGGCGTATATCTATAATCCTGCCCGTAGCGGACCTCATACTACATCTACTAATTACACAAATATATCCAATCCATTGAACCAATTCAACTACGAAATGAATAACCTAAGATTACCCTCCCTTAATATAACTTTACAAAACTATATAGCCATTCACGCCCGACTTAATTTTAACATTTAAATACGTTCGCACAGATTTGTTTAAAAATGTTGGGTATAGATCGATTACATAGATTCCACGGTCAAAAACATTTCAAAATAAACATAAACGATCAAAATACAAAATTATTGATACCGACAATCGCAGAGGGAAACTTATAAGTAACCCAATAGTATTCACCATAAGATACTTGCGTTGTCACCAATAACTTAAAAGACATCCGAATAAATACATTTTAGATACTCACCGTAAGGTATCATTATTTATCGAATGTCTATATATTTTGATCAAATATGAAAACCAAAATATAATTAACCGCAAACGAATCCATGCAAGCGTCTATAAACAACTTAAATTTCATACATTTAAATAATCTTTACAATAAGGAAAAAAAAAATGGAAATGATGTTTATCAATCGGAAAACATATAAAATTAAACATTATTAATTTGATTTAAAAACTTACAAAAGTCAGATAAGAGTCCGTTTTAACATTTCAGTTGGCTTGTTTATCAATTTGTAAAACTTGACGAAAGTTCTTGATTGATTTTAACAATTGTTCATTTCATATAGCTTATGGTAGAAGAGTCCAGGTTTCTGCTTTTATATTCCCGCGATGCCTCCGTTGGAAGGTAATGTTCTGGAGATGGCAATAGCTGGTTCAAGGTATCACAGTCTTTTCATTTTTTTTTTTTTTTATAGAGAGTGTGGTATGTGCGTCATACCACATCTCTCAAACACACAACGCTGGAACTGTCAGAAAAAAACTGTATTTCCCTTTTTATATTATCCACAAGGATTCAATGAACAAAACGTCACTAGTCTATCACTTTCGTTAGGGTCCGAGCCAAGGCTTAGTGCTTCCATTGGTCAAGCTAAAATTTCTTTCTTCTCTTATCTAACTTTTCATCTGACTTTTTAATTACACAGCTTTTAGATAATTAATAAACAATCATTTCCATTTACAGATTACAGGAATTAATTAATACCTGTTTTTACTTTAACTTACGTTATTTTTTTATTAAAATATTTTTATATTTCAATCTGGTATTTTTTTATTAAAAAAAATACGTTCAGATACTTTTTTTTTTTGTTTATGAAAAAAAATATTTTTAAAGTTTAGCATCTGTGCGAATGTATATACGTATAACAAACATTTTTAATTTTAGCGTTTAGTTTTTTACTCTTATTTGCGAACTTGTAAGTTTTTATTTTAAATTAATGTAACGACATATTTATGTATCGTTACAATATATATATATATATACTTAAACAATTACATGGCTAAAACTTTAGTGGACTATATTTTCATTCAGATTATATTAAAATTTGCATTTCCCATTATCATTATTTTTAGTCAGTTACAATATATATTATTCAATGTTTTCAAGATTATATGATGTAAATAAAGTACTTTTTTGATTTTAACCATATATTAATTTGTATTCTCAACATTTAGATAAAATAACATCCATCATTGACAAAGATCATGTTTTTAGAGCTTTTCCACAAGATCATTCCAATGATTTTAAACAATAAAACATTTTCTTCCTATAAAGATTAATAATATATTTAATGTTTTCACAGTTATATGATGTAATTTAACTATTTGTTGAGTTAAATGACATATTATTTTGTATTATGAAGGTCAAGTTTTTAAAGCATTTAATGTTTTCATAATTATATTTTTTGGGTTAAACTGTGTATTATTTTGTAGTAATTGCCAACATTTCATCTAACATTGTCAAAGTCAAATTTTTAAAGCTCTAATGTTTTCATGATTATATGATATAAATAAAGTAGTTTTTGGGTTAAACAGTATTTGGTATTAATTCCCAACATTTCAAGGAAATAATATCTACCATTGTCAAGACCTAGTTTTTAAAGCATAATTACCAATATTTTAATGAAATACGATCTGCCATTGTTATATATATATATATTGTAACAGATGGGGTTCAAATACAAGAGATAATGCAATATAAAGTGTTAATTGTGAGTGTTGATGAGGAGTGACTGCGTACATGTGAAAAGATATATATAAATAGTGATTCGAATCCTGTTACAAAGAGTGTGAAAGTAATACGTAATCTGTTAAAGGCTGGACTGTAGGTCTGTATATATAGTTGTATGTGTGTTATTATAAGGTATGTATAAGTATTAACGGTTATATGTGAGATCGACGAGAGGTAATTATATACAGAGTTGTATAAATTTGTTATTTGTTATACATACATATTTTGTTGTCGTTAATGTTTAAATTCTACATTTTTAATAATATGGGTTGTGACATGTGATTCTTGATTAATTCGTTGAACATATAGAGCTACAGAAATGGAATGAAGTGGTTGCTGCAGGCAGTTTCACTTAATGATTCTGTTTGTTAGAAGTCTTAGAACTGGTTGAGTTGGTATTTTGAAACAATAGAAGATCTGGTCAGCGGCATATGGATCGATAAGAGAAAATGCAAAGTTAAAAGGTGTAAAAGAAAAGAACTTTTTTTATTGAGGACAAAGAAAAGAAAAAAAAGAGTAGTGTGTTATTGGGAAGGAAAGAGAAAAAAAGAGCGCGGATTTTAGAGATCATTAACATGTAATTGATTAAGAAGTTTTAGTAATATTCCCATCGAAATGTTGGGGTAATTATAATAGTGTGAGTTTCATCGGACTGGCCCAGTGGATCATTATTGTAGGACTCATCTGAATCGGATTTATGAAGATTCACTGTCTTAAAATTATCAAGAGTAATCGCGATGAAGCACATGCAGCTAGGACCTCTTAAGCAAGCGAGATCATCTACTTTAACTCTAGAGACCATTTGATGTATCACCTTGCAGCCTGTTTACCATCTTTAGGATCAACAAATACCGATAAAGCCAGTATTTCTTTAGGATTATAAATGTGCAGACAGTTATCTATGACCATGTGGACATTCGATCGTAATTAAGGTAACTTGAACTTTTCTTTATATATGTATGTTCAATAGTTGTGTAGCAATAAAGGGACCTGTGTTACTTCTATATTAAATACCATAATAAATCTTTGTTTAAATAAAAAAAAACATTAAACAAACAACTCTGATGTGTAATTACACTCTTTTGTTGATATATATATATATGTGTGTGTGTGTGTATTGGAATAAATGGATTGTGCACATGAATATTAACATATGTATATGTGTGTATAAAACTTAGAATTTAATGGTAACTAGTGTAGTAGCATATAGCTTAATTTTGTTATAACTTCTGGGCTAGAGTAATAGATTTATAAACAGGTAAATTATAGTGTAGTGTATGGGTATGGCAGTACACACCCATGTAAACCACTTCTTGAAGATACGACAGTTTGAAGACAAATTGGGGGAAGCTCCTGTGGAACACCTGCAAAGCCCACGAAGATACTTTGGCATGAATCCTATGCCAGAGGAAGGTAAATTAGTCATAGCATACAGCCATCCTAAGCAGGAATGCCCAAGCATGGTGGGACTCATTGTCCCAACAGCCCACAACCTTCAAAGAGTACCAGAAAAAGATATGAGAGACTTTCTGGTCGGAAGACCACCAGGAACTTGTGCAGTACCAATTGATGCAAGAGAAATATGAGGAAGGGAAGAAAGAAAATTTCTCTCAATTTTTTCATCACCAAGTGGCGAGACTGAGGACACTGGACACATGTCATTTATCAGAAAGCCATATTATTCGAAATGTAAGGCACAATATGCCTATGAATGTAGAAAGAATGATGTTGGGGGGGAAGGAAGGCATCCATTGGAGAAGTGGAAGAGCTGCTTAATGCTCTGGACATGAGCATATATGACCATAACATACCGTTGGAGCAAGGGAAGGAAGTTCAAGATCAGCAAAGTATTAAGTTTGGGATGGAAGAAGGACATGCTAGTGGGGATGCCATGCATAGAAAAGGTGGTGATGATAGTCACAGACTAAGATGGCAATATGAACCAGAATCTTGTCATCAACCAGATAAGCCAAAGTTCGACCAAGGAAAGGGACCATGGTCACCGAAACAGAAAGGTGGTACTGAAGGGAATAAAGGATAGGGAAGAGTTGTTTAAGAAGCCATTCAAATACACAGAAGGTATTTGAAGGCTATTGCACCAGGGGGGTATGTAACAGACAGGGTTCGAATACAAGAGATAATGCAATATAGAGTGTTAATTGCGAGTGTTGATATGGAGTGACTGTGTATATGTAAAAATATATATATAAATAGTCATTTGAACCATGTTACAAAGAGTGTGAAAGTAATACCTAATCTGTTAAAGGCTGGACTGTAGGTTTGTATATATAGTTGTATGTGTGTTATTATAAGGTGTGTATAAGTATTAACGGTTATATATGAGATTGACAAGAGGTAATTATATACGCTGTATAAATTTGTTATTTGTTATACATATATATTTTGTTGTCGTTAATGTTTAAATTCTACATTTTTAATAATATGGGCAGTGACACGTGTTTCTTGATTAATTCGTTGAACATATAGAGCTACAGAAATAGAATGAAGTGGTTGCTGCAGGCAGTTTCACTTAATGATTCTGTCTGTCAGAAGTCTTAGAACTGGTTGAGTTGGTATTTTGAAACAATAGAAGATCCGGTCAGTGGCGTATGAATCGATAAGAGAAAATGCGAAGTTAAAAGGCGTAAAAGAAAAGAACTTTTTTTATTGAGGACAAAGAAAAAAAAGAGTAATGTGTTATTGGGAAGGAAAGAGAAAAAAGGAGCGTGGATTTTAGAGATCATTGACGTATAATTGATTAAGAAGTTTTAGTAATATTCCCATCGAAATGTTGGGGTAATTATAATAGTGTGAGTTTTGTCAAACCAGCCCAGTGGATCGTTATTGTAGGACTCACCTGAATTGGATTTATGTAGATTTACTGTCTTAAAATTATCAAGAGTAATGGTGACAAAGCATGTGCAGCTAGGACCTCTTAAGCAAGCTAGATCATCTACTTTAACTCTAGAGACCATTTGATGTATCACATTGCAGACTGTTTACCATCTTTAGGATCAACAAATACCGATAAGGCCAGTATTTCATTAGGATTATAAATGTGCGGACTGTTAGCTATGACCACGTGGACATTCGATCATAATTAAGGTAACTTGACCTTTTCTCTATATATGTATGTTCAATAGATGCGTAGCAATAAAGGGACCTGTGTTACTTCTATATTAAATACCGTAATAAATCTTTGTTTAAATAAAAAAAAAAAAACATTAAACAAACAACTCTGATGTGTAATTACACTCTTTCGTTGATATATATATATATGAATCATATATGTGTGTATCGGAATAAATGGGTTGTGCACATGAATATTAAGATATGTATATGCGTGTATAAAACTTAGAATTTAATGGTAACTAGTGTAGTAGCATATAGCTTAATTTTGTTATAACTTCTGGGCTAGAGTAATAGATTTATAAACAGGTAAATTATAGTGTAGTATACGTAGATATATGTGACAAAGTTGGGAATTGTCTTTGCTTTGTTCTCTCGTTAGACCATTTTTACCAGACCTTGAGATAGAGCTAATCCGGATGCGCTACCCTAGATATATATTCAGAACCCCTATTTATGTTTTCAGTAAGTATAATTCTTACCAAAGTGTAAGATTGGTGCTTGAGATGGGATTTAACTCATGCTAATAAATATGCTTACTTGAAGCTGCGGGAGAGATTGTATACGTGTATGAATTATGCACAATAATATGGGTAGACACATAATATATATATATATATATATATATATATATATGCAGATTTCTACAGATTTTACAGACATAAATATTAAAATTGTAATGACAATTTCTGTATACTTTTCTAAAAATACTTATTTATGATAGAATCTGAAAAACAAACAATTCACTATTGATATTATGGGATAAAATTACATTACCTAGAAAGATAATTTTCTATCTGACACAGCTTAAATCAAAAGTGGATTATACAAATAATACTATTATTATATAACATGATCTCAACTGCAATGCCAGCCTGTAATACTTAATTGGTTTTTTGATTAATTACATCTTAACTGAAATATTTTTGGATAAATATGAAAATAATTCTCATTATAATTTTCAAAATTTATATTTACAAAATATGAAAAAAATGTACTGTAATTTTGATATTATATGTTTACATATGTATTATAAAGTGTAAAGGAAAAGAAGACATAAATATAGATAAAAAATTTATATATAATTGCTTAAAATAAACTTTGAAGTGATTTAAACATTACTTAAGTAAATAATATTACTTGATATTTTGAAATTTTACAAATTATTTAGAATTTCATAAAATTGGCTTTATTTGATATAAATATTTTATTTTACTTATTTTTGAATTGGACAAAATTTAAAAAGTTTTAATGTAATAAAAAAAAATATTTTTGTCTAAATAAAGATGTTTTATAAGATGTGTAATTACAGAGTTAATTCTAAATGTTTTACTTAAAACAAATTGAGAAACAAAAAGTTAATTGAAAAACATTTTGGTTTTGATCAGTGTAAATTAAAAGGCTAAACAATTGAAATTTATTTATACCCTTGTTTTTAAATTAACCAAAAAGAAAAAGATTTATTGTTACTCATTCTCTTTATAATGTTTTGCACATTCTATAGAGAGCTTTATTTAATTAAATAATATATAGATAGATAGCATGAAAAATGACAGATATTTCTGATCTCCACATTGGCTAAATTTGAAATCTAGTAGAATGGCTTCTCTTTGAAATTTCAAAATATTAAAGCTGAATCTGATTTAAGAACTGCCTATATTAACATGTAGACATTTTAATCAGAACATATTATCCAGCTCTCTATAGGAAAAGCCCACCATCTTGAAAACTTTTAAGAGGTATATAATTTATACATATTATATATGAAGCACAGACAGAAGAAATTGGCTAGTGTAAAAATTATATAATCATATTGATATAGTATTTCAAATACTAGTTCTGATATTAATTAAAATCAATATTTCTGTTTATTACCCTAAGGAAATAATCTTAATCAGTAGTGTACTAATTTGTTTTAAAAGTAAGCAATTTTTTAATGAATTAAATAAATTATTCAAATAATGAAAAAGTGTCCAGTAAAAAAATAAAAAGCTTTGACCAATGAATGTCTTTAAAAAGTATATTAATCTTTAGGGAATCGAATCTTGATAAAAATTTTCTTTAAATTTTGTCACGTCATTCATAAAAGATTGCTTTTAAAGCTAGAAAGATATAAAACGAAACTCTAGATTTTAAGTCAAGTCAATATGAGATCCTGTTAAAAATAATTTAAAAGCAAGTTAATATTAAGAATTGAAATGTTATTTCTATATATAACATGCATAATGTGTATGTGAATTTATATGTTCATATATAAAATTCAAAACCATAAAACAATACAATACTAGATAAAAATCCAAATTCTATCAAAATCCTTACACAGCCATGGTTTCATCCACTAAACAAATAGACCTTCTCAGTAGATGAAACCATGGTCATGTGAGGGTTTTGGTAAAATTTGGATTTTTATATAGTATTGTATTGTTTTATGGTTTTGTATTTTATTTATTACTAATATAGTGGTAGGCAGTTTTGAATTATATATATAAGGGCATTCAATATTTTGATATTTAAATATAATAATATTTATTGGCTTTCAAATGATTATAATATTTTGTATTATACACATGCAACATTTATATGTTTATATTTGTGTTTTATGTAATAACTTACTTATCTTTCTTTATCACTTTTATTGTTTGTATTTTCAATCTATTAAAATAGTGTCTGATATTTGTAAATTAGTCAAAATCAAAAATACTGGTTTATATTATTGCAATATTTTTTTAAACTTTTAACTCAGTAATTATGAACTTTGACTTTCATAAAGTACTTATGGTACTGCAGTCATTTTAGTTGTTTCTTTTTAAGTTACAGCTATATATAATCTTATTTCATTGATTTTGCTTTCATTTGATGGCAGACTCTGGAACTAAAATATATATTGATTAATTCATTTTTTAAAAAAATAAAAAAGCCACTGTTATACAGAGAAACTAATATAAGTGAGTTATTAATGCAGCATATAAGTAGATTCTTTGTTATTAGTCTTGAGAGCATTTGTAAGCATTTTTGTGGTTTTTATGGAAAGATAAATTGTATATTGTACCCTCACTTCCAGGAAATATAATATATCATAAAATAGGTCTAGCTCAAATCATAATTACGCTCAGCTAACATGCATATAATTGATAATAAAAATATTGTACATTAATGTTAATTGTTTTAACTAGCCCTAATTAATAAAATAATAATATGGTTCAGTTTTATAAAATAAATAAATACATATTTATTAATCATGAGACTAGGAAGTGAGATACAAGTGGTAATAAAGAATTACATTGAGCCAATATCCCACAGGATACTATCTCAATGGTATAAGAACACTATCCCCCCTATTACTATCTCAAATAATAAATCTATAGCATTCTTACGACTTCAACAATAATTAATTAATTAAGATGACACTAATAAATAAATCTTAATTTTTTATTTAAAATAATCTAGCTAAAATAATCTCAGGTTCTTAAACTAATTAGAGTTAAATAAAATTACTGTAGTAAAGCATGATAAGGGATTTAATATCATCCTCAACTACACCTAACTAATAACAATAAATAATAATAATAATAATAATAATAATAATAATAATAATAATAATAATAATAATAATAATAATAATAATAATAATAATAATAATAATAATAATAATAATAATAATAATAATAATAATAATAATAATAATAATAATAATAATAATAATAATAATAATAATCTTCATTGTATGATTTAATCTTATCTATATTCCTCCATTATAATTCTTATCAACAATAATAACAATAAAGAAATAATATAACATAATGTTTTATCTTTCATATGACATTGTAAATAAAAATATGGGGTAATATCTTATAATCTGAAAAATATATGTGTGGCAACGGATAGCATTATAACTCTGTGTAATGTTATAACAATTAACTTATGACCATAATGATAATGTAAATGTATTTTCTTAAATAAATAATCTTAAGAAAATATTATAATTCTTAAATAATAATTTATTTCTTACTGTGCAAATATTATGTTTTGGTTCAAACCCTCTGTGATCAAGTGTTTGCAATGTGGAAAGAAATTAACTCAACACACAAATTTAGAAAACAAGTTTAACAAATTTTATTATTACAATAAAAATAACAAATAATTTATTTACAATATTTACAGTTCTAAATAAATCTTGCATCATTACAATTTACAGTTTTTTCACAATAAACTAAAAAAATAAAATGTAAACATTAAATCTTCACTCCAACTTTTAAAATAATTTACATATTCATCAGAATTCTAATAATAATGATAATAATTAATCTACATAACTTTTTAATATTATTTACCATTAAATGTCACTACGATATGCTTCCTTTAAATATATCAGTTATGAAGCATAAAACAGAAAATACATAATTAATAATACTAATATACATCTCTTAATTTATTCTTAATCACTAAAAATAGTTTATAATAGCAATGTTGTTGTTGTTAAACAAAATATATTTATTTCGGTTCATTAACAAAATGAGTGGACACAATTGATAATCTAATTGCCATATTGACCTAATATGAAATAGCTGTAAGTGTTAATGTATTTCTTTAACATTAATAATAAATATGAAATATAGCTTTGCTTCATCCTATCCTATTTTGTTTTAATACACTATCCATTGAAAAATATGCAATACCTATAAGTTTTAAAATACTTAAAGTTATTCAAAATTCGTGAACAACCTCATTTATCATTTACATACTTTCATGAAATTTATTTTATTAAAAAATAAAAATATAAAAAATATTTTATGATTCTTTATTTTTAATTCTGTTTGATTCTCAATTCCATTTGTATTTATTCTTATCATCCTCCAAAGTAAGCAAACCTATCTTATTATAATGATCCTTAAACTCTAAAAATTATCTATCATTTTCCATTAAAATACAATTCTGTACGATGTAATATTAAGAAACTCATGATAGCGAATAGATGCATAGGTATAGGGACAAACTAGAGTCTTAACTCAATAGTACATATATTAGATAGTCATCATGGTAACAGTGTATAAATAAAAGAGAGGCATGACTTATCTGTCTAATAACCTCCACTACAAACAACGATGTCCAAGCTATTTCTTCAGCTTTCTGGAACATCAATATTCAATATAAAAAGTAAAACACTGCCCACAAAAATATACAAGCTACAGGGTTCCGTTATCTGTACCTGCATAATTATTAAGATCATAAAGATTATTCCTATTCCTATAACAAAAATCTACATTAAAAGCATCTCTTTGGTTTCATGTTTAAATTACTTCCAAGTCACTACCCTTTATAAATTTCCTTCTAGATTTATCAATCTACATCAACAAGAATTCTAACAACATATTCAAAATAACAAATAAAATTCACTTATAAATATAACGATCTGAACTGTTCTACAAGAAAAGGTTATTTCACTTTCTTATCAAATATTCTTGAACAAAAATACAAATGACTATTATCAATACTTTAAACATTTTAGAAATACTAAAGTTCTTTACAAAAGAATCATATAATTATTCATTATTAAGTTGTATTATACCAGTAATATGGAATAAAAGTATGCATATTTTTATAATAAATAAATTCTGACTTCAATAAGTTTTATGTGTGTACAATGTATTCACACATACTCATACATTCATACTATAACATTACGTAATACATCGATAATCTAAAGAAAAGAAAGAAAAATACATCATAAAATTATTAATATTTACAACTATTACCTAAGTGATATTACTACTTGTCAATCACTTATATGATGTCTTCTGGTCCACAATCAAAAAAATAAAACATTGCATAATATAACATTCATTCCATGCTATCGAACTTAAAATATTAAACTCCTTAAATTATTAAAATATTTTTTATAAAATTACAATATTATTAGTAAATAATTATTTTTTTATGTACCTATCCTATTCTAATTATAAATAAAATTAAAATTAATACTAAGGTTAGTTTTAAAAATAAGTCAAAAATATATCTATGTATAAATTCCAATGATGAATGTTCTTTAAAAAATGTTTTATTTCCATGGGATTTTTTTACCAACTCTTTATGGGCGATTGAAACCCCCAACATTTGTTGCTATGCTTTTGTTCGAACGCTTGACAATGAAAAACTATCTTCCCCGAAAATGATGCATGCTCTGTAGATTCCATCCAAACATAATGAACGAAGGTTAAAAATAAATGGAAAACAAAAATGAAAGTCGACTTCTAGAAATCTAAAATTATTGGTAAAAATAATCACTGATCCATTCTGAAAAGTTTGTGATTATTGAAATAGTTTAAACTTATAATACTGAAAAGTTTGTGATTATTGAAATAGTTTAAACTTATAATACTTTAAAAATAACACTTCGAAGTTTTTCCTTGCTCCATCAGGATCCTATGCAGTCTTACAGTGTCTTTGACATGGTGATATAAATTTGGACATCCGGATATGATTCTTGCACATTTTAAAAAAAATATTTCCAGGAATTAATATTTATTTATTACTCATAATTCCATCATATATAGGGTTTTATTGTCAGGATATTCATTATTACTTATCCAAAGATATTTCTTTTTCATTATTAGTTTCCAATTATCAGTTTTCTCATAATGTCATTACTTATATACAGTCTTTTAAGATAATATAGACTTATTATGTACGGATTTTAGTAACTGTCTTCATTTTACCATCATTTTTATGACAGTTTAAAATAATTTGTTAATAATGTTTTCTTCAAAAAGAAAAACATTTTTAGCATTTTTTTTTTACCTTAAAATAATATTTACTTTCACCTTACTGAAAAATTTAAAGTTTTATCATATTATTTTTCCATTTCTAATACGTCTATCTTCCAAAAGAAAAATGCATTACTATTTTAAGTTTCCTATCAATTTTCCCATTCAGCTCTTCACATAATGTCCAGTATATAAATTTAGCTGATAAAATAATTATCCTTGTTAAAATTATTAAAATTATATTTTTAATTACAACTTTTACATCCAAAATCCCTTTTTATAAGTAGGTATTTCTTCTTGGTACTTCCATGTTTTTAATTAAATTTTGACAAAAAGTCTGGTAAGGGAATTTAGCTGCCTAACAATGCATAATTTAGATAATAAATTTATAATTTATTTATAATATTCTCTTTAATTGGTACACTTCTCGGTTTTAAATAAATTATTAGAGAACTATTATAGCACTGAATTCACTAATTTAAGCAGATTAAATTGACAGAAGCAGATTTTTTTTAATAGAAGCAAAATTGACTAACAGAAGCACATTTTTAACAGAAGCACATTTTTTAAACAGAACCACACTGAAAATAATTCAGCATCTGTATTTATACCCAAATAAATACATCATTTGATTGGTGAATTAAACTTTCACCTGATGGTTTAATTTACATATAACTTTTGATATTACACAATTAAAATCAAAAATAAAATAATGACTCTTTTTTTTTTTAAGATATTACTTAAAATGTTAATTCTAAATCAATTTTTATACTTTATTAAAAATAACTAAATATTTTAAAATAACTTTTAAAAATAATATTCTATCAATTTATTCCACCTTCAGATTTAATGTATCTATTTTTCTGTAAAACAAAATATTTAATTTTTGCTAACTACATTCGTTTTTTTTAAACTAATCAAACATTTTATACTAACTAATTTTAATATTTAATCTTGTGATATATAAATAAATATTTTCAATTCTACAGTGTAATTTTAAAACAATTCTTGAAATTTTGTTAACAAAAAACTTGTAAGCACACATGTACTAATATTTACATGTCACATGACTTACAACTTAGACTGTATCAAATTCTGTCTGGGAAAATTAAATATTTAATTGCAACAATTATTATATTAAAGAAATAATATAATAATATAATTTAGAATAATAATTTTGATACCATAAAATTAAATATACATTTTTCTACCACAAAGACTACTTTTAAAACATATAATATTAAATATAATTATTAAATATAATTTATACTGTAAAATATAGTATTTATTTAATTATAGGTTATTGCTGTTAAAATTCAACTTTTAATACATATTTTAAAGATTTATTACTACACTATTTTATTATGGCCAGCTTTCCCAACCATATACAATTATACATTTAACTTTATTTAACTGTTTTAAATACATTTAGCACAATTTTAGGCATTAAATATTTTCATCTTACTTTAATTGAGCTTTTAAAAAGATTGTCAGCATAACATAGTCATTATACCAAGAGAACACATTTTAAATTTAAATTTTTTTTTAGTAAATTGATATAATAAATTTATTCTGACCTAAAGAAAAGAGCACAATATATATATATTCCAACATTTTTATGTAGTATTCATTTAAAAATAAATATATTTAGATTAGATTTAGATTTTATTCAAAAATGTTTTATTTAAAAAAGGTAGATTTTGTAATACTTGACAAATTATAAATGCAATTTTATATTTTAGAACAGAATTTCATTGTTTGAGTTTTAAAAATTAAGTTCAATTAACAAGTATTTCATTATTTTTTTTATTATTAGTAATGTATTATCCTTAACAATTGTCAAACATGAATTTGTCCATAATGTTGTTTTCAAATAATTAATAATGATTTCAATATAATTGAAATAAAACAACTATATAAAAATAAATATTTTTTTTATTATTGAATTGATTTTTGCTTTATATTAGGGTGTTTTTAAAATACACTTTTCTAATACAATCAAACGACTTTTATATTTATCAATAATTTTATTTTTAAGAAAAAAAAACACTTATATTTTACTTTCGTAACTAATATTAGTCCCAATATTAACTTAACATTAGAAACCTTTAGTTAACTTGGAAAATGCTTTTAAAAAATTAAAAGTCAATAGTTTGTAAATACTTGTGATTTACCCAAGAAGCATGCTTAATCTTCAATTCAATAAATCAATGTGGACTATAACAACTTAAAATATCAGCTCAGATGCTTAAATTACCAATTCTATATATTTATTTCTTTTTTTAAAAAAATATTTTTTAGTTTATTTCAGTTGTAATTTCTAATTTTTTTTCTGTTTCCATATCTATAGTAATTTTCTAAATAATTGTTTCCATTTATTTATATCTCATTGATATAATGATACATTAACATTTTTTAAAATTAAACTTCTCAATTTTAATATTCACCATTTTTTAAATTAATATCTTCTTTAATAATATAGTAGATAGATTTATCTCAATAAATATAAATGTGTATACCAGAAATCACCAAATTTGTTAATATTGACACCTGGAGGTCAATATAACATTATTGTTGGTCAATCTGGGCTAGGGGGTTGATGGAAAAATTGATTAAAAATCATAATTATATATATAATATTTTTGAATATTGTTTCAATGAATTTAATACCAGTTTATTTACTGGCTAAAATTACACAACTCACCATTGCATACTCAGTATAGCCATCTATCATAACTTATGGCATAGCACATATCAAACATTCACAGTACATTGATATTAACATCCCTATAGCCATTTTTATACTACTGTTCAATTAATATTTCATGTAATTGCTGTAGATAAGATTACAATTACTATCAATTATTATCAATTTCATTTTTTTTAATTATCTATAGGACCCTAATTCTGCAATGGCAACTTCAGTTTCTAAAACAAAATGTTGACAATATTCATTGGATTATTTGACATTTGGAATTATTCCTTCACCAAATATTGCTAATCTTGCTAAAAATCATCAAGCCCATCTATCTCACTGATTGTCAGAAAAATTATTAAAATGATTATTATAAAATAGTTATTCCATATATTAATAAATGTAAAATATAAAATTGCAAAATATATGCATAAAAATAGCATAAGTTTTTTTTTTTATTTGTTTGTAATACATAAATAAACCACAAATAAATTTTGTGAGGTTGATAAGAGGTTTTGAAGATTTTTAGGAGCCGACAATCAAAAAAGTTTGGTGACCCCTGGTCTATTCACACATGTATAGAGAAAAGTTTTGATGAAACATAATTTTAAATAATTAGGCTTAGCTAGTTTTTTATAATATTAATTATATTAGTTGAAAGCTAGTTACACGTAGTTATTTAAAATTACATTCTGTTAAAACTTTTCTCTATAGGTATTGTATGGATATTTAATCTATTCTTTAAAGATAACAATATTACATTTACTTTGTTTTACTACTTAAAAAAAAAAAAACCCCCCCCAATAGTGGGGGCCACTTTTTGTAAAAAAAAGAAATCAATGTTGAAGGCAGAACTGTTGTTCAAAACCTTATCTACTGCTTTCTTCCATCCATTAATTACTCTTGTTATTACAATAAGATGGTATTACTATATGGTGGGTGTTGTTTTTTTATGAGTTAAAAAATAATTATTATTGTATAGATGAGAATGTGTTTTACTACTTCAGTTACACTCCACTATTATATCATTTAAACTCTTTAATTGTCCATTTGAACTTTTTAAAAAATCCTATTTTGTTTCTTATTTTTATGTCAATATGTAATAAGTCTACAAATTGAATATAAATTTAGCATTTGATTTTGTCTTGCTCTCAAATGTGGATTTAAATATGTCAGGATATCATATTTATATCTGAAAATTAAAAAGCTCTCCAGGAACTCATAAAAAATTAAAGAACAAAGAGAAATTATAAAATTATAAACAATATAAAAGTTGTGATTACAAGTTCAGCATCTGACTCTGAAGCTATGATCCATAAATCTTCAGCTCCAGTGTCTGTCTGGATATCATTGCATAAATTACACAGGATAATGAATCATTAGTAATAGTTGATAATTTTTGTTTCTGTGAATAATTCAAAAGAATTTAGTATTCAGATGATTTATTGCAGATTAATACTCTGAATAATGGCTTCCATAGTTTAGTAAAGTGGTCACCATGGTGGACTCAAAAGCTTAGGGTCCATGGATCACCACTCCAGATTGGTCAATTCTAGTGCTTAATCTTTTTGTGAACTTCAGATCAGTAATCATTTTGATAATTTTTAATTGCCCAAAGTTGTAATAGAATATGTGAAAAGTGGTTTTAGATGTAAAGACAGATATTTAAAAATGAAAATCAGAATTCTACAAACTATAGTAGTTTTTATGGGCACAAAAATTAGATACTGAAGAAGAAAATTAGTCAATGTATTGTTGATTGCAAACTGTAGTGTCAGCAATGATTTTGTGTATCACTGACATCCAGGAAAGTAAATAATGGATACATAATGAGATTAATCTTGAATGACATTTAATACACAAATAACTAAATTGAAATTGTCTTGTTTTATTCATATTATGAAATGATCTGATTTATTAACATATTGTGTAACATTCAGAAAGATAGGCAGCAAAAGAAAAAGGAAATATCCAGTGAATGTTATGAATGCATGCCCAGTGATAGAACTGGATTTTTTGGCATCTATACAGAATTTAAAAAAAAAACACTTTAATACATATATATACTTCAAAAATATTGAAATCCTTTAGGAATATATCGATTAATGAAGTTATTGCATCTGTACCTAAGGACGTATCTATGTTTCAATATTGAAAAATAATGAAATAGACTGAAAGTGCAGTAATTTTTATGGGAACATCATTATTATCCACTATAGCAGAGAGTTTTATTGAATAGATTGCTTCTAGTCATAAATGAATGGTAGCAAAGATTTAATGTAGATTTAGAGAATGAAGAAATATTTTAGACATTATTTTTTGTGCAAGTAAATGCAACAAAAACATCTAGAACAAAATGATTTATGTACAGATCTGTGACATTATTTGAAATTAAACCAATTACACACCAATGTTTTCATTCATTTCATAAAGCTTCTATATCACAGAGGTAAAATTCTCATACAGAAGCACCACTCAGTGCTACTATATATGAAGTTTTGCCTGTGTAATGAACTTGTGTAAGCATAAAGAATGATGATCATGTAATAAAGCTTCTATACAAGAGAATGAAAGAGTTATTACTACAGGTGAACTGGCTAAGACCTTAGAAATGAAAACTGGTACTAATTTGTTAAAAGTCAGTGACATGGTCATAAATTTTAAGAGATATGGGGAATCATAATAGTACTACTGTAACATTAAATTTTCTTTGTAATTTTGCAGATATCTACAACTTTAGCTTACCATTATGCATTTTTATGTAGAAATCACAACTAAAATTATTACTTTTAAGATAAAATCTGAAGATGTCAGTATCACATAAACCTTTTACAAATATCACTATAAATTTGAATTTCAAAGCAAGCAGGTAATGTTCTGATTTGTTATATTGAATATTTATTATTATAACACAATGGTTAATCATTATTGGCACTATCACTAGGTGGCAGATAATTTGGCCTCATACATTTTAGAGGTGCTTTATTATTTTAATATTTCACAAAAATATTATAATTTTCAGTAACTAATTTACATACTTAAGCTATTTCTGAAACATGTTGGTAAAATTCTTATTTTAAACCCCAAACTCACATGATTATATTTAGATGTCATTTGAAAATATTTGTTTTTAAGAAGTTGTAAAAAACATACCATAAAGCAGAAATTATTTTTACTAGTTAACAAGAATTTTTATCATAAACAACCAGTTCATTCAATAATTTTTATGAGTAGGAAATATTATGATCCAATATAAAAAGGCCAAATATGATTGAAATTGTTACTAGGATCTTTCATATAAGAATGGGAAGAATTGGGCTTTAAATGAGTTAAACAAGAAAGTGTATCTACTCCAACTTTGTTTCCAATTTTTATGATAGTGGTCTTTCAAAATGTTTATGGGTAGTTTAATAAAACAGGGATCAAAATGCATATAGGTTTGATTACTGGAATTTTTAATTTGAATAGATTAAATGTGAAAACAATAACTTTTGTTTTTAAAATTCTAGATTCATATAATATAGATGATTGAGCTATTTTTGACAATACCAAAGATGAATTACAGAATATGTTTAATGTTTAGATTGCCACACATAAAGACTTTGGTTTCATAATTAAAGTTTTAAAAAATCTTTTTTTTTTTTACCAGACAGTGACGGGAGAAAAATGTCATGGAAATAACTATCAACTAAGATAGCAGTATATAGAACTGTTACTTTGTTTAATTCATAACATGGAAGTTAAACTTAGATGCTATATTCACACTGTATAAAGTCATTTGAAAAGTTGCAATAGGATGTTCTATAATATTTAAACAACATTAATCTGTTGCACATGCGCTTTGGATTTTAAATATAAAATGAATAAATACTAACACTTCAACCACATGATAAAGTCTTTGGAAAAGATAGAATGGCCATTTATCTTTTCGAACCCAAACGCTTTTGTATGGGCGAATCTTAAGTGTTTGAAAGTGAAAGCGTGAAGATCTTAAATAATCACTTTAAATTACTTTTACATGCTTGAATGAATGACGCTGGTGAAATTTATTAGAATTGACGATACGTGTCATTCTTATTTGAAATTAAATGTATGTAAATAAGTCTGTAAAATTAAAAAATATATAATGGCAATATTATAAAATCAATCAACATCTTCTTCATCTTGATGGATGTGATACTACAGATTGTAAGATTACACTTTCATTAGATTGGACATGTAAAATGAAAGAAGAATGCAAGATTTCCTAAAAGAGTGTTTAATACTTGAGAGGTGCCCCTGTTTATGTTATAAAGATAATCTGAAAAACATCCTAAAGAAATGCATTATTGATTATGTCCATTGGGCAGATAAGGCAGAGAATTGAATACTTTATTTTTTTTTTTGCTGACGAAATTAAACAATAGCATCGCAAAACATGAAATAAACACAAGAATTGATTAGCATGTTTTACATATAGACGTATTTATGTTTCACAGATTAGTTTGTAAGGATTTAATACACTCGTTTATGATGTATTTTAATACATTTTTGTGCACATATATGAATAAAATTGTCTTTAAGATCTCGGAAGCCCATATGCATCACTATGGTTTGCTTCACGATAACTACATCACAATATTTGCCTAAAGTGCTATTTATATAATCGCATAGAAGTCGACATTAATTTAATAACTTGACGATCACTAATAATTATTGTAATAACAATATAAATAAGTAAGACATCAGTAAGTTATTCACAATTCAAGTATTTTATAATCACTTAATTTATAATTCTCTTAGAATAACTGAAATACAGGCTAGTATATACTTAAATCAATATATGTAATATATAGGATATATGAGCACAGACTTTCACACGATCCACTACTCTATCTCATAATACTGATACACTTGAACACATATATGTCGAAAAGATAAATAATCACCAATAACCATTTCATGCTAAACCAGTAATCATCAGTTGGTCCAGATTATCATCTCTGCACATAAATGCAATAAGTGCTCAGTTTTAAAATAAATAAGGATAATAATAAATGTGTAATAATTGTTATAAGGATAAAAATTACAAATTAATTAAAACTATAGCAAGCTATTAGCAAAAAAAAAAATTGGAAAATAATTTATTTAAATATATATGGATGTTACATATTACATCAAATTGCTTCGTAATATCTAAGTAATAGCTCTCTATTTCATTTCTCAAACTTTTTCTAATTGACGTTTATTTTCCCCAAAGAATCTATCTCTTTTCTAATCACAACAAAAGCTCTAAGTATATTAAGTGCCGGGCTCAGCTTAGTCAACCGATGAATTACATTCTTTTAGTTCACGTGATCAAGTTCGTCAGACGGAGACAGTTACAGTCTTGAGGCGTTCAATTTACTTTATCATTCAAATTACGAATACAATGGCGGACATTCTCTGCTGCCATCCATTGATGGACTTTTAATAACTCAATCCAATTCAATAAGCTTTATTAGAGATTTTAGACATGATTGGCCCAGCAGGTTACCTTCAATATAAGAGTGATAAATTTGTGAAGTAAACTTACAGTTTTTAAAATGATAGTTAGATCTCTTTATTTTGTATTTTAAGGTCAACTGATGCTTAAGTAACCACTTAAATTAAGTGCTTCCACTAAAAGTCCAAATATTAATCAATTTTAATCATATAATTAAAAAAACACGCACACAGTATGAGGAAGTTGTATTTTAATTTTTGTTGTCTAAGTAACCCAGTAATATATGTATTGTATTTATACCTTTAATGTTTTTTTTTTCTTTTACACTAAAAGAAAAGTAAAGAGATATCCAACCTAGTTAGCAAATAGATATCTAGCTATTTTTAAAAGGTAAATAAGAATATAAATAAATAATAAAACCCTCACTACTTGACAATTGGCAACCCTGGAGAGTAATATCTTCTCTACATTTGTTTGGAAAACAGCTGGAGAAGCCATTTCCCTGCAATGGATTATATAAAGACTGTTTTACTTTTTATAAAGAAGGTTCCGTTTTAAGATAAAATTATGCAAATTTAATAATGTCAAATGCTTTTATCACGGGATATACAGTGATAATAATTTTTAAGATTCAAAATATGAGTAAATATTCAATATTAATTTTATAGACTTACATAAAATCCTTCAATGAGTCTTATGTCTAAATAGACAAAGAAATATAGTTATATATCATCCTGAATAATCATTTCACGATTAATAGCATCAATTATTAATCATCACAATACATAATTTAATCATTATTGTCTTTGTAAAATACACGAATAGAGTATATATGCAAAATGAAGAAGAATTCTATGTTTGACCATGTAACATCAGATATCAATACATCACAAATTATATACATATATAAAATTTATCTAAAAAATAATATTATTTTGCTACTGGGTAAGTTGTCGGAGTAAAAAAGAAATGGAATCATGAATTGACTACCAATTCACAAAATAATAAAAATATATGAGTTTGTTAAAACAGTGAACTTATAGAATTCAATTTTGTGAATGAATTTATTGTGTCAATGAAGCAATTGATCATAATTATTTTTATACTATGAGGTTTGAGAGATAAACTAAAACGTCACAGATCAATTTCCACACAAAAAGAGTGAAAAATGTGTTTGATCAATTAAATGGAAAGATTGTGCTGAGCCTATCACAATGATAATCTTCCATAAAACAAACCACATGGTTATCATATATTATAATGGTAGTTAAATGATTTTTTTCTATATAGGTTAACATGGAAGTAGAGTAGTGGGCTCACAATTAATGGATTCTGTATAAATTTGGTCAATTCTCTTGCTCAATAGGTCACTTAGATGTTGTAATGTCACAATCTCAAATCAAATAACCAAATGATTTTTTTTAGTATAACTAATTTTTATATCCTAATATCATGATCACTTTTTTAAATACAAGATACAGTAATAATTTGTGATAAAAGTTTATTAGTTGTTCACATGACCTTGAATGTATGTACAGATTATTTAAAAGGTAAAATAAAATAAAAGATTAAAAATAAAACCATCCCCTATAAAAGTAAAAGATAGGCCATGACATATATTACAATTACACTTTTATTTTTATATGAATAGAACATCAATATTTGTTCATCTTCTATATACTAGTAGCCAGATATCAGAACCTAGCTGCCAAAGGGTTTTAATTAACATGTTTTCTCATAATTGAATAAATTATTATTTGACCAGAAGAATGGCTGAAATTCTAATAAGTGTTTGCTTATATTATTTTTTAATTTATCATCTAATATTTTCCAAACAATAATATATCTTATTGAAATTACTCTTCATACAATGTGGTTATTAAATATATTTAGATAATAGGATTTAAAAAATTAAAGATTTTTTTCTCATTGGCACATCAAAAAATTAAATGTAATATGGTGGGATATTTGGTTTAGTTTTTTCCCATTTTGTTAAATATTGTTTTAAAAGTGTATTTGTTATTATTATTTTGTTAATTTTACTATTATAATTTAGGGGATTTGAACACAGGCTTTCAAGATCTCTCAAGCCATCCATTCTATCTCTAAAAGCCTGTGTTTAAATCCCCTAAATTATATCTAGACTTCAGGTATGTAAAATATATTTAAAATTTGAAAATGCTGCCCTATGTGATTTATTATAAAGTGACTTATGCAGGTTCTAATAATTCTTTGATTAACACTCCTGAGCACAAACTTTTTTTAACACCAATTCATTCTGCTGTTTATATTAGAAAATGTTTAATTTGATCTATACAAAGAGTAACATGTATTATATTTTAAAGAATCAATATGTTATGTGCATGTCTCTTATGGTGTTAATGTGAAAGATGTCAGATAATTTTTTCCTTCACTTGTTAATCCAAATAAAACAAAATTATACTACTCACCCAAACAGCATTCCAACAAACATTCACTCAAACAATTAACTTTACATATTAAATATTGATGTTGAAAAATTGAAGGTATTTTTTCTTAATGGCATAATTTAAAAAATGGTATGATTGTATGTCTGACAAATGTGGCATTATTGGACTTTGTGAAGTTAGAAAAAAAAGTTGAAGAAACAATTCATTTAAAAATGGAACAAGTACTCTACTACAAAGGCACAAATATTGGAAGTACAAGTCAAGTAGGATTCATTATAAATAAAAAATGGAAGAAACAACATTGTGGAGATTGACAGCATACAGGGCAGAGTTTCAAAAGTAATTACTCAAATTAATAGCAGATACCAAATGTAGATAACTCAAGTTTAGAACTCAACAAGTTCTCATAGTGATGAAGTAGTAGGTGATTTTATATGTATATACAAAAGGGATTTTCTCAATACAAACAATATTTTTAAATTGTTACGGAAGACTAATTGCTAGAATTGGTAAAGAATTGAAAGTTGAAAGTGTTGCAGGTAAATTTGGTTATAGAAATAGAAATGAGAGAGAATATAGACCTGTAGAATTTCCAGAAAAAGGAAAACTTTATATATTGAATGCTTTTTTTGAGAAAAATATTAAAAGGAAATGGACATGAAAGCATCCAAATAAATTTACAGCAGAATTGTATTATATTTTAACTAACCATAAATACATATTTGAAGATTTTAATGTTTTTAAATTCAATTCAAAAAGTGATTATTGATTATTGAGATGTGAGATATTTGTTAATGCAAAACTAAAGAGACAAAAATTAGTGAAAAAAAAATATTCACAGTTTATATTACTACATTTTTAGTAAAATTATATTGAATTTAAATTAGAACTTGCATTGTATTATTTTTAAATATTAGCAGATTTTGAACATGATTCAGATTTGAATTAAATTAATAGGAAAACAACTGATACACTTTTAAAAACCGCAATAAAGATAATTAGTAGAAGAAATTAGAAATTTACCAATAAAATTTCTACTGAAACTAGAGAGTTTATAAAGAAAATATGAAAATATATAAAAATGATGCACTAAGAAGGATTGAATATCTCAATTTTTTTAAAATGATGCTAAAAAGAGTTAATAATGATATAAGAAAATATAATTGTAAACTAACAAGAAAAGGTATAGAAGAGAATAAAAGTCTCAAGAGTATAAAACAACATTTTGGTATTCATAGGAAACTTATATCTGCAATAAGAAAAAAAGATGGAACTATCACTAAAAAGAGAGATGACATCATGAAATGTGTAAAAGAGTTCTATCAAGAATTATATAGTAAAAAAAGTACTTCCTACAAGTATTATATCTTCTTATTTGCCCAAAATATTAAATGAAGAAGTGTGATATACAATTAATATTATGAAGAAGGGAAAAACTACATGTAGTGATGGAATTATAATTGATATCTTAAAAGAAGCAGGCGAAGAAATAGACATTTTTTGTCAAAGTTATATACCAAATATCTAAATGATAAAGATGTACCAAATGATTGAAAGAATGTAATATTAATATTTAAAAAAGGTGATAAGAAGATATTAGAAATTACAGACCTATCAATCTTTTATCCATTTTATATAAAAATTTTACCAAGATAATTACAACCCATCTATAGTACAATTTTGGATGTCAACCAACTAAAAGAACAAACTGAATTTAAAAGTGGTTTTAGTACAGTGGATCACATTCAAATATTGAGAGAAGTTATAGAAAGGACCAATGAATATGAGCATCATTGTGCTTTGAATTTGTAAATTATGAAAAGGTATTTTATTCTAAAAGCATTTCTTCAGTGATTAAAGCATTGGATTACATAGATTTAGAATATTATCATAAAAAGAATATTTATAAAAATGCAACAACAACAATAAGATTACATAATGATACTAGGAAGGTTACCATTCCAAAAGGTGTAAGATATGGTGATTTCATATATTTAAACATTTTTATAGCAGTGCTGCAAGAAGTATTTTGTGGATTAAAATGGGAAGTTAAAGGAATAAAGATAAATGGAGATTATTTAAGTCATTTAAATTTTGCAATGTATTTGTTTTTGAAAATAATGCTTCAGAGCTTCAAAAAATGTTGTAAGAGTTATCACATGAAAGTAAAAAAATAGAAGTAAAGGTAAACATTAAAAAGTCTAAAGTGATGTTTAATGAATTTTTTTCAAAAGCTGGAAATAAAGATTGATGAGTTAGAAAATATTAACAACTAGAAATAACTTGGTCAGATTCTTACTACAGATGGTAACATAATAGATGAAATTAATCATAGAATTAAATTTGGTTAGAGTTCTTTTGGTAGAAATAACTTAATATTAAAATGAAATATTCCTATCTGTTTGAAAAGGAAGGTTTTTAATAAAGATGTTTTACCAGTTCTTTCTTATGGATCTAAGACTTGGACACTTAGCATAAGAGCAATAGAGAGACTTCAGACTACTAAAGAAGTATGGAGAGATGACTGTTAGGAGTAACAAAAAGAGATTGAAAACACAATACATGGGTTAGTGTTACTGATATCATTGCAAGAATTAAGAGACTGAAGTGGAATTGAGCTAGACATATTGCTAGAATAGATTATAATAGTTGAACAGTTGTAATCTTAAACTGGATTCCAAGAGATTCTAAAAGACTGAGAAAGAGACCTCATGTAAAATGGATGGACGAAATAAGGAAATATGCAGGGATTGTGTGGAGAAAAGAGACTAGAGATCATAGAAGATGGATTATACTTGGAGTCACCTTCTCCCTGAAGTGGTTTATAATGATTCATGATGATGATATCATGCAAACTGTAAACATTATGTCAGAGGTATATTCTTTTTAAATTGTAAAGATTATCTCAACGCCACTGTAAAAAGATGCCATATTTATTTATTTCATTGAAGAATGTAACAGAATACAGGGAAAAGTTATAATTAGACATTTGTGTTCTGAAGAACTGAATAATATTATTAATCTGCTGAAGAAGTTAAAAATATTAAATGAATAAATTAAATATCTAGCATTAATCTACTTGTGCCTTTTCCAGTTTTGCTCATTCATTTTTATGTGATTAAATGGTGGATGATATACATATACACACACAAAGTCTCTAATTTAATAATGAGTTAAATTAGTTCACGTCTAATAAAATGCCCAAAAGCAGAAAATTATCTATAGAGTTTTTCTTAATGTTAATTAAACAACAAAGAAAGAAATGCACACTGAATTGTAGTAGCAAAGGGCATACTTAACTGTGTGCACAAGCAAAAACCTCTCGTAAACATTTTAAGCTTTTTTTTTTGTTTATCGTTGTTGTTTTTTGGTGAAAAAGAGCATCTGACAGTAAGAGAAAATGTACTTACAAGCAATAATTATATGATTGATTTTAGAGCTGAAATAAAAATTATTTAAAAACAAAAAGATATACAAAGCATTATTTTTATTGATCATAAATTTGGTTAGGCATCATTTTATACCAATGTTATCATCAAGATAATGATCACATTAGAAAGCAATCAAAAAGTATTGTTGGGATTAATGCAATGATAATTGATTAAAAAAAAGTGTGAAAAATCAGAAGAAATTATTATTAATTTGAATAAAAAATTTATGCTCAAAAGTTTATTTTTCTATTCAAGCAGTTAATTTATTTTAAAGCTAAAAGATTTTTTAAATACATATTCAGATAGAAATCAAACTTTCATGGCATATCAGAATTGGTTGAATAGTTTTAAAAATCATACAGATTTTCGCAAAAAGCGGCTATTAGTGTTGTTGAGTCTGTAAAGCAAAATCTTGAGTGATTTTTTTAAAAAAAAATCAATTGATAAAAAAAACCATATCATCTGGGGGAAAAATTAATGTTAATAAGACAATTTTTATTATCACAAAATGCCAGATACGATATATATTTCAAGGGAGAAAAAATAATAATTGGATACAAAGCTATCAAGAAAATGAACATTTTTTTTTAAATTTGTAATAGATTGTATGTGGTACTTTCAAATTAAAGCCTCTACTTACCCACATATCTACACAACTCTCATACATTAATGAAACGTCATAAAAAGAAACTCTACAAATGTATTTTTAATCCAACAAAAAATACTACAAATGTATTTCTAATCAAACAAAAATAATATTTGAGAACTGAGTTGCACATTGATATTTGCTTAAAGTAAAAAGGTGCCATATTGATTTTTTTTTAAAAACTGACCTGAGACACAATTTTCACAATAACTTCATATCTAATAATGTTAGAACAAAAACTTTACATTGATAGAAACTAGAAAAACTAAAGAAAACAATAAGGTTAAGACAAATAGTGATTACAGTTTTAAAAATAAGGGAAAAAAGAAATTTCAACATCCAGGATAATTATTACTTTATTGTTTGTTCATAATTTCTACTTTACCATTAATACATCCTCATTAATAATTTCTTTATATTTCTCATAAAATTATTTTTTGAACTATATATAATATTTCTTACCTGAGACAATCCATAGCTTCAGAATCTCCAAAATAAGTCGCATACAAATTCTTCATTTTTATATTGTACCCCAAAAGTTACCAAATCTCCAAGACATCTATAAGAAAAAGATTCATCCTAATAAAAGATACAAAACAAATCACTTCCAGGAAGATAGATATGCATTTGTCATCATAGCAATTGGCTTCTTGTCTATCTAAAACTAGAAATTGTAAGCTACTCTCTGTATCACTGATAAAATAAGTTTCATCTCTTCATTTTATATTTTTTGTGTACATCAGTGATGTTTATATTCTTTATGCACACCAGTGATGCTATCTTGTTATATTTATTGTCCCAGATAGATATAATTTATTTGCATATAGCTCATTTGCAACTATAGATTTGAAAATAATGTGATGGAAGATGTGGCAAAACTAGGCAAAAATCAGAATTTGATTCTTTGTCTGTATACAATTCCATGTGGGATATGCATAACCATTGTGTATACCACTATACACATACCATTTGAAATCTCTCTATTTGTTTTAAATGTTTATATTTTTTCATGGTACTATGCCCAGTAAATTTTGTGATTGCTTTATCAACTGCAATCTGCAACCTTTCTGTACATTTGATTATCAGTTTTTAAAATTTACATTGCACTGTTCTATATACATAAATCATTACTTGTTATACAAACATGACACAAGAGCAAACACAAACACCCTAATACAAATATAAACATATTAATAAATTATCAAATCTTTTGAGAATCATTATGTCTATAAAATAAGGTTGCCTCAAACTTGGATCAGAGGCCCAAAATTACATTGTACAAAAACTATTTTTGTTATATTTGAATACAAATTTATATACTGTATAACAAAGAGCATAAATGATTTAATATTATATAATTTATATACTACACACACCAATACAAATGCAAAATTCATAAATTATATTATTTATCAAATAATTAAAAAAAAATTTAAAATATTCAAAAAATTAAAATGAATAACTTATGACCGATATTCTGTGATTACATTTATATCACGTTAAAGGACTTCATATCCAAATTATCAGCATATTTTTAATCCATTATATTAGCTTATAAGGCTGATAAAGATTTTCTGCCTTTATTATCTCATGTAAACTAATAAATTGACCAGAAAATAAACCTATTAATAAAAATTCAAATGTTATCCAATTTTAAATTGTGGTACATCATTTTAAAGATGGATTCAAACAGCAACAAATGCTCAGATTTCTATTAATGTTACGGTTATAGTTTTTGCACAATTTAAAACAAAAAAAATTCAATGAATCAGCTGTGATGCATGAATGATACTCTACAAAAAAATCAACCCATTAAAAACAATCTAATCAGAGTTGAATAACTTTATCCCAACACTAAATTCTTACTACATCTGATGGATCAATAAAAATATTGCTTGATCTTGTTCATATTTTAAAAAATCATATACAATGATAAGATTTTAAACTTGTTACTATGATGATTGTTATTCACTGAAAAGTATAAAAAATTGATGGATACTTATGGTGAAGACTTATCAAATGAGAAGCTGATTGATTTTGAGGCAACAAAAGCTTCACATAATTAACAATATGAACCTAAAAAGAAGTGCATCCCAAATAATTTACAATAAAGAGTATGGTCATAGTTAAATAATCATTTAATATCCTATATAAAACATTATAAAGACTGATGCATGCTATACACATTTCAACACATAGTCAGTTGTTTTTTTATATTTCAAAGAGATGTACAAAAGGGGAGAAAAATTAACTATTCATATTTTTTTTGACAAATTAATCATGAACCAGAATAGCATATTGAATTTAGAATCAGTGTTCACTTTGCTTTTGGAAGATGGAATCATACACCCTTTATATTATCATCACATTCATTTTACATCTGACTTATTATATCAGTTATGAAGATTTAGATGATTCTCCTTCCATTTTGCACTTCCCACTTTGAGTTTACTTAAGTGAGAATAATTTCACATTTTTAATATTAATTAAAATATTAATATTATATTTAGCCAAGTGAAATTTTTAATAAAAAAACAAACTAAGCTTTAAAATTAATTACAATTAACAATAGTAACTTACTCATTCAATAATGTATAATGTAACATGTATAATGTAACATGAAACATTTTTCATATACTAATGAAATATTCCCAAAACACTTGAGCTGAGCCAAGCACTATGAAAAGATACAATGATGTAGATATATTCTCACTTAATAACACTGATTTTTAATGAATTCTCACCAGAATCATAGTGCAAAATTAATTAACTAACTGCACCAGGAACAAGATGAATATATCATTTATAAAGTATGCAAATTATTGCAGTGAGAAATGTAATTTATAAATGTAACATGTTCCATTTTTTTGACAAAGGAATGCAAAACTCCTTCCTGTTGATTGAATTAGAGTCTCTTTCAATAACCCAGGCCTTCTTGAACTTTCTCTTATGATCATCCATCTCTATGCATATTTTATAAACTATATATTAATCCTGCTGCTGGTGCAGTTAGTTAATTAATTTTATATTTATAATTCTGATGAGATTTCACTGAATGTTAATTTAGTGCTATTAAGTGAGAATATATGTATACAGTTATACCTTTTCATAGTGGCTTGACTCATCTTAGGATTTTTTGGAATAATGTTTAATCTACATCAATATACAGCATACATAACAGAACTAATTTATGTCAAAGCTAAAAACATTAGTTCATGTAATGATGAATATTGTTCTTTACAATATTTTTGTTGCACAGTGTTAGATGTATTGTATTTATGGTCATCATCATTATCATCATCATCATCATCATCATCATTATTATTATTATTATTATTATTATTATTATTATTATTATTATTATTATTATTATTATTATTATTATTATGTTTCAAAGATAAGCTTTATTTATTTTAGAAAGTTACAAGAGTTTTATATAAACTTGGATTGCAGTGGTCACATGGTCTGTAAAAATTGATTTATTGATTTACGTGAGATTGCAAGAATTTTTACTTGTTGTGGATTGTTTACAAAGGTATTACATGGCTTGAATTGCTGCGATTACATGGACCTTTAATAGCTGAATGTTTACATATATAAAAATTGATTTATTGATTTACAAGAGAATACAGAAATTTTTACATGCTGTGAATTAATTACAAGGCTTTTACATAGCTTGGATTGCTGTGGTTACATGGACAATTTTTAGTTATAAGTTTACATATGTAAAAGTTGATTTATTGATTTACACCCGATATGAGTTTTACATCTGGATTGTTATATCTACACATGAAAGCCAAGTTTACAGTTTTATATATGGTTTACTTGCCTGGGTAATTTCAGTGATGAACAAGCAATTTCCATGGCAGTGTGGCAATTGCCCATGAATTCAACAATCATTGGTATAAGATCTATGTCCATTATTTTTGATTTTTTAGTGTGTCAGATTTTTTTCCCTTTGATTTTTTGGGAGATATGGATTGATAGAGAGTTGGTATGTGTGGAAGGCATGATAGGATTGGCTTTTATACTAGTGTGATTTTGTTAACTATTCTTCGCCTGTTTTAGGGTGCATTTGAATGGATTTAATCTTGTAAATGTATTTCTCTGTCTATTAACACACTGATAATGTAGTGCCAATTATACATATTATATCTTAACTCTCTATAATCCTACAAAATATAAATCTGTAATCTCTTTCATTCATTTCACGCTCTATTTTATTTCTGTATTTTGGTGCAACAAATTTAATCAATTAATATTATCTGATGCTTTATGTATTTTGATTTGTATTTGAATTAATATGCCAATTAAACCCAACCTCACAAGCGTGATTTATTATTTTATTCACTCTCATTAATAGAAGGAGATTAATTAATGCTCGTAAGTTCCTTACAAAACACATGCTTGCTGGGTTGAGTAATGATTAAATATAACTTTATATATGTTTTAATGGAATCAGATTGTTATTAACCTGCCCCTACTTTTTATTAGTAATATCAATTTATCATTAGTTGCCTGATGCTATTAATTAAATCATATTTGTAATATTTTGAAATTAATCTCAATGACCTTCACTTTTTTGAGACTAATAAAATAACTGTTTACTCAAAATGTCAATCAAGCGTACATTTGTGTGATATTCTATTGCTGATTTAAAACATATATGGGATTCGTTGAATAGAAGGATAATACACTCCTTCATTATTATGACATTCAAATGGTTATTTAAATAATATTTATACTTATAGTATGTTTAGTATTTAATCATGCCATTACACTTGATGTTAGATGTATTTAGGCAGTAATTTATATCAACGTCATTAGGGATATACTCATTTATCACAGTGTGATACTATATGCAAGCATTATTAATTATTATATTTTGCTTTGTCATTTGTGATCATTGAAAACTTCGAACCCATATTGTTGTTGCACTTTTAGGTTAGAGAATGTTCTGCATGGGCTGACCCTGGAAAAGTCAGCCCTTCACACTTCCTACCTACCATGTCTCGAGGTATCACTCTGCCAAAAGAATAGACATACTCTTTTATTTTCTAATAAATGATGAAGTATCTCATCAGCTCCAAGAGGATTGAACATTCAGTGTTGCAATCCATGCTAGCACCATAACTTATTACTATTTTAGATTTTCGCCTATTTAATATATGTAAGTCATAATGCTGTGATAATACTTAGCCATTTTTTTTCATTAATATTAATTGTATTCAGAATGTTGTAATTCAAGCTTGTATTAAGCTGTCTACCTTTTTAAGTTAACAATTCCTGTATGCGTTACCAATTTTCTCTCTATCATTTAGATTAATAAACTCCATGAAGTCTGTGAATAACAAAATCTTATGTTAAATTTACAAATAATTGCGTACTCATGCCTATATTTATTATAAATTATATTACTATATCTCGTTATATATAACTCACTAAATGCTAGAAATGATGCATCAGCTGTAGTATAATTATATATATTAATTTAATTAGGACTATAAACAACAAAGGTTCTCATTCTTTATGTATATTTCATGATGGTTATTAGTTACCTATTTTCCTCAATTCTAAAGTAGCGTTAATATTGTTAAATTATTATAAGAAAGTTCATTTATTTATTATTGGCATATTAAACCACACACTATATATATATATATTAAAAATATTCACTAGAATAAAAACTACAAAATTTTAAAAAATGCCTATATAAAATTAAAGATTAAAATTCTTTGCTATAGCTAGCTTCGGCGTATTCCGCCATCTTAAGTAGCAATATGTTAATATTGAAATATTATCAAACTCTCACACCAGTAAAGTTCCTACGTGAATTACCTACTTTCCATAAATTGTGAATATTAACACAATGACACTGTTTATTCAATATATTATCCATACTATTTATAAAATAGGACTCCTTAATTTTTCTTTTCTTCAAATCATTTTCCATATGCAAAATAAAAACTATCAAAGCAGAATTTTCCATTACAAATCACAGCATGTTCTGCAAAAACAGATTTATACCTATCTGCAGAACAACACAACTTATTATATAATAATTCATGCTCCCTAATCCTCTTTTTCAATGCACATTTGGTCTCCCCAATGTAACTATAACCACAATGACATACCACTTTATATATAATATTACATTTGTTGCAGATAGGTATAAATCTGTTTTTGCAGAACATGCTGTGATTTGTAATAGAATATTCTGCTTTGATAGAGTTTTTATTTTGCATATGGGAAATGATTTGAGGAAAAGAAAAATTAAGGAGTCCTATTTTATAAATAGTACGGATAATATATTGAATAAACAGTGTCATTGTGTTAATATTCACAATTTATGGAAAGTAGGTAATTCATGTGGGAACGTTACTGGTGTGAGAGTTTGATAATATTTAAATATTAATGTATTGCTACTTAAGATGGTCGAATATGCGAAAGCTAGCTATAGCAAAGAATTTTAATCTTTAATTTTATATAGGCATTTTTTAAAATTTTGTAGTTTTTATTCTAGTGAATATTTTTATTATATTTATATTATTTGATATTATATATATATATATATATATATATATATATATATATATATATATATATATATATATATATAAGAATCCCCCAATTGTGGACCCAGACTGCCATTTGATGAGACTTTTTATTTAGGTACTTACAACTGCAGATCACTTTCAAATGAAGAAAGATTGCAAGAATTAGAAGAACTGTCTTATATTAAATGGGACATGATTGGCTTTGTGAAGTTAGAAGAAAAGGTGAAGAGACGATTGATTTAAAAAGTGGTCATGTATTTTATTATAAAGGCACAAATATTGGAAATACAAGTGGAGTAGGATTCATTATAAATAAAAAGTGGAACAACATTGTGGAGATTGATGGTGTATCGGACAGAATGGCAAGATTAGTTATACAACTTAATAGCAGATACCAAATGCAAATAATTCAGGTTTATGCCCTAACAAGTTCTCATAGTGATGAAGTAGTAGAAGATTTTTATATGGATGTACAAAAGGCTTTTGATCAGAGTAAACAACATTTTAAAATTGTTGTGGGAGACTTTAATGCTAGAATTGGTTAACAAATAAAAGATGAAAGTGCTATAGGTAATTTTGGTTATGGTAATAGAAATGATAGAGGACATAGACTTGTGGAGTTTGCAGAAAAAGAAAAACTTTGTATTATGAATTCTTTTTTTGAGAAAAATGTTAAAAGGAAATGGACATGGAAGCATCCAAATAAAGGTACAGCAGAATTGGATTATATTTTGACTAACAAAAAATACATATTTCAAGATTGTAATGTTCTTAATAAATTTAACACAGGAAGTGATCATCGATTAGTAAGATGTAAGATATGTGTTAATGCAAAACTAGAGAGACAAAATTATTAGAAAAAACAATATTTACAGTTGATATTCCTAATCTTCAGAAACATTCTAATGCATTTAAATTAGAACTTACAAATCGGTTTCAAGTATTAGTAGATTTTGAACATGATTCAGATTTGAACAAAATTAATATAAAAATAACTAATACACTTTTAAAAACTGCAACAAAGATAGCTGGTAGAAAAAAGCAGCAATTGACCAATAAAATTTCTACTGAGACTAGACAATTTATGAAGAAAAGAAGGAATATGAAAATGATGCATTAAAAAAAATCGAATATCTCGAATTTTGTAAAATGGTTCTGAAAAGAGTTGAAAATGATACAAGAAAGTATAACTGTGAACTAGCAGGGAAAGCTGTAGAAGAAAATAAAAGTCTCAAGAATATAAAACAACATTTTGGTATTGGTAGAAAATTTATATCTGCAATAAGAAAAAAAGATGGAATTATTACTAAAAAGAGAGATGACATCATGAAATGGGTAGAAGACTTTTATCAAGAATTATATAGTAATAAAGAACAAGTACCACCTATATTTATTACATTTTCCAAATTACCCAGAATTTTAAATGAAAAAGTGAGACATGCAATTAAATGTATGAAGAAAGGAAAGGCTCCAAGTAATGATGGAATTATAATTGATATATTAAAAGAAGCAGGTGAAGAAATAGATTTTTTTTTAGCAAAGCTATATACCAAATGTCTAAATGATAAAGATGTACCAGATGATTGGAAGAATGCAGTAATAATATTAATATTTAAAAAAGGTGATAAAGAAGATATTAGAAATTACAGACCCATCAGCCTTTTATTAGTTTTATACAAAATTTTTACCAAGATAATTACAACTCATCTACAGAGAACATTGGATTTCCACCAACCAAGAGAACAATCTGGATTTAAAAGTGGTTTTAGTACAGTAGATCCTATCCAGGTAATGAAAGACATTATAGAAAGGACAAATAAATATGAGTTGCCATTATGTTTTGGATTTGTAGATTATGAAAAGGCATTTGATTCTATAAACATTTTTTCAGTAATTAAAGCATTGGATCATCAAGATATAGATCCAGGATATTGTCATATTTTAAAGAATATTTATAAAAATGCAACAGCAACAATTAGATTACATAATGATGCTAGAAAAGTCAATATTGAGAAAGGTGTAAGATAAGATGATTTCATATCTTCAAAACTTTTTATAGCAGTGCTGCAAGAAGTATTTTGTGGATTAAAATGGGAAACTAAAGGAGTGACAGTAAATGGAGATTATTTAAGTCATTTAGATTTTGCAGATGATGTAGTTGTTTTTGCAAATGATGCTTTAGAGTTACAAGAAATGTTGCAGGAGTTATCAGATGAAAGTAGGAAAGTAGCACTAAAGATAAATGTTAAAAAGACTAAAGTAATGTTTAATAGATTTTTTCAAAATATGAAAATAAAGATTGATTATGATGAGTTAGAAGAAGTTAAAAGCTACAAATACCTTGCTCAGATTATTAATACAGATGGAAACATAATGGACGAATTAATCATAGAATTAAACTTGGTTGGTAGAAATAACTTGATACTATTATCAATTCATCATTTCTTCTTTATTACTGTTTGTATGATAACTAATGAATGATTTCTATGCCAACATAAATTCTAATCTATGCCAATTGTTGGCAAACATTTTTCAATTAACTCATGTTGAACTAAAATGAAAACTTGAAAAGTAAAACCAATTTTATGTGTTCACATATATTTATTGCTGTTTGAAAAGATTTATCCACAATTTAAAATAAAGCATATATCATTTGTTTTATAAGAAATGACTTGGTGTTTTTATTTAAAATTTACTAACATCTTTATTTTCTCTTTGCAATGCAGAAGTCATTAGGTAACTTGTTATATTTACAATCAATGAGATGATACATTGTACAGGTTTAAACCTGCATTTATATATGTAATATATGTGGTGTTTGAACTCAAACTTTCACATGACCCACCACTCAGTGCCATCTCATATTACTGACCCACCTGATCACGCACATGTTGAAAAGATAAATAATCACCAATATACGTATTTCATGCTAAACCAGCAATCACCAGTAGGTCTAGATTACTATCCTCACACATATATAATCAGTATTCAGCTTTTATATTAAGATAGCCAATCTCTATACTTTAATGGACAGACTTCAAAATATTCCAACTCACAACTCTTTAGCCTTCCATTTCATTGAAAATATGATGATGAAACATTCAAAAGCTCTTGTTAGTGCCAAGGTTGTCACCCAAATGGAAGGCTAAAGAGTTGTGAGTTGGAATAGTTTGAAGCCTGTCCATTAAAGTATGGAGATTGGCTATCTTAATATAAAAGCTGAATACTGATTATATATGTGTGTGAGGATAGTAATCTAGATCAACTGATGATTGCTGGTTTAGCATGAAATATGTATATTGGTGATTATTTATCTTTTCAACATGTGTGTGATCAGGTGGGTCAGCAATATGAGATGGAACTGAGAGTGGTGGGTCATGTGAAAGTCTGAGTTCAAACCCTGCATATATTACATATATAAATGCAGGTTTAAGCCTGTACAATGTATTAACTTATATAAATAATGTGTAAAAGGTCTGCCCATCCCTCACATATGTATGTATAAATGGATTATTCTCCTGTACATGAGGGGTCAGAATGACTAACATGTCAACATGGGTAGGATGACAACCTTGGCACTAACAAGGGCTTTGAATGTTCCATCATCAGATTTTCAATGAAATGGAAGGCTAAAGAGTTGTGAGTTGGAATAGTTTGAAGCCTGTCCATTAAAGTATAGAGATTGGCTATCTTAATATAAAAGCTGAATACTGATTATATATATGTGTGAGGATAGTAATCTAGACCAACTGATGATTGCTGGTTTAGCATGAAATACGTATATTGGTGATTATTTATCTTTTCAACATGTGTGTGATCAGGTGGGTCAGCAATATGAGATGGCACTGAGAGTGGTGGGTCATGTGAAAATCAATTAGATGGTAATTTTGTCTTTTGTTAATATTCAATCTCATAATCACTTAATTAAGCCATCATTAATTAGATTATTAAGTTACATATAATCTTTGTTTCTAAATATAGGTTGGATTCAACAAAATTTCCGTTGCTTCCAATTCAAATTTTAGTGAATAATCGAATCATCAATCAAGTTAAACCTGAGAGTAAACCGTTTAATACATCTTTATCATTGTTCTTTAGTATCCAGGTTTATTTTACATATAGCTAGCCGAGGAAATGATTTGGGTAATAGTTAAACCTCATTCATTCATGCATAATATATTTTCTATTGCATGGATATATTCTATCAACAATTGCCTACTCAAATTGGTAGGTTGTTCAAATAAAAGCTTAGCATCACAACCTAGTTCATTGCATTTTAAATTCATTGATTGGATTAGTTTATACTTGTTAAGTATATACTTTAAGAAAATAAATCAAAACCTGAGATACCTTATAATGGAAGTGAATTGTCCATTTCAATTAGCTTATAACAAATAGGACAATTTCATCTCTTTTCATATGTATATCACATTCCATTACATTTACCGCCCAATCATTAGGATGATTGGACGTTCCATTACAATATATATATGCAAAGAGCATAGATTAATGTAAATAAATGTATTCAATGGAAGTAAAAAACTTTCTCAAACTATGAATAAATAACATTCTGTACATTAACTCTGCATGTTGTTTTAAGCGTAATATATTTGTCAGAGCTGTAAAAATTTAGCATTATAAATATAATGTCAATAATATTCATTTTTATATTAATTTTGCCCACCAATTTCTCATCCAAGTTATCTTTTTCTTTTATCTTTAGATGAGATAAAATGATTTTAAACTAGTAAGTACTAATCAACATATTTTAAAATATATATATTAAAATTAGGTTTATAAATACAATTCTTAAAATTAATAATCAATCACTGAAATATTTTCAAAAATAAAAGAGTTTCTGAAATAAAAAATTATTAAAACTTTAAAATGCTTTTATTAAACTCAAGATATATTTAGGTATGCCATCTGATTTTTTTAAAAAATTATGTGTAAGCCAAAGTTTTAAAATGAAGTTTGCTCAAGATCTGGTGCACTAAAGGTAATTTTGTTTAATATTATTGTTTTCTAAATTTTTTTTAATTTTGTTTAAAACTATTGAACTTTGGATGATAAAAAATATGTGCAACAACTACTATAAGTAAATAATACAGAACTTTTTTTTTGTTATCGATAAATTAGCTATCGCCAGTATCTAATAACTATTCCATAAAAATCTGATCTGTTAAGTAATTAGCCAATTGGATGATCGTCAAAGATTAAGTTTACAAGACTAAGCCAAGAAATCTTCTAAAATTTGATAAATTAAAAATTAATTAGTTGAAAAAAAGACATTTCCACTTCATATCTTAGAGATATCAAATTCATTTAAGATGAAGAAAGACGTCGTTTTAAAACATTTGATTTATTTTTATTAATAATTTATTTGATATCTTTAACTTTAAAGTAGAATTATAATTAAATTAATAAAATAATTAAAGTAATATAATTATGTTACTATATTGTATTAAAATATGTCAATATATGTAATAGTTTAAAAATAATTAATCAAATAATTTATATTTAACAAAAGTAAAGATTTTTACAATATTTATAAGAAACATTTATTTTAATATTTAAATTATCGCGTTCATAGCTAAAGCAATTTAAAAACTTTGCTTTTGTTAAAATTAAACTTTTTTTTTTTTTAAAAAAAAAAGTGTTATTATCTCTATGCCATGCTTCTCTCTCTCTCTCTTTTTTTTTGTAAATATTGATATGAACAAGTACTTAGCTAATAAATCTGGTATATATATTTTTTTATCTTGTAGCTCGTTCGTGACTAATGTATTTTACGCTTCGTTCTTATTTAAAGATATCTTTAAATGATACCAAGTAAACTAAATCTTTTGGACAAATATTACACACTATTCGTTTTCATTTTAATTTTTATTCTTTGAAAATTGAAGATTAATTTAAATTGAAGGAAAAAAAAATATATTAAAAAAAATCTTGTCTCCATTCTCCTCACATTGATTAATTCATTTAATTATGTTAATTTATTGTCGCTATATTTTTTAAAGCAATGATAATATACAACATATATATATGTAAAAACGTGTTTTAATTGCAGAAAAAAGACGTAGTCAAAATTATTAAGTACAAATTATGAATTGATTTAATCAATTCTACCTTTTTTTTTAGGTTGGTTTTTATAAAGAGTTCTCTTTAATTAGTAATATATTACTAAGCAGAGAAAATACAACATAACTGATAATAAATATAAAAAATACTTCAATTAAAAATCAAAATATGTCTAATCACGCTTACAAAATAGAAGACAAGCTAAGCCAATGCAAAGGCCTCTCCAACAGTCTCTGATAGAGAAACAGTAAGGATGAAACTATCATCTACAAAGTAAAACATTGCCAGATGGTAGAATTTTTAAGCTATTATCAGTCTTTGTTTTTACTTTATTACTAAGAGTAGTGGATACTCATTTGCTTAATTGTAAGCAAAAAGAAGGTAAAATAATCTTAAAAAGAAAACTTTGCAGGATAAAGACTCTTCAGTCTCGGTAATTGAAAGAAAAATTGTAAATTTAAAAGAAATTAAAAATAAATAAATCAAATTTTACAGACTCGGATTCGAACCCGAGTCGTAGGTATAGTAACTGAAGCAATCTGTTCCACTATGATGTCTTTATAAGTGATGTATGCATATATAAAATAGTAAGAAAAGAAATCATTTTAAAGACACTGACCCTAGTAAATAAAACAAGATTCAACCATCGACTTAATCATAATGAATCAACGCAGTACAGCGTTATAACCACTCTGATTTCATTAGAATGCACAACTTTCGTTCTGAATTTTGTGATTACTTAAAAATCGAACAATTACGTGCTCGATAGGTAGGCAGCAAGTATTCAGCTAATTAAATTTGGTTAAAAAGTGCTGTTAGCTGCAAACTTAATTAATAGAGACCAAATAGAGAAGGTTCTTTTGCCTCCGACAAATCTCCCGTTCAGTTATACTATGGAATGAATCATCTCGCGAGCTTTCTCTTTATCCGACTTATTAAAGACACACTGTTATTTAAAATAAAAACGTGTTTAACACCTCAAGAATGCTTTTCACTAGGGTTCAAGATTTTTATTCTTACAAAATATAAAAATAATAAATGTAATTGAAAGCTGTTATATTAATCTAACTTCAATTTACTTATTACTCATTTTTAATATTAGTTCAAACACATTTTTGATAATCACGTTAATATAAACACATCTAAGCATATATATATATTCAAGAAGTAATTACATAAATACATACTCATAGACGTATTATTAGATTCATTGCATCATTGAAAAGAGTGCCCATAGTTAATAGTAAGTCAGTTTGCTCAGAGGCTGATAAATGTTTCGTAGACAGGAATAATTTAAGACTAATTTTTATCATAATTAAACACCAATTTAAATTCTAACAGTGAACGCTAAATACTATATATATGTATGTGATGTTATTCTTGATTTTAGACTTTTAATAAAACGCAATGGAAAGAGAAAGAATACTTTCGTATTGCTTACATTTTAAAGACAATAAATTATTATGTTTATAAATGGTTGATTTTTTTAAATATTTTTAAATTTAAATTTGTATAAAAAAAATTAATATATCAATTGTGATTCCAACATTACCTGGAGCCTTTCCTTTCTTCATATATTTAATTGCATATCTCACTTATTCACTTAAAATTCTGGGCAATTCAGAAGACGTAATAAATATAGGAGATATTTGTTCTTTATTACTATATAATTCTTGATAAAAGTCTTCTACTCATTTCATGATGCCATCTCTCTTTTTAGTAATAATTCCATTTTTTTTTCTTATTGCAGATATAAATTTCCTACCAACACCAAAATGTTGTTTTACATTCTTGAGACTTTTATTTTCTTCTACAGCTTTTCTCGCTAATTCACAGTTATATTTTCTTATATCATTTTCAACTCTTTTCCGCACCATTTTACAAAATTCAAGATATTCAATCCTTTTTAATCCATCATTTTTGTATACTTTCATATTCCTTCTTTTCTTTATAAATTCTCTCGTCTCAGTAGAAATTGTATTGGTCAATTGCTGCTTTTTTCTACCAGCTATCTTTGTTGCAGTTTTTAAAAGTGTATCAGTTATTTTCATATTATTTTCATTCAAATCTGAATCATGTTCAAAATCTAATTTAAATTCGTTAGAATGTTTCTGAAGATTAGGAATATCAACTGTAAATATTGTTTTTCTTAATAATTTTTGTCTCTCTAGTATGATCACTTCCTGTGTTAAAATTTTTAAGAACATTACTATCTTGAAATATATATTTTCTGTTAGACAAAATATAATCCAATTCTGCTGTATCTTCATTTGGATGCTTCCATGTCCATTTCCTTTTAACATTTTTCTCAAAAAAAAAAAATTCATAATATAAAGTTTTTTTCTTCTGCAAACTCCACAAGTCTATGTTCTCGCTCATTTCTATTACCATAACCAAAATTACCTACAGCACTTTCATCTTTCATTTATTTACCAATTCTAGCATTAAAGTCTCCCATAACAATTTTAAAATGTTGTTTCCTCTGATAAAAGGACTTTTGTACATCCATATAAAAATCTTCTATTACTTCATCACTATGAGAACTTGTTGGGGCATAAACTGAATTATCTGCATTTGGTATCTACTATTAAGTTGTATAACTAATCTTGTCACTCTGCCCGATACACCATCAATCTCCACAATGTTGTTCTTCCACTTTTTATTTATAATGAATCCTACTCCACTTGTATTTCCAATATTTGTGCCTTTATAATAGAGTACATGTCCACTTTTTAAATCAATTGTCTTTTCACCTTTTCTTCTAACTTCACAAAGTCCAATAATGTCTCATTTAATATAAGACAGTTCTTCTAATTCTTGCAACCTTCCTTCACTTGCAAGTGATCTGCAGTTGTAAGTTCTTAAATAAAAATTCATCATCAAATGGCAACCTGGATCCACAAAAGGGGAATTCTTAGTACCCTCTGCCTTTGGCCACTAACTGCTGCCTTGGTTGGTGACCTTACAGCCTCCTGGGAATAAGGGCCATGATTGATTTTTGTCTGTCATAATTGTATATATGTATTGAAAAAATATTTATCATTTACACAAACATTCATTCTGCCTTATCAGATAACTGAGAAGAAAGACCATAGTGTTTCTTGATCTCAAACTCAGAGGTAAAAAGCCAATAAACTCACCATGCTGGCTAATGCAGGTTGGTGAGCAGCCCATCCATGTTCTTATACTATATGAATAATCATATAGTAATAACAGCTGCAGCAACAAGAATGTATGGAGTGGACATTAGGAATTTTCCCTGCTCGGCTCTTTTTAGGCATCCAAGAGGAATCAAAGAGTCTCCTTTCAATTAATAGCAAACTTCTTTCTGCAGCCATATGTATATATATTAATTCCATTTTTTGCTATCATATTACTTGCAAATTAATGTTGTAGATAGTTTCAAAATCAGCTGAAGACAAGCACAGCAGTTATCCATTTCATGAAGAGTTATGTTTATGAATGTGTAAATTAATAAGTATATGATGTTTACATTATTTTTATGTTCAAATATATTTGCATTTTAGCAGAAAATTAATCATCTGAAATTTTATCAAAGAATTGCTTATTGCCACTAACATTATTTTTTATTTCTTGTAATTAAAAGTTAATATTTAGTATTTCAAAAAATATTTTCGATATTCACATTTATGCTTTAATTAAATTTATCTTAGTCACACATATTTGGTGGAGAATAGTTTTTCATTAATCATTCAAATAATATAAAAAGTAAGCACATTTCATCATAATTTTATATGTATTTTTTAATTGAATTTTTGAAATAAATACTCATTTTTTACTTTCCTTCTCCAATTTTTACATTATACCTTCTAGACATAAATTCAATAAATAAAATTAATCTAAAAATAATATATTAACTTTGCAAATAAACAAAAATGATTAATAAATAAAAATAAATTGGCAAACAAATTAATGGATTCATGCTATAAAAACGTTTTGAAATAAATAAATAATAATTATTACAAAAGCTAATATTTCTCATATCTATCTATCTAAATCATAACTTCAAATAATCAAAGCATTCTTTAAAAAATTAAAATTGAACTTATAATTATGAAAAATCAATAAAATATTGAAAGAGCAGTTTTGACAGTTTTTATATGAGACATTTTTATTTTCTTTAGCCTTTGATAGTCATTTTCTTCAAAGAAGTACATAAAATTCACCAGATTCAAAAGTAAATAATAAAATGATTAGTAAATACTATATAAACTTATTATTTTATTTTTATGTTATAATAATATTGTATAAATTGCATATTGATGTTGAATCAGTAATAAATTGAGAGGTTTCCAAACTCTTGCATGTACCTACTGTTGCTTCTCAGACAGCTAATCAGATGTTAAGACGGCAGTCTGAAGCACGATCAAGTTGCAACACATGACAGAGTTTTTGATAAGAAAAGGATAGTCCCATCCTATTCTCTACTTAACTTTTTATATATATAAGCCAGTCTTAAGCATCTTGGCTTGAAAGCATGAAGCTATAAATATATCTATATATTACTCAATGAGTTATAAACAAAATATCATGTAGTGAATGTTTGCTAGCCATTATTTAAATCTGCTGAATATAATTAGTGTCTTTTTAATTTTCATTTGTGGAAGACACTTTCTTTTTATTAAAACATTTTATCATTTATAGATCCTGATGTCTAACTATCATAGACAAAATTAATAATATTTTTAATTAATAATTTCACTAACAAACTCCAGCTATTCTTCTTTGACAGTTCCTGGTATACATTTGAGGTATATTTGCAGCATTTTGTTTTAACAATTAAACTTTTATTTTATATTATACTTCTGTAATTCTTAATTTATTTATTACAAATATAAATTTATAAATAAAAAAAACATTGTTACAAATAACATTTCCCAATTGCAAATATCACCCCCCCCCCCAATAAACTGAAATATGTCATCATAATAATAGTGATTTGTTATTTCACTGTTCCCAATAAAAATGTTTTTTCGATAAAATATTTTTTATTTGAACTCCATTTCTAAAATCAAAACAATTTATTTTTAAGATATAAAACAATGATTTTTTTAAAATTTAAAATTCTATTTATAATTATTAATTTTTTTACAGTCCAAATCTATTCATTGTTATTTAAAAGAGCTTAGAGACAATTTCAGTCATATTTGCTTTTTTATATTGGATTGGAATATTATCTTCTCATAATAATTATTGAATGAAGTATTTCTCATTTGTATTCCATTTTTAAAATGGAAATGAATTTTGATTAAGACATTGTAAAGGAATGAAAATATGTTTTAAAATTTAAACTTATTTTTATTAAAATTTCACAAAAAATTTCTTTATGGGCATTTATGAAAGCAATTCTTATTAACCAGTAAAAATAGCTTCGGCTTTATCATAAATATATTTTTACAACTTGTCTTCTTAAAGCAAATATTTTCAAATAAAATTTAATTTAGTTAGGATTAGGATTATATTACAAATATGTTTCATAAGTAAGCTTAAATAAGTAAATAATTCCTAAAAATTACAATTTGTTTTTTAGAAACACTAAAAGAATAAAATCTGTTCTTGATTTTTTTATATTATGATACAATCAATCAGGGCATTGTTGGTTTGTGTTCATATTTAACTATAGATCTGTACAATACTGAAATCTTCAGATTTTTTTTAAATTTATAGTTTTATAAAGGATTGCTACACAAGAAAAAATATCTATCATAAACTAACATTATAAATAACTGTAGTGAAGAAAAACTGAAAGTTATGGCAGCAAATTCCTTAAATGCCTCAAAATTTATGAGAAAGTCACTAGAGTTTCTTTAACATGTTAAAATGTCACAAAAATTATTGCTATAATCATAATAGAGGGATTCCATTAATACTTGGGATTATCAGAGGATATGTGTGCAGGATCTAAGTATATACACCCCATGCTACACCAGTTTAAGGGTGAAAAACTTATTAAAACCAATAATGAATTGGGATAATAGAAACAATGTTTGTTACCTTATAATTATCTGTGTGGTAAGAATGAGTTACTTTGAATAAGCTTAAATGGTCATCATTAATAAAAGAACTAAAAATTCCACTACCCATTTATGGGATGTTAATAGATTTTTATAGAGAAAAAATATTTACTACAATCAAACTACACCCAGCTGATTAGAAGTACTATGTTTATAAGTTGTGGATTTTCATATTGTTATAGAAGGATGCCATATGGATTAAAGAACAATGGGGCTGCCTTGATCACATACTTTAATCACATCCTCTTGATTGAGGTAAAAGATTTGATAATCATGTCTGCAAATGAGATTAATTACAGTGCATGACTTACCAAAACATCTTCAGCATTTAAATGATTTCATTAAGGAGTCCAAATATAAAGATGCTAAAATTAACTTAAGAAAAAAACATAATAGCTATCAATTAGGTAATTCTTTTAGATCATATCATTGGAGCCAAAGAACATAAATCCAGGTTAAATTATGCTTATAAAGGGGTTTTCTAGCTATCCTGTAAGGAAGCAAATACAATTTGGGATTATTGAACTTTATAATTTCAATATTTTCAAAATATCACTACATATGCACTTTAAATTACAACAAAGCTATCATATCCACTGTTTCAATATTCACTTATTCAATTTTCCATGGTTAAGAATGCATTGCAATAATTTTTAATATTAGAATTTATTAAATAAATAAAATTTTAATTTTTTAATTGTGCAGAAAAGTGTTTGAAATTAAAATGTCCCATTGAGTTTATAAATAACATATCAATTTAATATCATTTACCTTCTATATATTATTATTGATTTTTACCACACCTATTATTTACAAAAAGTATGTCCTCATGGATACAATATGTTATGTAATTTTATTATCAAAAATGTACATGATTTTAAAATGTGAGTTAGTATTATTAGAGATAGTTTAGAAACAAGCGGAGTATTTATTTTTTAAAAATATTTTTTTATATATTATTGATATTTTCTTTATTTTACAATATGTTATCTGTTTTTAAACCATTTTGATTGACTAAGTGAAAAAAATGTAATCTTCCTAATTTAGGACAATTAAAAATAAAAGTTATTGTGGGTATGACAATTTTGTTATTTATTAGCCTAATTACATTTAAAATAATCTTGGAAAAAATCAGGTATTTAATTGTTTGAAGACCCAATTCTTCTCTTCTTATTTGAAAAACCCTAGTGAAGAACATCCATATTTCCACATTTTATTTTTATTTTTTTTTCTATATCATCTATTAATAATCTTTACATTATTTATTACAAGTGTAAATTTTTATATGTTAGACATTCTAAAAGTTAATATTTAAATATTGTAAAATAGAAAAATAAAATAACTAAATGGAGTTCTTAAATATAACAATAATACTTTGTGTATTCGCTGTAATTTTGGTTATTTAAAAAGTTTGCAGAATGAATTTTTTAAATTTTAATTCCACTTTTAAACTCCAAAAGAGATTTATATTAAACATTATTAAAGAAATAATGTTTTAAAATTCATAATTAAATTTATTAATAAAACAGTAGCAAACTAGTATGTTAATTTACTATTATTAAAATTGTAAAATGAAATTTTTTACTGGTGTTTATAAAAGCCATTTCTGTTAGTTAAGAACTGCTTTTGCTTTACTTTAAGTAATTTTATATGGTTTGCCTTTTTAAAAATAAATTTTTTCAAATAAAATTTAATTGTAGTTGTATAGGTTTTTAGTTTAAAATAAATATTTTACACAAAGTATTACATGAATAACTTTAAACATATAAATAAAGTACTGAAAATTACAATTTTTCTGTTTGAAAATAAATATTCAGAAAGTGTCTTCAGGCCAAACAGTCCACCAATTGGAAATTGTCACTTCTATTTGGATCAAATAAGGCAGGTATGATTTATTTCATATGTAAATTATATTTTCTAATTTCCTAAGAAACTGTATAATACTGACAACTAAAATTTCTTTTCACATAAGTAACCATTCTAAAATAATGTATATGAAAAAAACTGTTATAAAGAAGCCATAGCAATAACATCACCACTGTAATGCCAAATCATATCAAAATGAGTGATTTGATAGCTACTCAATACTTCATAAATCAAAATCTCACATTAAAAATAAGTAATTATAACAAGTTCCTATGGGAAAAATTTAATTAAAATTTAATATATATATAAATCATGATTAAAAAAATAAAGCTTGAAATTGGAAAAAAGTATTAGTTAATGAATACACATTTTACTAAGCATATTATTAAGAAAAGGTAATAATCTCTGGGTAAACATACTGCCTAAAAACATATCAGTAGATATAATTTTAAAAATATCTACTGTTAGCAGTTGATTATTTTTCTTTTTATTCAGCTAGAAAATAATATCCTGAACTTAAAGTAAAGCATGTAGAGAAAAAATTAACTAAAATACATTAAAAATTTTATTTTTGATGCACCTTATGTTCTATTATTGAAGTTTATTTTATTTTTGTGATATCTAACCAATAACACTTTGATTTTTTTTTTTTGCAACACTGTTAATGTTCTTTTTATGCAACAGTTAGTAAATTTATTTATTTTACATAAATGTAGTGAAAATTAAATAAATATTAGATTAAAAATGCAATGTACAGTTCTGTAATGATTAAATCTTTTTTGTTTTTTACTTGCCAATTCATGTTTATGACAAATCCCATATTATTTTGGGAATGACACAAACAAATTATGAGATTATTGATTCCCAAACTGGATAAATAAATGATATTTCTAACTTATGTTTAGTAAACTTTGATTATGTAAAATTGATTATTAACTGCATTATGCAAAAAATCATTTTTTCCCAAAATAATTTCTAATTAAATTACTCTATTAAAGTGATCACATTTTTCCTCTAGACAAACTGATGTTTATAAGAATTTTAATGTAAAAAATTGATTGAGTGAATATGTTTAAGTTAATAAGAGTACCAAATTTTCTCTACAGTAGTGTCATCAAGTGCTCTCAATCCAAGGCTCCTCATTGATGAAATTCACAAGCTAGAAATTAGTCTAGGAATGTTGGATGACTAGGCACTAGGTAGGAAATATATGCACAAATGTTCTTACATCCATTGACTACAAAGGCTTGCACTTGGGGGCACTGTTGTATGGAGAGTTTGGTACTCTTATTAATAGCATGTGTAAGAATCTGAAATAGTGATTATGTAATATAAGTTAATATGCACATTTTAAAATTTAATATTAATGCATTTGGTTGTTGTACATGATCAAAGTATGCTTTTGATTACTTATAGTACTGAATGAAATGTGACATTTTGTTTTTTGTAATCATTATCAATAAAAATCTTTTTTTCATATATCTTGTTAATAAAAATACTGGTTGTTTTGCAACTATACTGGATGAAAATTAAAGTACATTAATCTTATTTAAATTGTATAATCAAAATATAATAATGTATGCTCTATAATATATAAGTTCTACTGCAATGTATATTTTGGTATGAATATTGTCATTTTTCCTTCTGATGGCATAGATTTAATGGTCCTTATCATATAATATCATCAATCTTACAAAATGGTCAACATTTGAAAAAAATGGCAGTTGTTTTTTTTTTTTAAAAGTTTCAAAAATATAGAAAAAAATCAATGTAGTGAATAATCAAATCTGAACAAATTAAATTAATAATTGTTATAAAGAATCCTCATATCTGACTAACCAGGATAAAAGTGAATTTATATATATTGGGTATGCAATTTTTAAACTAAATGTATTATAGGGATATAGACTGTTAATATATTATTCTTCTGACTGTTAAAAAGTTCATACAAGTTTACTGATTTTAAATTTCTTTTCTTTAAAACCATCACCATTATAGAAAATTAATAACAATAACTCCTTTTCTCTTTAAAAATATGGCTTCAAATCGTCTTTCATATATAAAAAATCCAATAGAATTAATTTCTTCTGTTAGGTTCATAATGTATTGGAATATATATGAATTCATGTACAGAAATAAAAAAGTTTTTTTTTTTAAAAAAAGGAACTAATTCTATTGAATTTTTTATATATGAAAGACTGCTAATATGTATATATTGAAATTTTAGTCTTTTTGATGGACACACTTGTAAGATACTACAAAAATTATACAAGTATTAAGTACCACACCATTATTATATTTCTTAATAAAAAACAATCCTTTTGTTGTGTAATAAATTGTATGCATGGTAATAAATTCAATGCATAACAATTAAATGAATTTGTTTTTACTTTTTTTTTCATGTGTCATAGCATCAGCCGGGAAGCAAACCCGCTAGCCTGGAACAACTGCTTGTAAAGCTGCTGTCACTGAACTCTCGACCACCAATGCTTGACAATTTGTCTTTACTTTTTCAAGATAGATTTCTAAATTTAGGGGAAAAAAGAATTGTAATTATTTTCTGAGTTTTTAATGTACACTCTTATAAATTACTAAAAAAATCTCAAAAATTATTAAAAATATGGCTTAGGTGTTCATACTTGTGACATTTTTCTATATTGCATTATGAGCATGACCAAGAAAAACTTTGAAATTGATTAAAATTATTTTATATTGTAATTTAAATATATATATATATTTAAACATTTTTAAATATTTGTATGTGTCTTTAAAATTTATCTTATTATACTATCTTTGCTATTATCCTGTAATTTAAGTTATCTGCAGAAGAATTTATTATTAAATATTGTAAATATAATTTTCTCATTGTATATAAATTGATCTTAAGTTTATCTATTTTCCATTTATACATATGTAATAATATTGTTACCAATTTTCTTCTTTTCTAAGCCAACATAATATCTAGTAAAATGAAAATACAGATTGAAAAGGTAGGTTTTTAAAATAATATTTAGCATGATAGGCAGTAAGTAATAAAGCTAAATATTATTTTAAAAACTACCTTTTCTGTGTGTATTTTCATTTTACCAGATATGTAATAATATTAAATACAGAATTTTCCAATATTATATATAAATAATTTATATTTTAAAAGCTCAATAGAATGCTATAAAGTTATTTCCACGTTCCTTGATTTTGCAAAATCAGACCAAAAATTTTTAAGGACCATTTACAGCCACAGTTATAGAGATAGCAAATCATAAAAGGATTTTAAATAAGTGTGAAATTGGCTACATACCAAACGTAAACTTGTATTTTATTTACAGCTATAGAAATATAAAGGATGATGTATTTACATCAGATGTGTTGAGGATTTCATCCTTGTCTAAAAGCGTTCTACATTGCAAGCTACCTTTACAAATGCATATATATCACATAACACAGCCAAAGATTAATTAAGCTATATAATCTAATATGCCGTATAAGCAATCTCTATAGGTAAAATATGGATTATATATATATATATATGGGACTGCAAATGCACTATAATATATACTTTCAGTTTTTTTTTTGTTTTATCAGTGCGTATTTCATCTTAGATCAATTCGGTAGCAACCATTTATCAGCCTAGAAATCAGACCAATCTCTCTCACTAATGATGGATTTTAAAATATCTTCTTCACTTTTTTTAATGAAAAATAAATACATAATATATGTTATAATTTAACTTCATATATTTATATTCAACTTCATATATATATTTCAAACCTCTAACAATGTATAGTACTTTTCTATTCATATGATGAAGATATGTGTAAGAGATTGTGATATGGGATACTTGATAGTGCAGTTCATCATGAAATATGCATTTTGGGGATCATTTATCTTTTTCACATGTCTTTGGCCATATGTTTCAGAAATGTGTGATAAAGTAGAGGTTTGAAATATATCTAAAAATATATACATAAATTTAAATTTAAACATATCTTTAAAAAATATGTATATAAAACTAATTTATAGCATGTGCTAGCTATGTTTTGCTCAACTGATAAAGTGAAATGGAATACTTTCATGCTTGAGTAAAATATTTACAAAATAATAAATTTATAAAAGTTTTAAATTCTTAATAATTTATTCTTCCTCGTTTTTTTTTTACTTAAATTTAGTTTAAGTAATTTTTACAATCATGAGCCTTTCATGTTTTCCATAACGTTGTCATCATAGTGGTGTATTTTTATGCCATTACACTGGCATCATTTGATTACCTTCTTTGCTATTCCAGCTTCAAACTTTTTTGTTTTGTTTTGCTCTTTGATTTCTAACTTTTTATTATTTTTGTCTACCTTTGGGTATTTTTTTAATAATTAGATACCTATACTCATTTGATAGTGATTGCTAATGATGAGGATAATGTTCAAGACAATTTATGAATATATTACACATGAATTATTAGTTATATATAATTCCAATTGAAGGTGGAATATATAATACAAACTTCATTAAAAAAATTATATATAGCATTTTTATTATTCTCATAATGATCTATATTTAAAAATCTATTTTCAAGTTTGTTTTTTGTCATGAATGCATTCTCATTCTAACTCTATCATATCACAATCATCCATCAATGTAAAAATCCATATTACCCGATTCCACTATGCATGCATTTTTACAGCAATCTTCACTTATCAGATAACCTAGATGTGCAAGCATCATTCTTCATGCTCATGTTGGCAGCTTAGTACTCTTTCCATCTCACCACTCTCATGAAAGGTAAAGATCTTGTTAAAGAGTGAATAATTAATTGTTGCATTGTGGAAATGTTCTGTCAGTACAGAAACTCAAGACTGCAAAAAAAAAAAAAAATTGACTATACAGTTGTTTTGTGATTTTAGTAAACCAAGAACTAGCTTTGTTAAAAATATGTAATACCACAAACAATATTTTTTTATAATTCTGTTAATATACCGATCTTCCCCATTTTGCATGGAGGATTCAGTACATTTCTATAAATTCTTTTTAATTAAAGTTTATTTAATATTCACCTATAAGAGTTTACCTATTTGCCATGACTTTATTCCGAATTAAAATAAAAGTTTGATAATTTTTCCCCAGAGGCAATAAGTCAGCCTGTAACTTAGTTAATCATCCAATTAGTGATCAATAAATGGATATGTAGCTAGAGAGTAAAATAAGAAAGCGACACACTCAAATTCGTATTAGCCTAGGAAACTAGTGAGTAGTTCTTTTTTCGTTAATTAATTTTGTTGGGATGATTGTTAGAGTTTAATCTGAAATGGGCTAATTAAAAACTATTTCATCTTTTATTATTTTTTTTATTATTCTTAAAACAGTTCACTCTTTGCATGCAAATGAAAAAAAAATATTTGTTTTTGTTTTTGCAATAGTATTTTAAATTAGCAACAGTTATTTTACTATTTTATCAAAACTCAGTAATCAGTTTAAAAAATCACCCTGAAAGGCATTTAACTCATAACCCTACACAAACAAAATATTTTTTCCCAATCATTATATCAAATTTTGTAATAAAAAAAAAATCTGATTTTACTCAAGAAAATTAATATTAATTAATATTAACGATTCACTCAGAAATACAGACAACCAGTATTATTCAATTAATGCATAAACTTCACGTGAGATGCTAGTTTTTAATAATTTTAAGTTATGTTTATATTAAATAATCAGACCGTACATCATTCTGGAAATCATGTGATGTTTGGGCACCATGACTTCGAATTTTAATGTAAATAAATATTCCATTAATAAAATAGTTTATATATAATGTAATGATTTTCACTTTAAATAATTCACTGTGGAATTTAATATTCATTTCATATTAATAAATGTACAAAATCGCATTAATAGGGTATATAATAGACAATAAATTTATAATCATAAATCATAACGTTTATTATACTTTGGTTTAATGCACACTAATTATATTCCATCTTTGTGTATGTGTATATATAATAATATAATAACTAGATTAACACTCAACATTGAATTATTGAGTAAATGAAATACTCTCAATCCAAAGCACAAGTCTTTTTTTAATTTACAAAAATATTACTACTCGAAACTAAACTAGCCTGATAAAAAAAGTTCTGCCCCCCCCCCCTCGTTTTTCCGTTAAGAGTTCTGAGACTTTTCCTGTGCATATAACCATGTAAGGGTGTTTTATTTATACATGATGCTTTAAGCTGAGGGTAAGTAGAAAAACATGAGAAAGAAGTCTATTGCTTATAAGATTTACAGTTGATAATTAGTAATATTAATGCTGATTCTCAAAGAAAAGTGACAGTGTTCGAAAAATGTCCATATAATGAACAACATTTTGTTGTTTAAAAAAAATGGACTGTGACATTTTTTGTGAGTTGACAAATATAATACGTTTACGAACAAACACATATATCGTTGATGTTGACAAATATAATACGTTTACGCACAAACACATATATCGTTGATGTTGACAAATATAATACGCACAAACACATATATCGTTGATGTTAAAATATATATATATTTTAAAATTCACATCAAATTTAAATAGAGAGTACCCACGTTTGATGTATATATATATAAGTACGTTTAATGTGTATTAACATGTATTTATCTTACGCAAAAGTAATAAAATAAGTTTTGATAAAATAAACTTTATTTTGCATTTAATTAGAGTCAAAAATTAGTTGGGATTTATTTTTTAGTTTAATAAATAAATAATACTCAGAACGTTTTTAAAGATAAGTTTATAACTAGTTTCTATTAAATGTTTGACTTGTTGGCGCTTGTAATCCTTAATTCAGGAAATTAAATTCAAAATAAAAACAAATAAAAATAAAAGACTACTTCTGTAAATAACTAAATAAAGTTGTTCGAACAGAAAATATTATGTGAACTGTCATTCTTTTTTGTTTTAATTTTTTATCGAGAAGATTATAGATGTGGTGTTTAATAAATCCTCTCAAGCCATTTACAGTACTCTTATCAAAACTACTTCGAGTAAAACACGGCATATCATCATCAGAAATCATCTGGCGATTAACGGGAACACTGCTTTTCAATTTACTTATTAACTAAAGTTAGCAATCAAAGAATAGCATTTCAAAGCTGCAAAGTTTTCTTTAGAAGATAAAATATTTTACAATTAAAAGATTAATGAAATTAACAACTATAATCCATTTATGTTGTCGCTAGAAAGTGCTTAAAATAAAATAATTCTCCGTGAATATAAATGAAATAACACTTGAGTTGCATGCATATATTAATATAAAGCAACTTTTACTCAAACTTTTAAGCTAGCCTATGTGTGCATGTATATATATATCACATAAAATATCATATGATAATTTCTCTTTAAACACTAAGTAGATGGCTCTTTTATATGATTTTGAAAAGAGAAAGTAAGTCAATCACATGTTTTTTTTAAATATATGGACACCATTTATCAGAGTTTTATTTTTTTTATATGTGTTTCTCTTGAAAATTGTAGTTTTTCAAAATTGTAGTTTTTCAGCTGTGCGATTTTGTTTTGCAAATATTTGATTTACTTTCTATAAAGAAAACTTATTTATATGTATAGAACTATCACAGAGGATGTCTTTGCTAGCATATTTATGTTTCTGTTTTCCAATCAAATATATTTCTACAAAGTTTTGCTTCACATCTTGAGTGCTTCAATCATTTATAGGCTAAAGTTATGAAAGGCTGAAGAATCCACCTTATCGTGTTTTGCACGAGTTTCTGAAAAATTGTTTCATATAATCATAGTTCATAGTATCTTTTTATTAGTTGCCCGTATAGCTGCTAATTTTTATCTAGACTGATATTATTTAATTCAGTGATCCAGATGTTTCTGTTTTTCTGGATTGTTTATTGTTTGTTCATAAAAAGAGTTATTTGGGTGCATTTCTGAAGACAAAATTATTAATGATAATTGATAATTTTGTGTTTTTACTCTGATAATATTTTCTTTGATGATAAGTAGCATTGATTCTTCAGTAATTCTTAAAACATTAAATTTACTTTTTCTTTTGTTTATTTATTTTATCGTACAGTTATACCTCTTAATATTGAATGATATTTTCTATAGCTTTCAATTCAGTTTTAAAATGTTTACACAAAAGGCTGTTTATTTTAGTTTTATGTACATGATTATTAAGGGATATCACTTTTATTGTTAAAAGGACATTGCCTTGACAACAGTTTGAAATTGTTGATTGTTATTGATGTTGGGATTGTCTTAGTGGACTGATTTTAATGATGATTATTTATATATTTTCTTCATTTATTTCATTCTAAAGCTTAAATTTGATATTTATTCAGATATTCTGAATTATAATTTTAATTTAAAAAAAATAAATAAATGTAATGTTAGAGTATAATTCAGACTGATTTTTCATAGTGCAAAATTTGTAATGTCATAATGTAAAAAAAAATGTATTTTTTTCAATTTTTATTCATCAGTAACCCATATTGAACTCTCCATTTATATTTTTTTAAATATTAAATTTAACCATTAATTATTTATCATTTTGCCTCTATCGTTTCATGCACTGATGATTGAACTGGACTCAAGAATTAAATACTTACAAATTTTTATAACAAAAACATCATATTTAATTTAATTGAACAAAACAATTATTGTGTATGCCTGCTAATCAACCTCTCAAAAACACATTACATCAGTTTTTAAAATCATTATTTCAAGTTATATTTTCTAGTGACTGTCTTGTTGTCAACATTAATCTTTTAAATGTGCACTACCTTGAAGAGCCTTACATGGTCAACTTGATAATCAAGTTCATATTTTTTATTTTTAATGCATATATCCTTATTGGTCATTAAGATATATTTTTTTACAATATGTATTAAAGTTATAACTTCAAAAATTATAACCACTTGGAAATAATATATCAGTTTTAAAAAGAAAAAAAAGAAAGGAAATTAAATAAATTATGAAAACAAGGTTTTTTTTTTAACCATCAGATTAAAAAATGTTTTCAATGGATAATAAATAATTCTGCATCAAATCTTTTTATTAATAATGTATATTGGAAAAGACTATATTCATATAATCTTTGAAATTTACAAACTGGAAGTTACAATGACCCCAAAAATGATAAAAAATAACAGTTACAATCTTTTTAATAAGCATTTTTTATGTCAATAACCAATTTCTGTATGACAATATTATACTTTCCCTGACTTATTTTTTCATAAAACAAATATATTTAAATAAACTCTGAATCTGAATATTATATACATATAAGAAACTAATATTTTATTTAACTTTACAAATGTAAAATAAATAACCAAGCTATGTCTAAATTTATGATTCTTAAATTCAAGATTTTAAGAAAAGCTTAGATCACACAGGCACAATGATTACTTTTGAGTACAATGTTAAGTATATCCTTTGCCTGCAAATTCTCTCCTTGATTTTATTTTGCTTTTTTCTGATTGATACTGACATCTAACTGTTTTAGTTAAAATTACTGTCAATCAATATAATTTTGTTTCAAATGTTTGCTGTCAAATATGCAGATAAACATAAAAAATAATACAGACCAATTTCAATATGATTCCTGTTTAAAAAAAGCCACACAAAATGACAGAACATGGTGGTTAAATTCATGTTGTTAATGATGCATATATTACAGTAATACTGATAAATGAAAGTGTGAAGCTTTTGCTATTTCATATGATCTAATCCAGTTTTTTTCATATGTAATATAGTTTTTCACTCTTTCGTCATTTTTAAAAATTTCTTTACTAGTATTTTAGAAATAATTATATTTTTCTATTTCTTTCTCTTGGTCAAATCGCTGTCTTATCAAAGATTTTTTTCATAAATTTTCAAAGTAATACTCTTTCTAAACATACTTGATAATTTAATGAATTATATCTGCTATTGAGAAAGTTTTTAAAGTAAAATAAAATAATTGAACAGTTAAGCTCTAGAGATACTGCACATGCAGGGTAAAATAATCAAATTATTTGTTGTATGGAAATTTATATGAAATTTGAACAACAGCTGCAATTTGTGGATTTTGATTTCTAGAGTTCATCACTCCACTACTGTATTAAACTATACAGTGTAGAGAATTTTAATGACTTGTATCCTTTAATACTCTGATTATTAAGTACAAAGTTTATTTTAAATATATTATTAACCCTTTCAACTTTGCCATTTTCATTTATTACACCTGATGGAAATTTTTGAAAATAGTCAACCCTTTCTTCTGTGTAAAATCTTTATTTTATACTGAAACTCAATAAATTGGACTTGATTTTTAAATTTAATTTTATAAATGAATAATATTCTAAAAAATCATATCTGAATTATGTAAATATTTAAAATCTAAGTTGTGAAAAAAACCCAGATATAAACATTACTATCACTTTCAGATAAGGAACTAGTTTTTTTTTTAATTTATTTTTTTTAAATATTAATGAACTAGTGTGGAATTATAATAAAGCTATTAAATTGTATTTTAAATTTTGATATTTGCTTCATAATTATTAAAATATTTGCAAAATTTGAACACCATGACAATTTTGACAGGTGATAGACTTATGCAATTAGCTTCACATAAAGTGTGATCAAAGCTACACCATGATTTTCATTATGATCAAGATTATTAACTTCTATTTATAAAATAAAACATAAATAAATAAAAATAAATTAAATATGTGCATTTTTTGTTAGTGTGTAAAAGTAATCAAAAATATTTAATAAATAAGCAAAAAAAAAACAATTTCTTTTATTTCAAAAACTTTGAGTAAAAACAAAACACAAGAAAGGAATGCCTTAAAAAATCTTTTTAAAACAACAATAAAGTAAAAACTTTTAAAAGTAAGAATCATTTACTTTTCTGTCTTTACTAATGTAATATACAAATATCTCCTGTTGGGTGCACTTTAGACCTGTTTTATTTCTTAATTACATCTTTTATATAAGAACAAAAATACAAAATTAAAACAATTAACAATTTTCATATAAACTTATGACCAAAAGCCAAATACCGCTACTTATTGCTAAAAATACTATAATTTCAATGATTACAGTATCATTCTGCTTAATTATAGAGCAAAATAGAAAAAAATTAATAACAGTTTTTGTTTCAACATTTATTTCTTTTGGAAGTTAAGACCATTATTAATGTTTATTTATAAGCATATTTTTATAGATAATTATTTTTACTGAATTCAAATCAAATTGACAATTATACATCATAAGTAATCTAACCTAATTTGGAATGCAGTCTTTTCATTTCATGAGTGATATTATCTTACTGAAATTCTTGAGTATATTTTATTTTGAATTCTCTATTGGATCATTTTATTATATTTTTATAAACTCTGAACTTAAATATACTTCAGATAGTCAGTATCTTTTTAATACTTATCATCTACTGCTGTATTATTATTTATTTTCTTTCTTGACATTTGTTTCATAGCTGGGTTAAAAACATATTTTAAAATTTAATTAAAAGATTTTTTTCATATATAAAATATTAATTACTAAATAACAATGTATGTGTCTGAGGACAAGACAAATTATAAGAATGAGCATGTCTAGTTCATAAATTAATGTTTGACAGTTATTGTACATAAAACAAAGACATGATTTAAATTAAATAATATAATTAAAAGATTTCAGTTTTATATTTGATAAATTGTGTTTAGTAGTAAAAAAAACATAACAAAAATAATCCACAGCACTAAAATAATTAAATGCACATACAACTTTTTATAATAGAATTTATAGTTTTGAATAAAATTAACCTTTAATTCATACTACTTTTATTTAATTAAATATAACACATTTCTAAAATTACTATCAATTAAAGATTATAAATTTGGTTTGATATAATTTACTATTAAACAATAATTAAGATTAGATTTAAAAAAAGTTAAGCATAAATTATATTTTATTTACCTTTTATTCCATTATTTATATACTAATCAAATAATAATAATAATAACAGCACATATAATAAATAATGTGTAAAAAATTGAAAAGAGTATATACATTCAAAACAGAAACTAAATAAATTATTACGTTTTATTTAATATTTAGGACAAAGTATGCATTTACCTTTCTATTTTTATTAATCTTTTTATATTTACCTTTGGTATTTATTTAATAATCTCTATTTTTATATTTTATTATCAAGTATTGGATATTTATTCACCCATTCTGTTTTATAAATTGTTTATGTTTAAGATTATACATCATTTCTTTTTGGTGAAAATATATCTGCAATCATTCTAACATCATGATTTTAATTTCCATAAATATATAATTTATGAGCCATAAAAAATAATTTTGTAGATTAATAATAAGTAGGTTTTTTTCAGCAAATACATTTTGTACCTTTTACAAAATGAATATTTATAAATAATAATATAAATTAGACATAAATACATAGTCCAGATCATCTTCTCCCACAGATATGTATAAACTTTTGCTTAGTTGTATTAAGATAGCAAATCTTCAAACTTTAATGGACAGGCTTCAATTTACTCCACCCTCCAACTCTTCAGCCATCCATACCACTGAAAATCTGATGCTGAAATGTCAAATCCTTTGTTAATGCCAGCATTATTGGTATGCCCATGTTGATCTCAAGTCTCTCTGACCTTTCATGTATAGGACTTTCTCCATTTAAATACATAGAAAAGGGATGAGTAGGATACACACTGAACTGTAATATTTGAATACAAGTATACTTTATATACTTAGAGTTTAGATGTAATGTAGAAAATTTGAACGCAGATTTTTAAGCTCTCTTGAGCTATCCAATCTATCTCATACAACTAATACACATGGTCACATGAATACAAAAAGACAAATGATGTTCAATATATATATTTCATGCTGAACCACCATTCATCAATTGGTCCAAATAATGATTTTCCACATATTTAGATTAGATAGCTGAAGAAAGCTTGAAGGTTTTTGTTCAAATTTCCTATATTACATCTAAATTCCAAGTATATAAAGTATACTTGTATTCAAATATTACAGATTCTGCCTATATCCTACCCATCTCTCTTCTACATATTTAAATGGACAAATTCATATACATAAGAAGTCAATGTGAATTGGGTTCAACATGGGTATGACAATAATATTGGCATCAACAAGGAATTTGGGCATTTCACCATAAAATTTTCAATAGTGTGAATAACTGAAGAGTAAGAGAATGGGATAGATTGAATTCTATCCATTAAAGTTTGAAGATTTTCTATCTTACTGATTATATATGTGTTTGGAAAATGATGAGTTGGACCAAATGGTGCTGGTTTAGATATTGGAGTTCATCTCTTTTGCATGTGTATGGTCATATGTATTGGTTGTATGAAAATGTTAGATAGAAAAGGGAGCTTGAAAATCTGTGTTCAAATAACTTATATTACATCTAAATTCCAAGTATATTAAGTATACTTGTATTCAGATATTACAAAATAATTTATAGTATAAGAAGGCAGTTAGTCAGTAAGTTAGAAAAGTTAAATTTTTTGACAATTGAATATTTACTTTTTAAATACCTGCAATTAGACTTTTACTCTTTTTAAAATTACTTTATAGAAATTTTAAACCATTAAAATAACACATTATCCCCATTTTTGATGTTTACCAAAGATGTTAAAGCAGTAGCAACTTTGTCAATACAGTAGTGCCATAATGTGCATGCCATCATAATCAATAGATGCTAGGATCTTTGTGCATCAACATTATTTTTTTAATCTCTATTCATACAATATCTCTAAGACTAGTTTCTAGTTTGTGGCTTTCATCAATGAGTAGCCTTGGATCTGAGAATAACTAAATCTAAATCTTTTGATCTATTACAACTTTCCAGCAATAATTACCTTTTTAGTTAATTATAAAGCTATGAATACAAGATGAAAACACACTAATGTTTTCAATAGTCATTCACTTCTATAATTATAGATATCTGAACCCAGTTTAGTATATATGCATTTTGATGTCTTTGTTTTTTTAATAACCAAAGTCACCATCATCCTTTGACCAAAATTAGTATAAACCCACTAAAACAATTCATGATCATCATTTTTATGCTTATACAAGCTGTTAAAATAGTAGAAAATTTCTCCATTATATCAAGTGCAAGCCAAAGTAATCAATGGGTTTTAGAAGGTTTGTGCTTCAATATATCTATCTACTGCCTACTTTATTCAATATCCCCAAACTAGTTTCTAATTCATGGTCTTCATCAATGCTTTCAGATCCAAAACATCTCACTAATGAAGGTAACAAGATAGAAACTAGTCCAGTGATATTCAATGAGTAGTCACTAGGTAGGTATTTTGATGCACAAACCTTCTAGAATCCATTGATTATTATGGCTTGTATTGAGTGGCACTACTATATGCTGAGTATTGTTACTGTTTCATATTAATTGTTATGGACAAACACACTTTATTTTAAGATATTTTTTAATAAAAACAATATTAAGTTCAGCTATTTGGTAATGTAAATATATATTCAATATGAGAGTTGGAATTTGGTACAATAAACAGCAGAGAAAAATATTTGTCTACATAAAATATTCCTTTAATTAAATAGAGTTGATGTGATGTGGCATTAATAAATCTTTTACCCCTCCTCATTTTAATTTTTCTTAATTTTATTATATAGAAATAATTTGTTATATAATTATTTAAACCTAATAATTTCAGTTTGCATGTAGATATAAATAATTAAAACTTTTGTTAATTTATTTTTATTTTTTCAGCTTTTAGTGTGAAACAATTTAATGATTTAGTATATCTATAGTAAATAAATATTAGATGGTAATAATTTTTCATTAATAATATAAAACAATATTTAAAAATACTGTTAATATTATAATATACTTTAGTCTTGCTTAGGCTCATACAAATTTGAACTTTTATGTCTGCTAAATATGAATTGATTTACTTGCTTTGCACGAAAAAATATCTATTTAATTAACTACAATGTTAACTGACCATCTTCATAACATTTTTATATAAGCAACCTTTTTCAAAAACCTGATAAAAAATATATTTTACCCACAAGGGACATTTTTACTGATCTATCACAGTAGACAATTTCAGGTATAAAATGTCTTTAGGAATTTGTTCTTAAATGTTCAAACAAATTTATGTCTCTATAAATAACAAATATTATTTTTCAAACAATAAAATTTTAAATATTTTGTATCATTAAACATAACTAAATCAAAGCCCACATTTCTTAATTTAATATTTATATATATGTGGATTTTAGTTTTAAAAGAGTTTGTGGCAAAATATAAGATTTCTCTATTTTATGGTCAGTAGAAGTAAAATAGTTATATTTAAATAATTGTCAAATATTTAGAGTTGTTTTGCAAATTACCAAATATATATTACTTAAGTATTTGAATTCTCTGTTATTAGGTAGTTTTATTTCTCCTTTTTTTAAAAAATAATGGTTACAAAATAAATTAAGAGAAGTGTCAAATATACCATGTCTAGCTTAGATAATAACGATTGTATTTTTGTTAAAAAGTTAAACCATTACCATTAACATTTTGTTCAAAGTGCATTTTATTATGGATTTGAACCCTGAGATCAAGATATTTAAAATTAAAAAGAACCTATTTTTGTGATAAAGATATTTTAAATATTAAGATAAAATATTTTGAATTATAAAAGAATCTTGTAATTGTAATAATTATATTTAGCCATGGTATTGACTACAGGAGTACTCATTCTTTGGTGTTTTAAAAATCCATGTTATATGGTTGCAGTTTACTTAACCTCTGATTGCTAGCCAGTGTCTCTTTGTCAGGTTACAATATATATATATATATTGTACCGGGTACATTTGGAAGATGATCCATAATACTCTATTTGCTAGGTTTAACTGGGTTTAAATCCTATCATAATTTTATATTTTTATATTATGAATATTATGTGAACGGACTGGCCCTTCGAGCAGAGGGGAGAATACCATCAGTAGCAGAGCTATCAATGATACCCATGACAAGACCAAGCTATGCCATGCATAACATGATCATATTTCCAGATTGTGGCCTATGTCGACTGCTAGATTCAAACCCCCACTATCCAAAGCACTTTATTTGTTTTAAGGTAAACCTCTGGCACCAGCTAATTACATGGGGTAACTAATATGCTCTGGACAGTAGGCCCATAATCCAGCACTCAAAATTTCCCATGACTAGCTCAATCAAAAGTAATACAATAACAAATTGTTGCTTCAATTAGTGGTAAACAGATTAACTGACACATATTATGTTTAAAGACAATTTATTTTAACTACACATTTATCATCCTAATTTTAAATACTTTTATAAGAACTTAATTAAATTAGACTATGATAGTTACATATAATGACTATGCACACTTCTGAATTCATATAATAAAATAGAATATAACACAAGCATTAATAAGACATGGCATTTAAATATGTACATGAAATCAATATAAAATATTATAAAGCATTCACATACACAACATTTCAAAAACATGCACATCAATAGTTTTTTATGCATGCTATAGAGTTCATTTATTAACTGACTCTGGAGGATTCAGATTATTGAAATGGCTACATTAATTAGAAATGAAAATAAGAAAATGTTATTTATTATCTAGGATTTCAGAACATGGATACTTGTTGCTGTTTGTTGCTTCATGTAAAAATATTTCTAACCAGTTGGATTTGAGAGTTTTTCTTGTGGAGGTTTAATGCTTAGAATTTCATGGCATTATTCTTTAAGATAGCTAGATATTCTTGGTGGATTTTTCAAGTTGTTAGGCTGGCATCACTGTTATCGGGCAGGTTGGCTGTTCATTTGGACTCAGACTGGAGCAAGGTCATATGTTTCTGATGATGATTAACACTGCATGATTGACAGATGAATTTAATCTGATTATGATTTCAACTGATAGATTGAACTCAACTCTGAACTGAACTCACTAATAGATTGAACTCAACTGATTGCAAACTCAACTGCTAGATTGATGAAAATCCAGACTATTTATGTGATGACCTGCTGTCACTTTGGTAATTGGTTTTTATGTCCACCAGCTATATTTGTTGTTGAAATTTCTCCACTTTTTTGAATACATTCCTTAGACAAGCTTTTAATTATGTGTTTTCATTTGGTAGCCATTGCAAATTTGTTGTTTTGTAGATTTTTAATTCATAGCCATTGCTGAGTGTTTTTAATTTTTTAACTTTCTTATTTCATTTTATCAACATGCGCACATTTATCACTCATTATTTATGCACATGTATATTTTATTCTAATAAATAATTTTAATGAAAAGAGATTTCCTTTTTTTCTTTTGGTTTTAAGATTTCCTTTCTTTTTCTTTAACTTAAATAAAAAGAGAGTTTCTTATAGTTTAAACTGTTATACTTTTAATTTTTTTCTAAAATAATTCCTCTCCCCCTTCCAATTACTCCTTAATATGTAAACTATGGATTAATTGATTTTTAGCAAACTGTTTAAAAAAAACTCTTTAAACTTCTTTTCTTAAACTTTTAACTTATATGAATAACTCTTTAACTTTTAGCCATTTTTTAAAAATATTTTTATTTCAATCATTTATGAACAAATTACTCTGCAATACTTTTATTATTTATTTATCAACCTTTGCATTATTTATAAGAATTTTATTTTAATAATTTTTAGACAAACTTTCCCATGGATCGCTGTCTCATAATCATAAGTGGTACAATATCTATCTATCTATCTATCTATCTATCTATCTATCTATCTATCTATCTATCTATCTATCTATCTATCTATCTATCTATCTGTCTGTCTGTCTATCTATCTATCTATCTATCTATCTATCTATCTATCTATCTATCTATCTATCTATCTATCTATCTATCTATCTATCTATCTATCTATCTATCTATCTATCTATCTATCTATCTATCTATCTATCTATCTATCTATCTATCTATCTATCTATCTATCTATCTATCTATCTATCTATCTATCTATCTATCTATCTATCTATCTATCTATCTATCTATCTATCTATCTATCTATCTATCTATCTATCTATCTATCTATCTATCTATCTATCTATCTATCTATCTATCTATCTATCTATCTATCTATCTATCTATCTATCTATCTATCTATCTATCTATCTATCTATCTATCTATCTATCTATCTATCTATCTATCTATCTATCTATCTATCTATCTATCTATCTATCTATCTATCTATCTATCTATCTATCTATCTATCTATCTATCTATCTATCTATCTATCTATCTATCTATCTATCTATCTATCTATCTATCTATCTATCTATCTATCTATCTATCTATCTATCTATCTATCTATCTATCTATCTATCTATCTATCTATCTATCTATCTATCTATCTATCTATCTATCTATCTATCTATCTATCTATTGTACCTTTAGCTTTTGTTTTAAAGCTAAATGGCAAGTTGTATACTAATATTAAAAAAAATGTTTTTAGTAGTTTAATTTTTGTAATAAATAAGCATTGTCACTATTTAATAATTCAATATTTAATTATCCGATAAGCTTAAGACCTTTTGTAATTTTTACAATTTTTAAAGTAATTTTAATAGTCTGTTTATAATATTTTAAATCCCATAAGTAGCACTTTATAATTCTAGATGCATAGTTTTAGGGATATTATTGACCTAAAATGCTAGTGAATTTAATTTTAAAAATATCAAAAATAAAAGTATCTCAGTCTAATTCTTATAGGACATTAAAATTAAGGAGTTAGAGTAAAACTTTAAAATCAATTTCACACCCTTAAATATGAGTTGCTATTGTTTATGGTAACTGTAAAAAATGCCTTATTTAATCTTAATTATAGTATCAAAATATTTTAATTATATAGTCCCAAATTTAATTAACAAGTAATAATAGAACTAATAATTTTTAAAAGTAAATAATGCATTAACGAATATGTGAATGCATGGGTTATAAAACTGTAATTTATTTAAAAAAACTTCTTTGTTGAGTTAATGTAAATTATTGTTTAACATTTTTATTTTAAAAAGATAATTAAAAACATTCTGGAATCTTCAATGAGTTTTTTTTAAATGTGTTTAAAAAATATATAAGTAATATGCTATTTAAATAATGCAATTTTTATTATTTAATATTTTTCATTCTTATTATAATATTTCTGGTTTTCTAAATAAATTGTTAAAAAAATATAATAACTATTTAATTATCTAGATGTAGTTATTTTCCAAAAAGTTATTGAACAGGCAGATTAATTTATTTTTAAAAACTTTCCTAGAATTTTAATAAATTTTGAACTTTAATCAATGCAGGGTAAATAAGAATAATTAAAATGCCAATTTTGTTTGGCAAAATGTAGTCACATGACCTATATTATAAATAAACCTGTTAATACATTGATACATACTTGCTTGTTCACATTTACTTTCAATTGCTCACTTGTTTTAATTTGCTGATTTTAATTATGTTTCAATTTCTTTTAATCAATATTATTTTCTTAATAAGTTATAATAATGAGTTTCTAAGACAAACTTCATCCAGGTTCAAATTTTTAAACTGATAAGCTTTAAGTAGTTAAGATTTCCACTACAGGAAATCATTATAGAAAAATCAACTGAATACTCAACAATGTTTACATCATTTTTATTTGAATTTTGCACTTCAATGGAGTTAAATATAAAGCAGCATTGCCATTTCTATTATGTTAGAACTTCCATTAATTTTATTATTCACATCCTAAGTAGCTAATAATTCAAGTTAAATTTAATATTTTTAAAAGTATTAATACTGTTAATGTCTTTGAGTTATTTAATTGCTTTAAGAAATATTTATTTTAAAAATGTTTTTGCAAAATTTTTGTCTTTTCAAAGCAAAGCTATGTTGAAGTTTGTTTAATTTTTTAATGAAGAACTTTTGCTTCCAAATAGTAAAACCTGTGTTATAATGATATGTTTTATAAATGTCTTATCTGAAGTCATATTACTCTAATTAGAAAACATTTAATTTATTAAACTTATATTACTTGAAAACATACTTATATATTTGTAAAATATGCATTAGAATGGATGACTTTTAAATGTATATAATATGCATTATTATTATTATCAGACAATTATTTAACAGGAAAACATTCATTTATTTAAAGATAAATTATTTTAATATACTACTATCTTTAAATGACATTATTGTTGTTGTTGTTGTTGTTATTATTATTATTATTATTATTATTATTATTATTATTATTATTATTATTATTATTATTATTATTATTATTATTATTATTATTTTTATTATTATTATTATTATTATTATTATTATTATTATTATTATTATTATTATTATTATTATTATTATTATGTTTATGTTTCAAAAGGCCTTTATTGTCTCAAAAGAATTACAAATTTTGCATTTACATAGTTTGTCTACATATAATATCCTGGATTGTCCATTATCATTTGAACACCATTAGGAAATCAATTACTTATAATAGAAAGAAAAAAATTGTTGCTAAATTGTCCTTGTTGCTAATTTGACATGCATATCCTTCTAAGTTTTTTTATAATGTTTAATTTCCTCAATTCACTATAACATAGATCTAATTTTAAGTAATGACCAGGTTGCTGCATAAATGTCAGGTCTGGCCAGTCTCTTATCCCTTTTCTGTATTATTTCAAGTTTATTTGAAAAAGTAACTGAATGTCTCCTGGAATTGTTACCAATTAGAAAAGTGCATCTAGTACCAGTATGCATATAGCACAAAGGTTGCTGCCCTGACACTTGGTGTTAATCCTTCTCTAAATGCAGAAATCAATTGATGCATTGTTACATTAGACCTCCTGTAACTGCTAGTTATGAGATTTCTTATGTGCCTAATTCCCTCACAGTGATATAGCAGATGTGATAGGGTTTCCTCAGCTCGATGGCATAACCCACAAAAGGGATCAATTGACGTATACAGTCTTTTATGGCAAAGAAAATATGTGGTAGGTAATGCAGATAGATTAAGTTTTATTAGAAAATTGAAAAACTTTGGTTCTAAGGCCCATCGTTTATACCTTTTAACCAATTGCTTATTATTAATTCCCCAGTATTGGTTCTAAAGCAATTGTGTTATTATCTTCATGCATTAATTCATAAATTTCCCAGTATTTGTATTTATTAATAAATTGCTCTGGGATTTTTGATTCTGTTTTACAAAGATGTATTAATTGTTCAAAATATGATAATTTTTTGGTGGTGGTTTATCAGTTGGAATGACCTCTATGAGCTGCTTAATTTTTGGAAATTGTTTAATAATATCAATTATATTGTTCATCATTCTCTGTTTTGCAAAAATACCAATATCATGTAAGCCCAAACCATTTTTATTCAATGGCTGACATAGTTTTGCCATTGATATTGCCATGACTTTCCTTGACCATAGTAGTTGATTGCAAATGGTCTTAATTTTGGAGATAAAAGCTTTTGAGAAAGCAACCACTGGCATAAAGTAAACTATCTTAGTCATCATCAAACTATTAATCAATTGAATCTTGGAATATACTGACATATAGGTATTGGATAGAGAGTCTGCTATTTTCTGTATTTCATTTTTCAATTTGTTCTGCAAATGACATCTCATTATTATTATTATTATTATTATTATTATTATTAATGATTGCATATTATTACAAAAATATATTAATTTTGCGAAGTGGTGTAGAGATAATAAAATGGATATTAATATGGATAAGTGTTCAACATTTCAAAAAATCTGAACTGGTAATTTGTCCTTATTATATTGAAGATCATAATATAAAATTTGTTGATATTCAGAAAGACCTTGGAATTATTTTTGCAAGCAATGGATCATTTCATCATCATATTAAAAATGTAGTAAATAAGGCTTTTAAAATTATGGGTGCAATTTTAAGGCATGGTAGACAATTTAATAGTTTTACAAAATATAAATTATTTCTCTTATTGGTACCTATTTTAGAATATGGATCTGTTATTTGGAATTCCAGTTCCAAATGAGATATTAATAAAATTCAATTGGTTTCTGACAAATTTTTTAAGTACATTAAGTTAAAAGACCATTATCTATCTTTATCCATTTAAAAAAAAAGAGAGATCTTAAAATTTTATATACCCTTGTGAATCAAAAAATTATATTAACTAACAAAATTTCAAATATTACTTTTAATAATTGTTTATATAAAACACATACATTTACTTTATTTTATATTAAGGTTTGTCACTCTAACATATTAAAATTTTCACTTTTGTTTCGTTTGCCTAATACCTATAATCATGATTTTACTAATGAAAATATTTTTTCTTTAGCCTTTAAAAAATTTGTTACTTATCTTATAAAAAAAATTTTGGTCTATAATTATATTATTTTTGTCATTTTTACTCATTTATGTATATTATTTATGTATATTATTGTATACAGTAGTTGTTATAGTGCAATTCTGTAATTGGCATAATGCTGTAGTTTTGTACAGTAAATAAATTGAATTATTATTATTATTATTATTATTATTATTATTATTATTATTATTATTATTATTATTATTATTATTATTATTATTATTATTATTATTATTATTATTATTATTATTATTATTATTATTATTATTATTATTATTATCATCATCATTATTATTATTATCATCATCATCATTATTATTATTATTAGTGGTGATGGGAAAATGATTTTTACTGCATATATTTGTTATGTCTATTTCAAGTAAAAGTAAAACATATTTTTCTTCACACCTTTAAGTTAAAGTTAATTGACTTTTACTCGTTATGTAAATTTATTACATTCTATTATATATTTTTAAATATAATGTTCCTAAAATATTATTAGAAAATTTATTTTGGAATTTATTATTATTCCAAGAATTATGTCTTTTATCAACAACTGAATATATTATTTCACATATAGTTAAAAATATGAATGCTCTTGAATTAATATTCTTATCCAAGTTTATCTATGAACATATCCTTTGCTTATTACAAAAGTCTGCTCTTTTTTCATTATTATTAGTAATTTGTTCTAATACAAAATGCTATATTTTACAAAATAAATGTTTCTTCTTTTTATTGTTAAAAAGTGCTTCAAAAGATATAAAAAAGTTAATATATTCTATTCAAATATGAAATATGTATTGCCATTTGTGCTTTTATCCATGGAATATGTATTCTCCACTTGAATACCCATATGTATTTACACTACCATCTTGAAATCTTTTGCTTAATTTATTGTGTGTGTAACTTAACCATGCTGCTTATAGTAAGCTAGATATCTGCAGTGCCTTCAGAACTTCATTTTTCTAGTGACTGTATCTTGTCAAAGAATAAAAACCAAGACAAAGCACTTTTATTTTATATTTGGTAAAAGAGTTTAATTGTAAGATCAAATATTCATGATATTGTTTTAAATGCCATTATTATTATTATTATTATTATTATTATTATTATTATTATTATTATTATTATTATTATTATTATTATTATTATTATTATTATTATTATTATTATTATTATTATTATTATTATTATTATTATTATTATTATTATTATTATTATTATTATTATTATTATTATTATTATTGTTATTGTTGTTATTATTATTATTATTATTATTATTATTATTATTATTACTTTAGATTGTGTTCTTTGTAATGTACCAATAGTTAGTAATTTTCACTTTGTCACTATTTCTTTTCCAATTGATGTTCATCATCCACCTATCAAATTTTATATTAAGATGTGTTATTCTAAAATTACTTGTTCTAATGTTGTGAAAAGGAATTATGGGAGGGGTAATTATGTTGATCTTTGTAGAAAAATTTCTGAAGTTGATTGGAATAATATGTACTCAATTAATGATGTGAATTCTTGCTTAGATTATTTTTTGAAAATTTTTAATGGTTTTATTGATTTATATATTCCTAATAAATTGTCGTTTAACAAAGGTTATCCTCCTTGGTTTTCATATACTCTTATTAAGATTATTAAAAGGAAATCTTACCATCATAGACTCTATTTTAAGACACAGAATATAATTTATTATAATAACTTTATCAATTTTAGAAGATTGGCTAAATATATCTATAAACGAGATTTACAAGAGTATATAAAAAAATTGAAATTAATATTTCTTCTAATCCTAGAGAATTCTGGAATTTTGTTAATAATTCAGGCTTGGGTAAGAAAAAGGTTCAAATGACTCATGGTTCTGCATTAAATGCAGATGAATTTTCTAAATATTTTACAGAGTTATACTTTTCACAACATGGGATTGATTCTAAAATCACATTTCCTGGCAATTTGTCTAGTGCTAAATGTACAATTGATCATATCTCTAGGGAAGATGTTATTGTAGCTATTAGGAGGCTTAAGACTCACTCTAGTTTAGGATATGATAATATTCCTGCTTTTATTTATAAGGGGCTAGCCAAATTTATTGCAGTACCTCTTGCCTTTATTTTTAATCTGTCTCTTAATTCTTGTACTTTTCCTAGTGTTTTGAAATGTGCTAAAATGATTCCAATCTTCAAAAATGGTGATCGAGATTGTGTTTCTAATTATAGACCGATTTGTGTTCTGCATACCATTGCACAATTTTTTGAGAGATGTATTTATAATAAAATTATTTCAAATGTGGGTAAGATAATTTCTTCTTCTCAACATGGTTTTAGTCCTAATAGATCAATTGATAGTAATATACTGACAATTTATGATCATATAGCTCATGCTATTGAGGATCATCAAAGACTAGATGTTATTTATTTTGATTTATCAAAAGCCTTTGATAAAGTTGATCACAGTGTCTTACTTCATAAATTACATAAAATAGGTTTCTCTAATAAACTTGTATATTGGTTTCAATCATTTCTGTGTAGTCGTACAGCATATATTAAATTTATTAATAAAGTTTCATTTAATTTTGAATGCAATTTAGCTGTTTTGCAGGGTAGTATTTTAGCATCCATGCTGTTTAATGTTTATGTTAATGATCTTAAGGATTGCTTGAGATATTCTTTTCTGTTAAGCTATGCTGATGACTGTAAGATTTTTAGAAGAATTATATCAGTTAACGATTGTGTTCTCCTTCAGAAGGATATTGATAACTTTAGTTCTGGTGTGAGTCAAATAATATGACAGTTAATTTTGATAAATGCTCCTTTGTTTCTTATTCCAAAAAATCTCAAGTTTTACAATTTTGTTATTATATCAATTTTCATAAAATTATTTCAGTTAAATGCCAAAAAGATCTTGTTATTATGTTTTCTTCTAATGGATCTTTTATTCCTCATCTTGAAATGATTGTTGGTAAGGCTTTTAAGGTTATGGGGGCCATTTTTAGACATGGTTATCAATTCAGTAATGATACTAAATGGAAATTGTTTTTTTCATTGGTTCTTCCTATTATTGAATATGGTTTAATAATTTGGAACCCTAGTTCTTTGCAAGAATGTAACTTGTTGCAGTCTATTTTAAAGAAGTTTTTCAAATATGTTTTTTGGAAGGGTAAAATGATTAATCTTTCATCTAGACGAAAGTATAGGGATTTGAAATATTTTTATAAAATTGTTAATAAACAAGTTATTTTATCAGATATTGGTTCAACTATCTCAATTAGATCTTTGAGTTATGATACTAGGTCTACTTGTGTATATCAGATTCAAACATGTTCTAATATTCTTAAATTTTCTCCTTTATTTAGGTTACCCTCTTTATATAACAAGATTGGGAGTAACCTTAATATGTGTGACATTGATTATAAGAAATTTTGTAATCTTATTAAACTGAAATGTTATGTTTGATTTTGTCTTTTAAATTTTACTTTATTATGTATACATTTATATTTTCATTTTATGCTATATGTTTTATTTTCACTTTTATTGTATGTGCAAACTGTAATTGGCTTTATGCTGTTGTTTAGCACTAAAATAAATGAATTGAATTGAATTATTATTATTATTATTATTATTATTATTATTATTATTATTAGTATTATTATTATTATTATTATTATTATTATTATTATTATTATTATTATTATTATTATTATTATTATTATTATTATTATTATTATTATTATTATTATTATTATTATTATTATTATTATTATTATTATTATTATTATTATTATTATTATTATTATTATTATTATTATTATTATTATTATTATTATTATTATTATTATGTTTCAAAGCAAAACTTTATTGAGTCTAAAAGATTACAGAGTCACATCTAGTAGTATATTGATTTGTTACAAATGCAAAACAAATTACAACTTTCAGTATATAAATCTTTATCATTTCTGCATACTTTTTTGCTTGTTTTTAAATTTGGTCTTCTATTTAGTTCAGTTAATGTGTATTCATCTCTTTGAAATTGGAAAAATGCTGATGTTGGTAATGTCATCATTCTACCATATTGGACTTATATTTCATAGACTGGATCTTTGTTTCAAGTGTGACCATGTGGCTGCAAACACATCTGGTTGAGCTAGGCTGCTGTCTCTTTTTCTGAACAGTTCTAGTTTTATTGAATATGTTGCTGAGTGGCATCGAGGGTTATTATTATTATTATTATTATTATTATTATTATTATTATTATTATTATTATTATTATTATTATTATTATTATTATTATTATTATTATTATTATTATTATTATTATTATTATTATTATTATTATTATTATTATTATTATCATCATCATCATCATCTGCATTTTTATTTGGAATAATTTTATATATTGTTTATGTAGTATATTGTCAAATGTTTTCAGAATATTTATAGCTTTATAAAGTTTTATTTCAAATAAATTATGTATGCCTCTCTTATGAAGTTATTTATTTTTAAATGTATATACAAATTCTAAATGTGGTAGAAACTGATGTATTTTATGCCATAATTTTATTAGGCTATACTTAGCATCAATTATCCATTTATCAGTTTTACATAGTTTTAAGTATATATTTTTTGGCAGAGTATTTTGAAAGAGATTGCTTTCTCTTATGTTGTCAGCATATTTTAAAGAGATTATAGTGTTTGTCTCTTTTATTGATGTTTATCTTGCCAATATATTTAATGGAGATTATATTTTAGTTTCTCTCTTTTATTGCAATATTTTTCCATGAATTATATTGTTATTCATCATTTATCAAAGCATATAGTGTTTTATTTAAGGCAAATTCTATTGGTTATAATTCTATGATGGTTCACTCTTATTACTTATATGATTAAAGATCAAGTTCTACTTCATTTATTGCCTTAAGATGTAGGTGCAATAACTTTAACCTGGCATTTGATATATTTTTCATAGGTATTGAAGAATGCTGCTGTTACTTTTGTTGTTCTCTTAGTATATCTGAGTATAGGTTATTTTGTTTGATGCATAGGTCTGGTAGCTATGCTTTTCCAACACCTCAAAATGTAAATTTGATAAATATTTAATGTTAAAATTTTAACATTACATAGAGCTTCAATAAATAATATACATTTTTTTTTTCAGTGGCCATATCAGTACTTGATTGATAAGTTTATAGTTTCTAAAAGATATTAAATACATTCATAAAATACATTATAACAATGAGGCTATTCTGTAAAAATGAGAGAAATTATTCAAATATCAATATTCTGGGTTTCATTAACCAGTCAATATTTTTTTCTTTATTTTCTGTATTTTAATTTGTAAGCTACAGTTTTCTTTCATCTTAAATATTTGTGCAAATGTTGCTGAAAAAATTCTTCTTGCTGACATGTTAAAATAAATGTGATTTTATTGTTAATATATTTTCTTGATTGTTTATCATCGACATACATTCAGAATCTGAATATTATAAAATTATCATAAATTGTCTTTAGTTTATGCATGGAGAGTACATGAATATTGAAAATTTGACAGAAGAGTGACTTTATTTTTAGAATTGGATTAAGGATGCTAAGAAAATATCTGAAAAAGGTATAATTTTATTTATTAAAATAATTATATTTGTATTGGAGATCACATTAATCAATTTTATTTATTTGTGAAAGATCACTGTGCTTATTTTGAAATTACTTTAGCTTATTTAGAAGATTATTTTATTAATCCATCTAAATTTAATAATAGAATTGTTTTGTTCAAATTTAGAAATTATTTTCTGAAAATTTGTTAGTGTGATATTGTAAGTGGCCATAAAATCCCTTAGCCACTCATTATATCTTAATGCTTTTCTATTAGATTATTTGAATTTTAGATTAACAGTTTTTTTTCTCCATATGTCATAGCATCAGCTGGTAGGTGACCCGCAACAACCGTCTGCAACCAACTGCTTGCTTACAAGGCAGCTGCGCTGACCTCTCGGCTATCAACACTTGACTAGATTAAGAGTTTTTATGTTTACTTTACATTTAACAATTATTATTGTTATTGCAATTTAGGGAGACATTATCTTAAGAGTAATAGTATGTTTCAGTGATTTATTACTAGGATCTTATTCTTTATTCAATAGTCCTTAAGAATTAAAATAGAAAAATAAAATTGGTAATTATTACATATTAGTCATATGAATCCTGAGATACCCATTTTGTATGCAAGATTATTAAATAAATTAGTTTACTTAAGAATAAATTACTTTAAAGAAGAAATTAATGTGGCAAAAATATAAGAAAATATGTTTCTACTTTATAAAACTTAATAATAAATCTGATCATGACAATGAGATGGTTGAAAGAAGTGTTGCAGTTGGAAGATATGTTGGGAAGAAAAGAATTTTAAAGTAATCTAACCCTTTAAGACACATGCTTTAATTGCTAAGAGCCATTATATTTTTAAAAAATGAGCATGAGAAGTCTTTTCCTCTTAATTGCTAATATATTGCTTTCATCTTAATAATTATTATTTACCTTTGCTCTTATTATTGTGGCATATGACATTTGAAACTCTCTGAGTTTAGTCTGTGTTATCATTTAGTCCATAACAGCATCACTATCAAACTGGTATTATTACTTTAATGACTTTTGTGAGATTTTTGGTCTCATTTGTTGATCCCTTTTTTTAGGTGCTTGCATACTTGACTTGCACAATGTGTTGGCATTCAGTTGGTTTGAGGGTTTTGGTCAATAATTCTGGTTATGCCTTGAGTCAGCCATCATTTCATTTAATATTCGTTGGTTATAATATATATAAAAATCACAAATAAGCTCTTAGCAAGCTTTGCAGAATATCCCCAATCCCAGACCAGTTTCTGCTACTGGCATCCTCAATGAAGTGCTAGGATATTCAAGCATTAGATTAAAAATACCAGGACAAGCCTAACACTTTATCTAATGTATAACTATTAAGTAGAAAATCTGAAATTTTCAGACATTCATATGTCTTCCAATCCAGCTATCTAATTTAAATAGCCATATGGGACTGAACTGAAGTTCAGATACATATATATTATTAGCTTTAGCAATATAAAATAAAGCCTTAATAGCAAAAAATAAAATTACAAAAACAATGCAAAGCTTGTTAAGAGCTTATTTGTGAGCTCTATATATATAGCATTTGTAATACAAGCTTATTAAATTAGGTCATGTGACATCTGACTTGATTTTTTTATAATTAGCTATATATGTATGTATGTTATACTGGAACGTTAGAATATAAAGATGATTTTATACAGTGATTATTTTAATAATTTGAAGTTGAAGTTATGATTTCAGAGCATTACACCAAAAGTATGCTAGGTTATTACAATTAATTATTTAATGCAGTGCCTTAAATATAAAAGTGGTATATATATATATAATAAAAAAGATAAAATAATAAATGAATGATTTAAACCTATTTGACTTAGTAAAAAATATGTTCACTCTCATTTTATTTTCTTGAAGAATTATTGGAAAAACCTTCATTTTGTGGTGAGCTATTTGACTTTCTATGGAAGATTAAACATAACTATGTCAAGAATTAAACTTTTAAATATGATTTATGTAATGTGCTATTGTAAAAACTTTAATTTTTTTAATGTAAAATTTAAACAATATCATAGCAGCAAATTAAAAAAACTTTTATGCTTGTTTATTTTCAGAAAAAAAAATCTTTTTTCTTCATAAATTATTTGCACAGTTTAATTTATTCATTAGAATATTAACTTTACAAATGAAAAAAAAATCTTAAATTTAATATATTAGCTTTACAATTAAACAAAAATTAGTAATAAACTAAAAACATAACCAAAATAAAGGATTTTGTTTTAGGCCCTTTACAAACAAATGTGTCTCAATGAATAAATATTAATAAATAAATTTAATAAATATTACCTGCTACAATAAGAGTACATTAAAATAATTAAAATCATTTTTGAAATTTAATCATTCAATTTGTAATTTTTTTAAAAAAAATAGTATTTATATTGTTGAAAAATTCTATTTCCATTACAATTTCCTGTTTTTTATTAGAACGTTGGCATTTGATTTGTTTTTTTAAAAAACAAGTTTTTAATACAGTTTTAATCTAAAGATTATACATATTTATCAAAACCAAATAATTAAATTTTATTTTACAAAAATAAAATAAATAAATAATTTATACTGTAAACTGATGCTTTTCAATTTTAAAATTTTAAACAAGGGACTGTCATACAAGTGTAATGATTATATTGTGTTCTATGAAAAATCTTCACTTTTACCTGAAACCCAATATCTGCCCTTTTTAAACTTGAAAGTGCAACTTCTAATCATTGTTTTTGATTAGTACTGACATTTAACTGTTTTTATTTCATTTATTATAAATAAATATATTTTTAATTTAAGTTTTTAATATTAAATGTATAAAAACATTACTGAAAACTTCAAAGTAACTGTAAGATAATGCTCTAGACCTAATTATAGCCCACTTAATAATTCTAAGTCAATTAATATACAAAAAAGTTAATAAATTAAAATTTTAATTTTAACTAAAATATTCAGATGACAACTCCTATTGATGGTTCAAGAAATAAAAAATATAAAAGGTACTTTTGTAATTGCAAGATACACATTTTTGTTGGCATTGTAATAACAAAAAATGAAATTTACAAAATGATTTGCTTATTTATTGTTTATTTTTTTTTGGTAAAACAATTAAATATTTATTTCTTTTTAAGAAACATGCTAATATTTTGTTTTATTTGAATATAGTTGTTTTTTAACTTTATTAATGTTAGACTTGTATATTATGTGAGAATGTAGTTCTTTTACATTAAATCACTCTTCTACACAATTTTACAATTATTTTCCAATATATATACTCACTTGATGTTGGAGAACATATTCAAAGAGTGGCTGTATTTAAAGCAATCTGTATCCCTAATAAATGAATACATAATAAAATAGCTTTATTTTTCAGAAATTTATAAGAAGTTCAAACACTAGAAATATCAAAACTGAAATAAATCTGAAGATTTTATATTCCAGAATGTGACTCCTTACCTCTGCACTAAACTACCCAGGACTTATCTCTGATTATAATCATTATTTAAAAATAAGAATAAATACTAAATACAGATGTATTACTGTTTAACTAAACTGTTAAATGACACAAATCCATACCAAACACCAGAATGATGTAAAACCATTATAAACTAAATATATTAGTCATTGCTTCTCCATCTTCTTCCTTTTCCTATGTATTGATTTCTATTTTTATATCATTTAAACCTTTTTTAAACACTTTATCAATACTCTTTATTTATATCAAAACTAACAGTTTCGACTGTCAGGTTAAAATGTATATTTATTTTTGTTTATATTGTGTATTTAATTATGTATATGAATGTGTATAATTATATTGATTATATATTTGAATATTGTAGCTCTGATGATAACTGCAGGACAGTCAAAACTGTTAGTTTTGATATAAGTAAAGAGTATTGATAAAGTATTTAAGAAAGGTGTAAATGGTATGATTGCTTCTCCAGTATCATAAACAGAGCCTAAGAAGGAGTAAGAGCCGTTTTATGTACTTTATATTTTTATCTAAATTTAATTCTTTAATTATATTCTTAAATTTGAGATTATACAATGAATAATGTTAAGGGATTACAATGTAAAGGACAAAGTACAATTGAAAATGTTATGGTAGTTGTATCATTTAATTTTTCCAATCTTCTTTATGGAAAAGAATTTAGCATGCATAAGCAAAAATAGTACTCATAGTACAATTTCTTCACTAAAATAACAACAAACTAGAACAATAACAAAAATAATAATTACAAATTAAACTTTGAAATTTAAAGTGAATTAAATTATAAATCATCAGCATTTTTTTTTTTTTTTTGCAACTGTTTTTTTTTTTTTTTGTAATAAAAAAGAGGGAAGATGTTTAAATCTCTTCATTATAGAAAAAAAAAAACCCATCTATTTTTTAGTCTGAGGTATAGTTTTTCATAAATTGCTCTTCAGATAATTTTTTAGTTAGAATTTAATTAAGACTAAATTTGATTTCTTTTTTGTGCAATAATGAACTTAAAATACTGTTTAATTTCCGTTTTAACTACAGTAAAATAATCATCATATATTCTCTTTTTAAATCAATATAATTTGAAGTGCTTCCCACACAAGGAATTTATTAAATTTTCTAATAATTTTGTCATTTTGTTCCACTTCATAGTAATCATCAGAATTCAATTTAGAAAATACACACCCAGAAATGACATTTTTTTTTTATTATGTATTAATCAAATGTGGTAAAAGTCTTCTTTTGTTTTCACTCCAATGCTTTTAAAAGAGAGATAAAAGCGCCGTTGTTTTATCACGTGATTTCTATCATGTTAAAAAGCTTCGCTGAACGTGATTGTATTTTCTACTCAAATTTATCACGGTTTAAATACAGTGAAGAAATAAATTTAATTATATTGCTATTCTTCGAAATATCCACGTGATGATTATGTTTAGATAAAGATCACCCACTAGTGTAAACACTTCAACCCTACGACAAGTCTAGCTTGTTAATTATGCTACAGACTCGGCTGTCAAGAAGCTTAATAAATTCAACATTTCTCTTTCTCATCAATCTTGCATAATTTTTTAAAAATTATTTTTATAACAAATGCTCGTCTGTAAAAATTATATTCTAAAACTAACAAGATTTTATATATCGAATCTAGTTTGTGAACTTTATATTTTTATTAACAAATTGCAAAATCTGCCAGTAATCAAATAATAATTATTTTCTTTTGATTATTTTTACTTAATGATATTTGAGCTCTATTGAAGTTAGAAAATTATTAAATTTCCAAGTTCTGTTATTTCAAATTTCTTTCGTTATTATTATTCAAGATTTATAAAATATTTTATATTGAAATAATACATTATTAACTCGAATATTTTAATAACTTGATTAATAAAATGACTAAGGAATTATATATATATATGCAAAACAAGTCATATATTTTAATTCAGATTTATTGAAAAGTTGTTTAATAATAAAAAACAACAGGGCTGTTATTACTGACAGAAATACTAAAAACTTATATAATATTAATAAGTGCCTAGCGCTTTCGACCCAAGTCCTTACTATATAAAAACTAATCCATAAAAATTGAAATGGCTATTATGAAGACCAGGATGAACTAATAGAAAAAGGTCAATTTAGAGTTTGTCGCGTAAGGAGCAGTTTTGATTCTTTAATGTTATGCTTTTTATCATGTGTTTCATGCATTAATATCTCAAAAGATTGTGGACGAAAAATATGCCCAGTAGAAGAAGATCGATGGGTATAAAAAGCAAAATAAACTGAATTATCTAGTAATGCTTTATTACAAGTGTAATTATATTGCTGCAAAAATTGGTGTTTGTTTCACCGATATATATATCACTACAACTGGTGACATAAAATAGAATACACTACTTTACTTCTCATCAATAATAGTACAAAATTTTATATTATTTAAAATTTTATTGAGATTAAGTGGGGTTCTCCAAGTAATATGAAAGTCCTTTGTAAACATCTTAAAAGCCACATTAACTTTTTATAAAAATTATCAACTCACAATAATAGCATATGTTTGCTATAACTAACTTGAACAAGATCCTGAACATAATAATCTATATTGTCTTTATGATACATTTCACATGAACATAAACATTTATTATGGGATAAAAAAAGAGTTAAAACCAGCTTTTTTATGATTAACTGATACATTAGAATTTGGAAACATATACCCTCTCATAGAAATATGTTTGACTAACATCATATATGAAAATATCCCATCGAAATACAATATTTGCAAATCTGAATATTTAATAGAACAATTCTCATTTTCAATTGTTTATTCTGAAAATTATCAAAAATACTTTGTATCAGAGATTGTTATGCATATATTAGTACATTATCAACCTATCTACAATAAAGTATGTTCTGATTTTCTACAACAATCAGCCATACAATACTATATTCAAAATTATCCAAAAATAAATTACTTAAAATCCCACTTAATGCCAAACCCAAAGGCCAAACATTTTCCATTTAATAAATTGTATCACCATGAACAGCTGCAATATCATTATTAATCCAATTTAAAACTTCTATTACAAATTTAATTTTATCCAAAAACATCACTAGCCCTTCATTTCTCATTCATAATTAAAATAGATGCTGACCTTTCAACAGAACCACACAGTTCAGCAGCATCTAATGATGCCAATTTATTATAGTTATCATAAGAAGTTGTTTCAAAATTAAAATTACAATTTTGAATGAAATTCACTTTTTTAACTTTGTCTTTAATGACATCTCAATATAATTATTTTAAATATAACATAGAGAATTTAATAATTTTATGCTATAATATAGTGATTTCCAGCTTGGGAATACATACTGTTTTGCTAAAAGTATGAACTAAGATATTTATAAGATTTCAAAAATAGATAAATAAAATAAATGATGGAAAAACAAAGCAAAGCACTAAACTTTTTTTGTGCCATCTGTGATATATTTTATAAATTGCTTGTATCTTTTGAAATTTAAAAGTGTGTGTATATATATATATATATGCGGTGCTTTTAATGCTATTATTTTGGCTGTTTTTATTTACAGTTACAACACATAAATTTTAAATATCAGCAATTATAATAATTTTAAACTTTATGCTAGAATAAAAGATATAGTTTATAAACATAAACTGTCAAGGCATACTCAAATTTTAAAAAGATTGGAAACAATTATTATAGAGTACAAATCAATTTTAATGCAAAAATAAATACCCTTATTTATTTATTTGTTTATATTTATATTAATAATATTAAGCCAGTTTTGAATAGAGATTTGGGCTTGAAAAAAAAAATTGATATAAAAAAAAAATAATTTTTTTAAAAAAAATTTAGTTACATAAAAGTAGGAAGAGGAAGCTGCTAATAATATAAGTGCAAAATTTAAAGAGGGAGCTACTAAAAGTATATTGGCAAATTTTTAAAATTTGAATTTAGTAGTTGAAGTTAGGAGATATAAAAGGTGGGTTAAAATGTGTTTAAAATAATAATATTATAGATTAAAATAAATTATAAATTATTGAATGAATAAATTATAAATATTGATTGTTAGTAAAATGAATAATAATAATGTAAAATATAAAAGATATTAAGTTAGAGTTAAGTATTTAAAGGGTAATAAGAGTAAAATAATATAAAGAATAAAAATAGAATATATATTTATAGGATGTTTTAATTAATGAATGTAGAATGTAAAAAAGGGTAAAAAATTATATAATATTTAAAAGGTAATAAATAGATGATGATTATAAGATGTATAAATAGAATATAAATTATATGTTCATGAATATTTATATTTATATTCATATGTTTGTATTATGATGTAGTTCTGAAGAAGATTTTTGGGGCAATTGAAACTGTAAACTGTAAAAGAGGGTGATAAATAAAGCATTGTGTAACAGTAGCAAAGTACATGGATGATTTAGTATTATATGACTGTTATAATATTCTTAAGGTTTATAATGGATAAATGATAATTCCCCTCAGGTTTATAATCTACCTAGTTGATTACTGAATAAATGTTGATTAGCCTCAGATTTTACTATCTTTTTGAAAACCAGTCTTGTTTATTGTTGGTGATCCTATAGTTACGACTCATATATTACTTCTCATAATTTATAATGGATTTTAATGTTTATATTTGGTCATTTTTGTTCAAATTCATTAATTGGGATACTCTGAAGATGATTTTCACCAACCTTGTAGTCCACCTTGTTGGTATCATTACAAATGATGCAACCACCATGTGACTAATGTATTCTATAGTCACTTTGTATATTACTAATATGAACCATTATGTTAAATATAACTTTATGAAAGAAATAAACAAGCATTGGATTTTAAAAAAAACCTGTATATTATATACATTTAAAAAAAATCAAGATATCAATAAGCAAACAATCAAATAAAAAATGCAGCAAGAAAATATATTTCAAGATTATAATATCATTAAGATCTAAAAGAAGTAATCCTTGATTAGCATCTTGTTTATTTGTTACTGCAGAAGGTGGGAGAAAAATAATCATTTGATATCTTTAACTTTCACATTATTATAAAATATTAACAAATTTTATGATTAGACTTACATAAAATTAGTATAACAGATAACATAGACAGAACAGCTTAACTGCATATCACTGATAGATATAATTATAAAGATAACAGTTCACTTGATTGAAACAAGTTTTATTATTTACATTAAATAAAAATAACAATTTTTAAGATTTTGACAAAAAAAAAAAATTCTGCAAAATGTTATGGAGAATGGAGTCAATGATGGATACTAGCATATTGTTTCTTCACTCTCTTTGCCAGACATTTTTAAATTAATTATCCATTTTCAGGGGTATATAAATTATTTAATTGTTTTTTTTCTTAAAATTACCTTATTGAACATGTTTTACTTGATAAGTTTAAAATATAATATTTTTTTTTATAAATGCCATTCTCAACATTAAATGTGGTATTTTTTATGCATAATTATAACATACAAACCGTTTATACATTGTAAACATTCTTGTGATTTTTTTTATGTTTATCTTACTATTTATTCAAGCTGTTGGTTAATTATTTTTCCTAATCTTTTGAAAAAATTAATAAAATTTGAAATTTACCAGTGACAGAAGAAGATGCAGTGAAGTATTTTCAAAATTATAGAATAATGATGCCTTCATGAAAAGTGTGTGCTGATGGCATGATATAAACCTTTATGTGCTAATGGAGATAATGGTGATGTAATCTCAAAATGTTTTTGAAGTGAGTATTCTTTCATCATATTTTTTATTTTGTTTACTACAGTTATATTAAATTATATTTAATTACAATCATTAGGAATTATAGTTATCTTGAAAAAAAAATTCAACGAAATATTCAATATGATAATCATCTTTTTAAAAAAAACAGCCATATTGTTTAAAACATGATGCTCATGAAAATAAATAATTAACCAAAAAACACCCTGTAAAGAGAGTGTAAGTATCCAATGATGATATAAAAAGTATGATTATAATGTGGCAATAAAACACAATTAATTTATTGCTTTGGAGGCCATAAGAAATTTCAATATTAAAGTGAAAAGGCTAGATTATCTCTTTTTTTACCATTGCATTACATCACAAAATAATAAAACTATAGAAAAAACATCATAGTGGCCTGAGAAAAAAAAAATACTTTAGCTCTCCCTCCCAAAAGCCATATGACATATTAAAAAAAAGAGGGATTTGGCATCATGAAATGTAAAAAAAAAAAAAAAAAAATGGAAAAATAAAATATATAGTAATAAAAGACAAAAAGTAAATAGTACCTAAAAGTAATACATGTTTTAAATTATGTAAAAAATAGATAAAATATATAACTAAATCTATAAAAAAATAAAAATAAAAAAACTCTAGGAAATACTGAAATTATCACAAATATTGTAAAATTGAAAAGAAAATTGTAATAAAGCTAAATATCATATATCCAAAAGATTAAAATATTCCAAATGAATAAAAAATGTGTTAATTAATATTTCAAAAAAGTTGAAAAGAAAATACATATAAAAAAATTAATATATCTTTTATCAATTCCACATACAATCTTTATTATTTGTACATATAAAACTGGATTCAAGCCAATAAAAAAAAATAGCTGCATTTAAAAGTGAAAATAGTACAATCATCAACATCATCACCATTTTCAACCATTATCAGTCCATTGCAGGATGAAGGTCTTTCCAAGTTCAATCCATTTTCTTTGATCTCTAGCCTCTCTTCTCCACATTACTCCATCACACTTTCTTATTTCATCCATACATCTCACATGTTGTCTTTTACTGAGTCTTTTACAATCTCCTGAAATCCAATTTAAGATTTTAACTGTCCATCTATTATCACCTCTTCTAACAATAAGTTCAGCCCAACTTCACTTCAGCCTCTTAATTCTTTCAGTGATATCAATAACAACCATCTATTCTCTCACTCATGTATTTTGTTTTCAGTCCCTTCTTCTTACTCATAATAGGCATCTCTCGATATTTTGTTGAGTAGTCTGAAGACTCTGTATTGCTCTTCTGTTAATTTTAAACTTTTGGATCCATAAATAAGAACCAATAAAGCATATTTATTAAAAACCTTGCTTCTCAAACATATAAGCATATTTCCTTTTAATATTAAAGTTACTTCTGCCAAAAGCATTCTAACCAAGTTTAATTCTATGATTAATTTCATCCATTATGTTTCAATCTATAGTAATAATATGATCAAGGTATTTGTAGTTGTTAACTTCTTCTAACTCATCATTATCAATTTTTAATTTATTATTTTGAGAAATTTCATTGAGCATTACTTAAAACTTTTTAACATTTATCTTTATTCTACTTTTTTGCTTTCATCTGATAACACTTGCAACATATTCTAAAGCTCTAAAACATTATTTGCAAAAACAACTACATCATCTGCAAAATCTAGATGACTTAAATAATCTCCATTTATTTTTATTTTTTTAGCCTCCCATTTTAATCCACAAAACACCTTTTGCAATAACTATTGTAAAAAGTTTTGGAGATGTGGAGTTACCATTCCATACACCCTTTTCAATGTTAATTTTTTAAGTATCATTATGTAATCTAATTGTTATTGTAGCATTTTTATAAATATACTTTAGAATATGATAATATTCTGGGTCTATACCTTGATGATCCAATACTTTAATTATTGAAGAAGTGCATATGCCTTTTCATAATCTACAAATTCAAAGCATAATAGCAATACATATTCATTGGTCCTTCCTATAACTTCTTTCAATTCTCAGATATGATCTGCTATACTAAAACTACTTTTAAATTCAGCTTGATCTTTAGTTTGGTTAAAATCCAAAGTTTGCTAAAGATGAATTGTAATTATTTTGTAAATATTTTGTATAGTACTGATAAAAGACTGATAGGTCTGTAATTTGTATTATCTTCTTTATTACCTTTTTAAAATATTAATATCAATGCTGCATTCTTCCAATTATCTCATACATCTTTATCATTTAGACATTTGGTATATAACTTTGCCAAAAAAAATATATTTCTTCTCCTGCTTCTTTTGAGATATTGATTATAATTCGTTATTACCTGGCACTTTTCCCTTCTTCATAAATTTAACTTTATGTTTCTCTTCTTCATTTAAAATCCTGGGCAATTCAGAAAGTATAGTAGTTGCATGAGATATATTTCCTTGTTTTTTTATTGCTAGATAATTCTTTATAGAACTCATCTACACATTTCATGGTGTAATCTCTCTTTTTAGTAATAGTTTCATCTTTTTTTTTCTTACAAAAATAAGTTTCCTCCCAATACTAATATGTTGTTTTATACTCTTGAGACTTAATTTTTTTCTACAGTTTTCTTTTCTAGTTCACAATTATACTTTGTTATATCATTGTCAACTCTTTTTTGCACTATTTTACAAAATTTGAGCCATCTAATTCTTTCTAAAGCATCATTTTTATATACTTTCATATTCCTTTTCTTCATAAATTGTCTTGTCTCGATAAAAATTTTACTGGGCAATTGCTGCTTTTTGGTATCAGCTATCTTTGTTGCACTTTTTAAAAGTATATCAGTTATTTTCCTATTGATTTCATTCAAATCTGAATCATGTATAAAACCTGTTAACATTTGAAAACAATTTGCAAGTTCTAATCAAAATTTATTGAAATATTTCTGAAAATTAGAAATATTAACTGTGAATATTGTTTTTCTTAATAACTTTTGTCTTTCTAGTTTTGCATTAATATGTTTCTTACATCTTTTCAATTGATGATCATTTGATGTGTTGAATTTATTAAGAACATTACAATCTTAAAATACATATATTTTTTGTTAGCCAAAATATAATCCAATTCTGCTATATCTTCCTTTGAATATTTCTATGTTCATTTCCATTTAACATTTTTCTCAAAAAAGGAATTCATAATATAAAGTTTATCTTTTTCTGAAAACTCCACAAGCCTATGACCTCTCTTAATTACCATAACCAAATTTACCTATAGCACTTTCAACTTTCAATTGTTTACCAATTCTGGCATTAAAATTTCCGATAACAATTTTAAAATGGTGGTTTATCTGATCAAAAGTCTTTTGTACATCCACATATTAATTATCTACTTCATCATCACAATGAGAACCTGTTGGAGTCTAAATCTGAATTATCTGTATTTGATATCTGATACTAAGTTGAAAACTAATCTTGCCACTCAGTCTAAAACATTATCAATTTTTTCAATGTTATTCTTACACTATTTGTATATAATAAATCCTACTTCATTTGTACTTCCAATGTTTGCATCTTTGTATTACAATACATGTTAACTTTTTAACCTTTTCTTCTAACTTCACAAAGATAATGGTGTCCCATTTAATATGAAATAGTTATTTTTCCAATTCTTGAAATCCTCCTTCACTTGAAAGTGATTTGTCATCATCAAGTGGCAGCCTAAGTTCACAACTAGAAAATACTTAACATCTGCAGCTGCCAACCACTGCCTTAGCTGGTAACTATACAACCTTCTAAAATTAAGAGCCATGATTTATTTTTGTCAGTCATGATTGTAAATATCTATTTTAAAAAATGTATTCACACTAACATTTATTCTGTTTTCAATAAAACTCAACTGATATTTTAGTTAAGAATTCTGGACATTAAGAAGAATTTCCATGATATTTCTTGATCTTAAACTCAGAGATAAAAAGCCAATAATCACCATTCTGGCTAATGCATGTTACTGAGAAGCTCATCCATGTTTTTATACTATATAAATAATCACAGAGTAAAAACAGCTGTAGTGACAAGAACATATGGTGTGGACATTAGGAATTTGCCCTGCTCAATTATTTTAAGAGGTATCAAAGAGGTATCAAAGAATCTCCTTTCAGTTAACAGAAAGAATTTTTTTTCTGCAGCCAGTACAATCATATCTAAAGATTAATTAAGTTATAGAAGGAGAAAAAACCTAAAAAATATTAATTGTCATGTTGTATTAACTTTTTAATTATGAAAAAAAAGGCATTTGACTCTATAAAAATTTTGCTTGTGAAGAATATTTATAGAAATGCAAAGGTAATCACTGATATTGTAATATTGGGTATCGATCTCTCCAGCAATTTTACAAGACATATTTTAAGAATTCAAACAAGAAGCTAAAGAAATAATATTAAATGGAGATTGATTACTAATCAAAATTTTTCAAATGAAATATATATTTATTAAAATAATGATTTAGAGATGGAGAAAATATTTTTAGAATTATTAAATATAATAAAGATAAATCATATAAAGCTATAGTAAGATTTAGTCACGTTGAAAAAGAAAATAATTACTGTTAGTAATAAATTTGGAGAAACTAAACAACTATTAATACATTGGTCATATTATTAATGCTGATGCAAAAATAATGAATAGAGATAATTATAGAAATAAATTTGGATGAAGTACTTCTTATAAAAACAACTTTAAAAAATTGAATGAAATGCTTAGTAGATAAACAATGTAGATATTGCAGATCACGCTGCTCTGTAGGTTTTGTATTGTTGATAATAATAAGAAAGAGTTGAAAGTAAAATACATGAGTGAATAAATCGATAAATATCTCTGATATCATTTAAAAAATTGTAATACTGAAATAAAGTTGGAATAGATATCTCATTAATAATTACGATAAATTGGCAAATGAAGACTTAATCTCAATCCTTAAAAATTATAAAAAAATCTAGAAAGAAAAAATATGACTCACTAAGAATGTACTGAATGCACAAAATGAAAAATTGGTTGATTGAGAGATGATTTGTTATGACATTTTTACTGGTAGGTCTGCATTTGAAATTTATAAGCCCTAAATTTAAAATTAATTTTTGTTGTCATTTATTTAGTAAGTTTTCAAATTGTAAATAGTGAGTGTTGGATATTGTTTTGTCTACTGTATATATATATATATATATATATATATATATATATATATATATATATATATATATATATATATATATATATATATATATATATATATATATTAAAGTAATTATACCAAGCCAAAATTTACTACCAATGGTTTCCCTGCCAAGGCAGATGGCTCATTAAATGCCAATGATTCATAGGTTGCTAACTGCTGCTCTACAACATTAGTATTCACGTAATTTATCCACACAAGTCAGAAAAGTTGTATGAATATTCTCATGGAATTGTTTTTAAGAAATTATAAATTTCTTATGTTTATTAATTAGCTATTATTTTTTAAAATGTTGTGTGTATATATATGTATAAGTATGGAATACTTACTGATGTTTTTTATTTAGATGCAATTAAAAACATTATAGTGCTATTTGATTTAGAACAGTGATAGATTTATGAACCACAAAGCTTAAAATCCATAAATGGCAACCCAAGATCCCACTTTCAGTATATTCTTATAAACACCTGTATAAAAAAAAACCATTCAAATATTTTCATAATACTATAAATATTCTGGTTTTTGTTTTTTAGTCTTTAATTAGAAATGAATATATCAACCCAATTTCTTTCTTATATTGAAGTACTTTTAAAGTAATAACAGAATAATTTATGAATATGATTTTTTTATCATGATTTTACATTTAAGCTTATGATGAATAATATATATTTTGTTTTAGTAATTTTAATTTTATAAGGTGCTAATACTATTCAATCGATAAAATTAATATTATTTCTATATTTTACTTCTATGCCTAGCATTTTCTGCTTAAAGTATAATATGACTATTTTAATATTGGATATTTATATCAATAATTTTAATGTAAAAAAATTAGAGACTAATACACTCAAACACTAAAATAGATTAAGTACAGCACTGAGATTAATAATCATTTAAAAGAGTAGGACCCTCATGAAAGTAGTAATCTGACACAATTTAATTGTTATATTTATTAAAATATTTTTTTGAATTGCTTTGGACCAACTATTCACAATTTATTAGCTTAATAATTTATCAGTTGTCTTAGTATCACATAGACAGAATATCTAAAGTTTTTTAGCAGTTGTTCTAGGATAAAGACTACTTATATATATATATATATATATATATATATATATATATATATATATATATATATATATATATATATATATATATATATATATATATATATATATATATATATATTACATTTCACTACTTTATTTGAGAATTTCTACTGAAAAGTTTATTTGTTGTTATTGTTTTTTTATTTTTTATTATCTTATCAACTCTTTTGTTTATTATAATGCTATGCTAAAACACTATGCAAAAGATGTCTGAATAAATATGATGGTGCTAAAATATGGTTTTTTCTTTAACCCAACCAGCAACCTCTGAATTAATAAACCCAAAGGACCATATTTTCCATCCCATTTCTTTCATAGTTATTTAATAAGTTTAAAATTTCTAATTTATTTTATCCATTATTCCATATTCATGGAGTTATCTTTGTCTATTTAAATTTTTAATATTAAATTAATCTTTATCATCATCCAATATAATAGTAAAAAAAAAATTGTATTCCTTTATTTTTTCATAAATTTATTGTCATTTTTTTCTAAATGTTAAGCAACTATCTATTCTCTAATAACTAGTGTCCCTTCATATTTAGGGACTGATTATTTATAGTTTGAAAAAATTTAAATTAAAAAATTGAAAAAAGTAGAATTCATAAATTTAAATTAATAAATTTGATGCATAACACCACCCATAGTCAATATGCATTTAATTATGTGATTTATCCTTCTCTATTTTGATTTGTTGCTATAGTAGTTTTTGTTATAACTGCATTAATTTAACATTTGTGTTAATTATTTTTGCTGATATTTTAATGTGTACATTAAAAAAAAACTATCATAAATTGGTTTATATATATATATATATATATATATATATATATATATATATATATATATATATATATATATATATAGGCTTTGATATTATTAATGGTTTCCATTATCTATAGAAAAACATGGGATCATATGCATAGAGAGGGAGAGAGGATTGTAATTATTAATAAGTATCATACAATGCAAATTGGTTTATTTTTAATTTAGAGTTTATAAAAAAAAACATTAAACAATGTATATTTAACATAACTCATGCATTTTCTCATGACAATGGAATGAGATCTGAAATAGGGTACAATCCCATCTCATTAAGAAAAAAAACACCTGATAATCTTCCTTAAATCTTTAAATATATATATATATTGAACCGCGTGGGAATGGATCATCCTGATTATATAAATAAATAAAAAATTAAATCTCGATCTCTCCAGCTGCACTTTTATTATCACAGCACACCACACCGGCCCTTCAAGCAAAGAAATCAAATACAGAAGGTGGATAAGACCAATGCTTCCTATAACCTGACTGAGATTGTACAAGGTATAACCTGCAGCCACATATCCTGGCTATTGAACTTCTTGGCTGCTAAATTCAAACTCCTGCCATCCAAAGCATTTCTATTAGTTTGGAATAAAACCTCAGGGGCCAGCTAATCGTAAGTTATAATTAGCATGTCTGGACAACAGGTAAACAATTTATTGCTTGATTAATCCCTAACTAGCTCTTTTCTTTATTTGTAGGAAGACAAACTATAGTATGCTGCTTCATGCTTACACTTAACTAAAGACTGTCTATTAGTGGCATAATTATTAAAGAGAATGGAACAAACAATTTATTTTAAAACCCTTCTAATTAAAACATGACATTAAAGAATAATATAATAAAGAGAATTATAAATTTGTTTAAACACACTTTAGTAATGATAATGAATAATACATTTCAACATTGAGATCTGCATATGTACACACACCTGGAAATATAAATTCATTAATCAAAGGAAAGCTTTGCATATATTAATTATAATATATTATGATAAGATTATATATGCATGCACATATTAGGGTTTATTTTATATAATAATTATGGGAGGCACTTGAAGATTGCTATGGATATCAAAGTCTAATAAAGTCTCTTATTCAAACACTATCAGTTCATGAATGGGAATAATGAATTTCATAATTATCTAGGTTTTTTGCACTTTATACTTCTGGGAATATGACTCCTCTCTTTCTTCTATTGTATTGGTCACCAACCAGTTGAATTCTTGGACTTTGCTAATGGTTTTGGTTCATGGCTGACTTTCTGTATTTCTGAGATAGACATTCCTTGCCTATTCAGATTATTATGTGGGTATGACTTCTAGATGGAGGATTTCTGATGTTTGGAGGGCTGGAACTTGAGACTAGCCACATACTCCAGGGACTGTTTAGCACTGTATGGTATTAGATGGTTCTTCAGTAAATGTGAAGACACCTAATCACATTCTGGAGGTGTTAATTGCTTTTCCTGTCTTCTTCTCTGGAGCTTTTCCATGGTAGCAATATGAATATGCAGGCACAATACAGTTACAATAGTCTTAATCTTGATGATTAATATGCATGAAGAATAAAGAATAATCATGAAACAAGAGTCAAGAATAATGATGAGTGGATTTTCAGTCCTTTTGTGTGATTCCTCTTTATTGTTTCTCTACTTATCACTCAAATCTAGTTTAATTAATTTATAAATTTTATTAATTAAATTCACATTGTGTTTTAATCTGCATACTTGCTTAAATTAATCTGGTGTTTGGATAATATATTATCTTGAATTATTTTCCATTATTTCCATTTACTGCAATGCATAGTTATTATTCTCTTTCTTCTGTTTATCAGCTAAGCAATATTTAAGTGGATTTAAGTTTTATATGCTTTCCTTTCACATTTAAATTATATTTTCATTTTTACATACACACATTTTTTTCTTTAAGTTTGTGAAAAGCAAGAAAACTCTATTTTTTAACTTTTTACTTAGTTAAATCCCCACTCCCTCCTCTACTCACTCTTTAATTAGCAAACTTTATTATAACAAGATAATTCAGTGATTTGTTTTTTGGCAATCTACATGTCTAAAAAAAAAAAAACTCTTCAAACTTTCTAAATTATACATCTCTTTCTTAAAACTTTTTCTAAATTATATTTCTATTTCTTAAAACTTTTACTTATTTATTTTAAAAAATTCATTCCAATCATTTATTGATAACAGATTCTGGAGTATTTTTATTTCTTTAAATTATTGTTTTAAAATCTTTAAACTAATTAAATTTTCCTAGAAGTTTTACAAAACATGTAGCGCTGCTCACAGTGGTACAATACATATATTATTTAAAAGCTTTTCTCATTTAATTTTTTTTAAAAGTAAATGTTTAAATTAAATTGTTTATTTAGCTTTTTTTTTGTTCTGAGTGTATTAATATTTTCTACTTAACAATTTAAATTATATCTTACCCTTGCCTTTTAAACCTCTTATGCTAAATTTTAGCACTATAAGATGGTGATTGTTATATGTTTATTAGAAGTTTTATATATATATATATTGTAATTTTTATGAAAGTTGAAAAAAACTGGAATTATCTACTAAAATGAATTTAATGTAATGAGAAAAAAATCATTTTAATATATTGTATCTTCATGGCTCTCAACCTTTTAGTCTTTGAAAATGGATTTAAAATATAGAAATAAAGTTTAAAACACCATATACATTTTTATAATTTTAAAAAGTATTACTTCTAAAAATGTGTTCTAATCATATTGGAGCATCAGGTATTTATTATTTTAATAAGATTATTGTAATGTGCCTGGATAGAAAATTTCAAAACACACCATAAAGAATGAAAATGACTAAATTAAAATATTTTTCACCCATAAATTTTAGTTTAATTAAAATAATAAAAATCAAAAATCATATGTAAATATATTTTATCCATGAAATATTTGAATAAATGTTATATGAAATAAAATAGGCTCTAAATCACCATTACAGGATGAGATTTTTTTCAGCATTTTTATAGAGTAAAGCAATAAAAAAGGCAGGAAATGTTTACCAAACTCATCAAATTGTATTAGCAAGTAAGGAGAGTGTTAAGGTTTTAAAAAATTGTTTCATTCTCTAGCTAAGAATAGCTAGATACCCATTGTTTAATCAATAAATATATGTTTATTTAATTATAGAATGGTTATCTGGAAAAAAATTCTAAGCCTGATTAGAATTTGGAATTTTATCCATTCCAGATTAAAATCTTAGCTCGTAGTTGGCATAATAGAAAAATATATTATTCTTGTTGATATATGATTTTTCATTATAGATTTAGATTTTTTTTAAAAAGTCTTTCCAAAGTTCTACTATTATAAAGCAAAGATTTGTTATCAACATTAATCAAAAATATTACAAAAGAAAAAACAAATTCAAAAAATGATCTTTACTAAAAATTTTAGAAGTGACAAAACTGGGTTCTATATGAAATAAAAGATTGATTATAACAAAAAAAAACATATAAAAGATTGATGGAAAAAATGTTTGTATGAAGTAGCTTAGCAATTGAGTTGTAGAATAATTTTTTAAAAAACTTCTTTTCCTTTTTTTTTATGCATAGATATGTACAAAATTCAAAAATATTAATTTAACAGAAAAATTTGTTTGTGGTTAAAAATAAAATTTTATAGAATATTGATAACATTCCCACAGGTTATTTGATATTAAAGATTTTTTTAAAGAAAGCTTTCTTAATAACTTTTACTTTGTCAATATTAAAGTGTTTTTTTTTTTTTTTTGAGTGTTTAACCCAGAATAAATAGTCACACATTTTACAGATTGTTGTATTAAAATTTCTCTATTGAAAAAAAAAGAGCAATATATACATATAGAAAAATATCTGTCCAATGGAAGAAAGTGTTCTAGGCTTCCAGTCATTATGGCAGGTTTCAAAATTCAATTGACATTATAGAGCATAGATTACTATGTATAAATAAAAATGAACTTTTTTAATATTGGTATTACAATGCTAATTATTTATGAAGCAAATGAAATAATTTGTCTGTTTTGGCTTATCATCATCATCATCAGGGCCGGCGCTGGGTACTAGGCGCCTGCATGCAAATTTGATTTTGGCGCCCCTGTCAATATGTATGTTTACTAAGGTGACCCGACCGTGTCCCGTGGCGTTTTAAAAAAGTCATGATTTTTAGAAAGAATGCACGATGTAATGCTATTTTTGATATCAAAAATAGCTTAAAATGATTGTTAAATTATATATTATTTCATACAAACGGTTTGTATGAAATAATATATAATTTAACACGGCAAATTTAGATGTTAGAAAAATTTGCAGAAATTTTAAAAATAATGTGTTTGTTAAAAATAGACAGAGTGATTCAAATATATATATATATATAATAAATTAAAAAAAAATAATGTTTGAGATTAAAATATTTAAATGTTTAAAATAATTTTCGAAAAACATTTACATATTTTAATCTCAAATATTTTTTTTTTTTAAAATTTCATATTTATTACTTGCGTCACTGTCTGTTTTTCTAACCTCTAAATTTATGCAAATATTAGCAAATTTAATAATAAATTTACAATTTATAAATGAAATAATTTTAAAAAAAGATAATATTACAAACATACATATTTAATTTATTATTATTAATGTACGCTATATCTATATAAACGCTCCATATAAACCAAATTTTTAATCAGCCCCCCCCCCCCGGTCAATGGTGTCCCGTTTTACCAATGTTAAAATCTGGTCACTTTAATGTATACCACCTACATGTTATAAATATTAGTGTACAAAATCTTTCTAAGGGAAACAAACAAGGCAATGTAAATAAATAATTTTTCCGATATTAAAAAAAATACAGTTAAAAAAAGTAAATGCATTACAAAACATGTTATAATTATAATAATTTTATACTCCTTGACTTCATATTAATAAACCTTGATATGATTGTATTTATTTCCAGTTCTGCACAAATATCATTTTCAATAGCAATTAATGCCAAATTAACAAGCCGTTTTTGTGACATAGTTGTTCTCAAGTAAGTTTTAATTAATTTTAACTTAGAAAAAGAGCGTTCGGAAGAGCAACACTAACAGGTTATGTTAATAATATTCTTAAAGCTATTGATAAGTTTGGCATAGATAAATTATTAGAAACTATAAAATTAAGTGTTTCGGAAGGGTTTAGAGAATTTAAAAAATCCTTTTGAAAAATATCTCAAAAGCACATAATTCGCTCGAATAAATCTGTAGCATTAATATCTTTACTGTTTCAAATTTCAAAATATTTTCTAAATCTTTGCATTTTGCTTGTAACTCGCTCTTATTAATTTCTGATATTTTATATAGAAATTGAAATTATTATAACATGCTTCGAGGAGTTCAAAGCGTTCTGTTAAAGAATTAATCGCTACATCTAAAAGTGTAAAAAACATGTTTATTTTAAATTTTTCTTCAGGTATTTGAGGTGTTTCTTCCTGATGCTCGTAATCAAATTGCGAGTTTTTTCCGTTGTCAAACTTCTTTGGCAGTTTTAAATTCTTTCTCTCCATCAACCTCTTCGCTAAGTTCATCTGAAATTTTGAGAATGTTTTTGAAATTTGAATCTGATCGATATTCTCGTAAAAATTTATTTAGATTTGCGATCGATTCTAAAGCAAGTGAAGCATTCATATTTACATTTTGGAGCATTTTACTGACAGGATTTATTCTATTTAATTTATCATGCCAAATTATTAAAAAACAAATAAATTTGTAATCCTTAAGGTTAGTGCAGAGTGATTGAGCTTCATGTTGAATTTCTCTATTAAAAGATTCGTTGTTCATTATTTCATAGAGTGCATCATAAATTTCACCCAACTGATACCATAGAGGCCGGATTGCATCAATTCTGCTTTCCCACCGTGTTTCTGATGGTTGTTTTAGAGTTAAAGTTTTAATAAATTTTAAAAGGATTGACCACCGTTTATAAGATGATGAAAAAAAATTGTATATTTTTTGAACAATTGCAAAAAAACCAATTGTATCTACATTGACTTTGGCGGCATCGTTTATGATTAAGTTTAAAGAATGAGCAGCACATGGTACGTAAAATGCACGAGGGTTTTTGGTTAAAATCAAATTTTGAAGTCCAGCCTTTTTGCCTTTCATGTTGGCCCCATTATCATACCCTTGACCACGCATGTCTTCAATGGGAATCTTCCATTTTTCCAGTTGTTCAATTATTGTTGTACATAAACCTCATCCAGTGGAATCTGTTATATCTATGAAACCTAAAAAGTTTTCTCTAATTTTAACCATTCCATTATTACAAAAAACGAAGCGAATAATTATGGTCATTTGTTCAGTTTTACTTGCATCTGGTGTACAATCTAAAATAATAGAATAATATTTGGATTTCTTTATCGATAATAAAATTGTTTCCCTAATTGCTGTACTTAAAATTTCCAATAATTCATTTTGGCTATCTTTGCTCAAATAATGTACTCTATTGTTTTGATCTAGGGCCCTCTCAACATGATTTTCCATAACAGGATCAAACTTCGGAAATAATTCAATTAATTTTAAAAAATTTCCGTTATTTTTTTCGTATAATTTATCAGATGATCCGCGAAATGCTAAATTTTGACTACCAAGGAATTTGATAATTTCAATCAGCCGCTCCAAAACACTCCTCCAATGTTTCTTTTCCATTTCATATAAATTTTGAGATTGACAATCAATAGTAATTTTGTTTTTTAATCTTTTCTCAAGTTCATTCCAATTCAATAAACTTTTCATGTGAGCCATACTAGTTTCATGTCTGTGTAAAGTTGTACTTAAATTTCTCCAATTATTGTATCCTTCTATGAGGCTAGATTCAGTAGATCCAAAAACTTTGCAACAAAAGCAAAACACAGAGTTCAAAATTTCGGAATAAATAAGCCATTTTCGAAAAACTACTTCTCCGTTTTCCATTTTTCTATTATAATATACATCAGAAAATTTACGTCCATGTACATCGTTCGGATATATAATATCTTTCTTTTGAACAGGCCCCATTTCTACTAAAATAACATGTAGTTTGTCATTGATTTTATTCCATTCAGCTGGATCTTCTAAATTTGTACACATTTGATATGATATTGGCACAATGACTTTGTTGTCACTTAACTGTTTCTTACTAAAATCTTGTTCAATATTTTCAACAGTTCCCTGTGATCTAAATGATGTGCACGGTTCTGGTTCTTGTTGAGTATAAGCTATTTCAGAAGCAGTTGATATTTTAAGATATTTATTAAGTGATCCACTTTGTTTTTTAATGTTTGCTATTTTTTCAGCTTGGCGTTTACGATTTTGTGCACCGGATAGTTTTTTCTTAGTTTTTGATTCCATATTACTTTTACTCATGAACGCCACTTTAAAATAATTTTCAAATGTAATAAATAAATAAATACAGACTCTAATTTATATATTTACATCATGTATCTTAATACTTAAGATTATATATTGCTAATTTAGATGTCCAACACAAATTACTTCTTGCGCCAAAATACAAAACTCTATACGTGGAGGGGAAGAAGTTGTTTAACTTGTTTACCTAAAAAAGGCAGCTAATAAATTGGAAATATTCAGCCATTGACATTAAAAATGGTCAGGTTTTAAAATAACTCAAGTGTCCAGTTTTTTACGCTTGATTGAACATTTTAGTTTTACCATTGGCAAGATTTTCTTTTGTTATCATATATTTTTCTAATTAACACAGGTGGCCTGCCAGACCTGATTTGCGATTTCAATAGAAAATTTCCTGGGATTATAATTATTGTTTACAAGTTCTTACTAAGATTTTTAAAATTTGCGATAAACATCATAAGCAAACGTATGTAATTAATTTGCAAACCTAATTAGTATGCAGAAAAAATAGACTTTTGACAACGATTAAAATATATAAAATAAAAAGTAAACTGAAAATTATATTAAGTTTACTGGAATTATACCTATAATATATATTACATACACGTTCGAATATTTATATCAAATTATTATTTTTTTAAATAAAAAATTAGAAAATGTTTTATTTTGCAATATTATAATCGTTTCTTACGATTTCAAAATTATGTACATGATCTAATATATATATACGCATATACATACATAAGTTCTAATTTATAATACTTTTAGTGTGTGTTTATTTATATATTTGCTAGCAGAAAGTTACTTATAGTTTACTATAAGCAGTACTATATATATATAAATATTACAATATGAAATTTGTAATATAATAAACTTTATGTTTAGTTTATTGTTCATGATAAATAATAGATTTGATTGTTTTATATTTTTAATATTAAGCAGAGCTTGTGTGCAGGCCTGCTTGTGTGTGTCATTTAATAAGATATAATATGACTTCATATGATTTTCAATAATCTACTCTCAATAATTTTTGTAAATAAACATTTGAGAATAATATTCTTCAAATGTGAGTATTTTTGTTAGTAGAGTTTTAATTTCTCAGGGATGGCGCCTTCTTTTTCAGATGCTAATCTCTCAGTGATGGCGCCTCCTTCTGCCAGCGCCCGCATGCCTAGCATGCGTTGCATGCCCGCTTCCGCCGGCCCTGATCATCATCATTAGTCATTTAAGAAAGAGCTATTTCTATAAAAACGACATATTTTAAAAGTTAAATAGTTCTTTATTTTTAAGATTTTTATAACAAATTGATTTGTAGATCAGTTATTTTTATTCATATATATATTTTCATCTATTACAGATTTTCTTAATTAATAATTTTTTTTGGTACTTTAATGCCTTTCTTTCACCCCCCTTCCCCACTTTTATAAATCAGATACATTTATAAATTTAACTTTTGAACCAATATAAAATCTGATTCCCAAAATAAATAAATAAATGCAGATCCAAATAAAGCCAGACTTGACAAGTGGACACCACTATTATCAGCTATGAAATCTGGTAATCATGATTGTGTAAAAGTGCTGATTGAGGCAGGAGCAAATGTATCATTCCAGTATTTTAATGGGTGGTCTCTATTACATGAGGCAGCTTGCCAAGGATTGTACAATATTACAGATATATTAATCAAGGCTGGAGCTACTCTTGATATGAAAGATAATTTTGGTATCACGCCACTATTTATTGCTGCTCAATATGGTCGCTGTAGCTGTCTGAGGATTTTGATCAGGGCTGCAACTGCTCAGGGATTATCAGACTTGATTAATACACCTTCTAATGATGGTGCTACACCTTTATTCATAGCAGCTCAGGAAAATCATAAAAGTTGTGTTCAAATTCTTTTATCTTATAAAGCTGATCCAAGTAAAAGTACTAAAGATGGGATTTTACCACTACATGTAGCAGTTCAGGTTGGAAATGTGGAAAAAATGAAAGCTGAAGGTAAAGTACCAGATGAGTAACAGTTGCAGTTACTTTCAAAATTTGGTCTTACTTCACAGTTTAATTTTGCTATGAAAAGTTCACCTCAACACCAGCCTTCATCCCCAGAGCCATCTTCTTCTCCAGGACCAATTCAATCTCCTCAACCTTCTCCAAAACCATCAAAGCCATCTGTTAAAGTTTGGTTTCCAATTCATGATGCAGCAGTTAGTGGGAAATGTGAATTAATAAATAGAATATTGCATATTGATACTGCAGAAATTCATCGAACAACATTGGAAGGAGATACACCTCTTATTTTGGCTTGTAATGGAGGCATTTAGAGGTTGCTGTTTTTACCGTGTGTAACGTGGAGAAACAGTGCTGCGTAGTAAGCTAGAATGTTTATGGCAATCAGCGCCACCTAGGTTCTTGCTAGCAGACGTTGTAAGCTGCCGGCTAGCTTGTGGAAGGTTCCTGTGCGTACGCATGGTGAACAGCGCCATAAATAAATATTGATTTTATAATATTTAGTGATTTCTTAGTATTATTATAACCACATCCCGTCATCTATTTCATGCAAGGATGAGTGAATTGCCATCCTAAATTAGTTATATATAATCTGAGCTAGTAAACTTATAAAAATATTGAAACACATTTGTTATGTTAAGATCTGAGAAATGATTTATGTCTAGTATACTCCACTTTGGTTTATAGATGTTTTACTTTTACCTAAATAGTAGTGCATATAGTGATATGGCTCAAAAAGCAAAATCTCTCATTTTATTAGAAATAAAGTACCAAAAGGGGATTCAAACCCGGAACATGTGAAAAGGTTATTAGATATAACCGTGTCTAGATTCAGATAATCTAGTGGCACCCTGCTAGACCATATTCACTTAGTATTTGTTTAAACATGCACTTAACATCAAACCAAGAGATGAAAGTGGATAAGATCTACTGCCTGTATACCTGAGTTATATTTTATTGAATTACTAGTGTACTCACTTCATGTGATTTCATATGTCTGAGTTATAAATCTTGTTATTAATAATTTGCTTATAATTATTGAGATAGTGTTTACTTGAGAAATCCAAGTTATATTAAATATTGTTTCTTATATATATATTTTGGACTCAGATATGGTAATAATATCTTTTGAATGAACCATTAATTATGTTACAATGGACACCCAACTGGGGCCTGATATTTTACCATATACCTGAAAAAGAGAGTCTATAGAATGATAGGAGATGTGTGGTTAAAAATAGAGAAAATTTTTAGTAAAATTTTTTTTTTTTCAGTAAAAATTTTTTTTTGTCTTACAAAATTTTCTTGGCCAAACAGTCTTATTTTAGATGATGATGTTTAATATGATTTAATTTTTCATTGATGATGATAAAATGGGTACATCCACAAAACAGCTTGTTTTTTTTTTTATCAATTTTGAAAATAGAGATGAATATCACAACTTAAGACAAAGGTGAAATAAATAATAGATTTTTTTTTGTGGAACATTAAAATAATTTATTGCCAGATAGGATAGGCATAGTAATAGTGATGAATTATGGAATAGTAGTCTCATGTGTGTTTGGGGAGTTCATTTTGTAAAAAGTCTATGATTTTAGAGGTTTGATTGGATGGTTGATCGTTGGAGTTTGGTTGGTTAGATTGCAGTTTTGATGATGAGTGGAGAGTTTTGTCATTGCCTTGAGAATGCTGTGTATTTCGTGTAACTTATGAATGATCAAACCCATTCACTGCTCCAACCCAATTTATATGTTATCTTTATTTTATCATGAAGCAGTTAACAGCAGACCTGCCATGATACCAGCCTATAAGTCTCCAAGAGAGAGAGCATGGCATAGTTTTCCAATCAAGTTGATATGTTATTCTTATGTTATCATGAAGCAGTTAACAGTAGTTCTGCCATGATGTCAGCCTATATAAGTCTCCAAGACAGAGAGCAAGGCTTAGTTTTCAGTAATCTATAATAAGCAGGGCATTCCTTGATACTTGCCACATAAGACTCCAAGAGAGAGAGCAAGGCATTGTTTATCTACTTTAGCCCCTAAGACTTAAAATACATCTTTTATTGCAACAGAGTTTGCTTCATTCAATCAAGGGTTGTGGTAGTTAATAGTGATCGAATTGGGATGATCTTCTGAGTGCTCGTGATACGTTGTGTGATTATAGTGCTGTGACTGAATTCTTTTATTTATCTCAAGATTGTGAACTGCTAGTCATTCTGTGGACTGTCAATATCTGTCGGATTTCTGGGAGAATGGATGAATGTATAATTTGGGCTATTACAGACAGACATGCACTATAGATTATTGTTGTGTAGTTCATTAAATAAGGATATTAAAATTTTTTTTTGTTGTATTTGTAATGCATAATAAAGTGAAAATCAAATCAGTCAGTTGGTCAGAATAGGTGTCAGACAGGGAGAAGATGTGTGGATTTTTGATGGTCAGGGAAGTACAGATGGGATATATATAGTTTTATAACATGAGTGAACTAAATTATAGTATGGAAGAGGTTATGGAAGAGGAGGGTGTCCCAATCCCAGGGATCAGTGATCATTTTTATCCTGAAGAAGAGGATAGGGAAATTGCCTTTAAAAAAGCTCAAGAAAAAGAGGAAATAGAGGAAAATTCCTCTAAAGTCAGTAGCAATAATAAGGCCTCAAGTACAGAAATGGTAGATGAGGAGCCAGAAGTGGGCCAGGTTCAGATAGCAAAGATGGCACCATCAGACATGGAAATGATAATGCAGATGCTCAGAAGTATGAGAGAAGATAATAAGCAAGGGATGGTAAATCTAGAACAAAAGATGGAGAAAAATATAGAAAGTCTAAGAGAAGATAATAAGCGAAATATAGAAAGTATGAGAGAAGATAGTAAGCAAGGGATGGTAAATCTAGAACAAAAGATAGAGAAAAATAATAAAAGTATGGTAAATCTAGAACAAAAGATAGAGAAAAATAATAAAAGTATGGTAAATCTAGAACAAAAGATAGAGAAAAATAATAAAAGTATGGTAAATCTAGAACAAAAGATGGAGAAACATATAGAAAGTCTAAGAGAAGATAGTAAGCAGCTCATAGAAAGTTTAAGAGAAGATAGGAAGCAGTTCATAGAAAGTTTAAGAGAAGATAGTAAGCAAAATATAGAAAGTCTAAGAGAAGATAGTAAGCATGGTATAGAGAGTTTGAGAGAAGATCTCAAAGCAAAAATAGATAACTCTATTGAAAGCAACAACCGAATGATCATGACCTGGGAAACAGAGATCGAAGAACCTCATATAGAGAAAACTACTGAAAGTATAATAGAAGATAGTCAGACTACTGATAATAGAGAAAGGAGTGAGAGATTAGAGGAAGAAATAGGTAAATCAGCTAATATACTGATAGAGGAGAGTAGATCACAAGAAGTGGAAAGGCCAATAGTAGCCATAAAATCTAATCTCTCAGTAAAAAGAATACATGAGGAGATGGCCAGAGAGCCGATTGGGGTAGATCATAAAGTGAAAAGAAGGAAAAGAGAGTGGGAGGAAAAAGTCCATACACCAGATAAGGTGATTGAGTTAAGAGAGGCAACAGGGGAGATGAAACCAGATATTTTAGAAAGAGAACAAAAGTTTCAACAGTCTGTAGTTCTCAATCTAGTAACAAACCAGCATGTGTGGTTTCAAAAATCTGTCTTCTTAAATAGATTGGAGATACCTTATATATGGTATAGAGAGGCAATCTCTCTGAAAAATGTAAATGTCCAGTGTGTATCAGACAGAGAATCAATCTCTCTGAAAAATTTAAATGCTCTGTTAAATTTAAGTCTGCCTTATATTTGGTACAAAGAGTCAACCTTTTTAGAGAGTTTAAAAATAAATTATACATGGCACAGAGAATCAACCTCTCTGGAAGATGTAATGAATTATATCTGGTACAGAGAGTCAATCTCTCTGAAGAGTTTAAATGTCCATTATATATGGTACAAAGAATCTATCTCTCTGAAAAATGTAAATGCTCTGGAAAAGTTAAATGTGCCTTATATATGGTACAAAGAGTCCACCTTTCTAGAAAATTTAAAAATAAATTATACGTGGCCCAGAGAATCAATCTCTCTGGAAGATTTAAGGATGAATGATATCTGGTATAGAGAGTCAATCTCTCTGAAAAACTTCAAGGCATATTATGTATGGTACCAAGAGTCCATATTTCTAAATGGAGTTTGTAAGAGGAGGTTATATAAAATAAATCCTCTGGATATGTTTTATAAATACCCAGTCAAGATGAAAAATGGAAATATTAAAAATGGACTGGATGTACATGTGCAATTTTATGCAGACTACAATATGCTTTGTACAAAGGAAAAGAACTCCAAATAAATCAGGATGCTAGATTTTCTAATGAAAAATATATTTACCAATAGTTAAAATTGATCTTTTTATATGTTATTAGTGTGTTTATTATTATTAGTGTATTTTATTAGTTAGGATTTTTTTTTAGATGTAGTTAAAACAAAAGTGCTGATGATTTTATCCGAAGGGGGAGAAAGTTGTGCCATTACAATTTAGTCACTAGCTAAATTTATAGTAATGTGCATGTAAGAAAGTGTAAAACAAAATCATCATCACATTTTTATATAACCATAAAGGAAGTTGTAGGGCATCCAAGTTTAAACCCTACAAGGTCCAGTTCTAAAAGCTTTAAACAGAGAAAGAGTGGGACAACAATTATATGCTTTATTTGTTTGTGTGTTGATAGAAAGGTAATACACACATTTAAACTATTTAATATTTAGTTTTTCTGTTAAAAAGCAAAGTTATAATGCATACGTATAGGCAATGTATGTGTAAACTATTTAATTGTTTTATATTTCAAATATTCAACATTTTAACTTTCTTTAAAACTAACCTATGCTTGATCAATTCTAATATTTTATTCTATGCTTTTATTTTGCTTTTCTTTAATTATAATTGGGATTTAAAAGTTACAGATTTAATTAAATAATTGGGTTATAATTACTAAGCTAGCAATTATATTATTTAATGTTAGTTTATGAATGATTTGAAAGAATGAAGGATGTGTGTACATTACATACAGAAATTTACATTTACTAAATATTGAAAGAAAAGGAAGGATTAAATCTGTCAAATTATTTTTTTTTGTACAATTTTATGTTAAAAGAGGAAATTGTTTAATCAGATATCTATCTTTGTAGCAATTTTGTTTTTTTTTTTAAATAATTGTTTGTCACTTTGGGAGCTTAATTTGGGTGGGAACTCTAATTTTGAAATTGTCTTATCTCAAGATCTAAAGAAGGAAGCTCAAAGATTTGAAATGTTACCTGGATGTTAAAAAAAGAGAAAAGAAAGGAAATAAGGATTAAGTCTATTTTTTTTTAAACAAAAGTGTCTGGAAAAAGGATTAAACTTTTCAGTTGAAAAATAATTTAGTTGAAAATAAATTAGAGATCTAATTAAAACAAATTTGTCCAAAAATAGCAAGTGACGCTATCTCTGATTGGTTAAGTTAGCTAAAAATTGGATATAAAAAGTGTCTGGAATTTTTTTTTTTTGGGTGATTATGATTCAGATTAAACTATTAAATTGAATGTTGAAAATATAAGAAATGGCTTGCTAGAAAAATTATATGTATGTCCCATCTTTTCCTGACCATCTGGGGAAGCTGCACATCACATAGGAAAGAAAAGATGTTGTGTCTAAAATAATATTCTACACCTTTCAACTGACCAGAGAAATAAGATGTTTTTAATAGAAGGAAGAAAGCATTCACCTGCATTCAAAGAAGATGAATTAATCTACTGATAAATATTAATCATCAAGTCCAATTAATTGTTACAACAACTGATTTTAAACTCAAGAAAATTTATAAATGTGAAAACAACTGCTGTATTTCATCCACATGCTTGACAGGAAGAGAAGAAAAATTAATATAATGATTTCCAAATTGTCCACTAAAGCAAATAACCTCAATAGAGTCATCATCATCAAATAGTTATACACCTCAAGAAAGAGATTGTTCCCACGTAAAACGGAAATGGTAGCTGCAGAAATATAGACATTATACAAGACAAGTTTGAACCCTTGGAAATTCGCCACAAACAAAAGATCGGTAATATGACTTTTTATATCTATTTTCTTTATGATATCAGTCTTAAGAAACATTTTAGCAATAAAGTGGTATATTTTATTTAAAGAACTTTTAAAGACTATTCAGATCGATTAAAACAAGAATGTCTTACTAATAATAACTTTGAGCTTCATAAATGATCTTGAATGTATGAAAATTATTTGTTTATTAATTTTACAGTTATGAAAAATATTAATGTGTAAAACAATTTTTTTTATGGTGTTATGATTTTAGTTTTAACTAATATATTATTATTATTTTGGTTTTAAATAATATTTTGTTATTATGGGATAAAACATGCACATACATAATGATATTTTTATATGTGTATAATTGCGAGTGAATGTGAAATAATAGGTGGTGTTAAAATATTAAATTATTTTGTCTTGAGAAAGTATAGATTTCAGCGCTTGGAAGGGAGGGGGAGATAATGATTTAAAACTCTTTTCTAAAACTTGCTCTTTCAATTCTACTAACATTTTTTTTTTACATTCTATTTACATGTTAGATTTTTAAAGTATGTGTGCTAATGAGCAGATAATATTTTTTTTTCTTGAAATACTTTTCTCATGGAGTGAAAATCATGGTCAATGTGACGTCCAACTTAATACAAAATACATTTGAAGGGAAAGGGGGAAGAACTTAAAATTAATCTGAGGATTGTTATATAATCAATTATTATTATTATTATTCATGTCAATTTTCATATTTATCTAGAAATTTTTATGTATATGTTAGAAATGTAGTAATAAATATTAGTTTGTTTTATTAAACGAGGCGTATATATTTCATTAAGTGTAGTCTTTGTTAAGTGTGATTATTCATCATCATCAATGGTTGAATATTAGTTATTTAAGATATAAGTAAATATGCTAAAATTAAGCAATAATTATGAATTTCTTTATAAAATTTAGTTTTATGTTTAGGCTTAGTCCTAGAGCTGTAGTTGAAACCCTTGTCATTATTGTTATTATTATCATCATCATCATCGTCATCAACGTTTTAATTAATGAGCTGTTTAACTGTTTAAAGGCCATAAATAAATATTGATTTTATAATATTTAGTGATTTCTTAGTATTATTATAACCACATCCCATCATCTATTTCATGCAAGGATGAGTGAATTGCCATCCTAAATTAGTTATATATAATCTGAGCTAGTAAACTTATAAAAATATTGAAACACATTTGTTATGCTAAGATCTGAGAAATGATTTATGTCTAATATACTCCACTTTGGTTTATAGATGTTTTACTTTTACCTAAATATTAGTGCATATAGTGATATGGCTCAAAAAGCAAAATCTCTCATTTTTATTAGAAATAAAGTACCAAAAGGGGATTCAAACCCGGTACATGTGAAAGGTTATTAGATATAACCGTGTCTAGATTCAGATAATCTAGTGGCGCCCTGCTAGACCATATTCACTTAGTATTTGTTTAAACATGCACTTAACATCAAACCAAGAAATGAAAGTGGATAAGATCTACTGCCTGTATACCTGAGTTATATTTTATTGAATTACTAGTGTACTCACTTCACGTGATTTCATATACCTGAGTTATAATACATTGTTATTAATAATTTGTTTATAATTTTTATATATATATATATTTGGACTCCCTTACTTGGATATCTTTTGGACTCCGTTAAATATTTCTTTGGGTAACATTTAATTATGTTACAATATATATATATATATATATATATATTACAATATATATATATATATTGATAGCTAATGAAGAATCAACAAACTAAATCATCTTTTATTTTTTTGGTCTATGATAAGTTGTTCAATATATATATTATTTGTAAATATTAAAGTTTTTCAACATAAGTAATAATATTTCACATGATGTTATTTTAAAATAAGTTTCAGTACTTTAAAGCTTCTATATGTTGTCAAATGGTGCATAATTATTATATATAAGATTACATTATATAAGTTAAAACTGTTGCCTAATTATTTGTAAATTGATATAATTACTTCATATATTGGCTGTTTTAGTTTTTGACTTTGATATTTTACATTCTGAGAATTAGTTAGAATTATGGGGAAATAGTTTTGTATATACACCTGGGTCTCATTTGATGCGGTAGATAGGCTCCTCAGAAAATGCACACAAAAGAAATCACACAAAAATAAACTTAACTTACCTTGAAAAATGGGGATAGATTCCCATAATTTTCTGAAATTGGCATAAAAGCAAAGCAACAAAGAAAAATTACTTTAAAATTTGCATTAAACAAATAAGGAAATAAAGTATGACTAATAAAAAATTTCAAATATATGAAAAAAATTAATATAAGACAAATTTTTTTTACTTTTTTTATTAACTACAGTATTTAATTTTACATTTTTTCATACATATTTTAATCCGTTATTTTACAATGGGGGTTCGTTTGTGAACTAGTAAGAAATCAGATTTGTGACATGTTGTACAACTAGCACCACTTCCAGTCTTCTGCTGTTTCTATATTAAAAAAATGAGATGGCAATCAAAACAAAAAGATTAGACATTATCATTTGAAAGATTATTTTCAGTTTGTAAAATCAATAAAATCTTCATTATTATTTATTTTAAAAATCTAAAAAAATATTTATTTCTGTTAATATCTAACAAAATATGCTTTAAAAGTTTAAAATTTTTGAATATTTATTGTGATATTTTTATACATCTGTATAAATCTATTATTTAATCATTAGTATAAGTCGGTTATTTGTATAGAAGCTAAGTTTTTAAATACAGTCTATGGCTATATTAATGTAAGCTGCTAATATAATGTTATATTTTTGAAAGAAAAAAAAAGTATTTCAAGTCAAAATAAGTTATTAATAATTTAAATTTCTTGATATCTAATAAATATAGTGAAATATGAAGGATATTAAGAAGAAACATGAATCACATAACTTCAAAATCGCATTAAAATAATCTGCATAAAACAAGACCCAGGTGTATATGATTTGTGTCTGTATTACTTTGTCCTTGAGAAGTTTGCCTTGGCAAGAAAGTTATCATAGCAAAGTTTGGCTAGTTATTTATTTGTGAATTGGGATAATTAGTTTAATATACATATATGCATATATCCAAGACTCACTATTCACAATACATGCAAAATTAAAAACATTATCAAAACAGAAATGCTCTGAAAAGCAGATTTATATCTATCCACAGAATGATCCAATTTACTATATAATAATTTATAGTTATTATATAATAAGTTGCATCATTCTGTGGATAGAAATAAATATGTTTTTGCAGAGCATGCAGTGATTTGTAATGGCAATTTCTGCTTTGATAGTGTTTTTGTTTTTGCATGTGAAAAATGACTTGAAGAAAAGAAAAATTAAAGAATCATATTTTATAAATATTATGGACAATGTGTTGAATAAACAATGTAATTGTGTGAGTATTCATAATTTGTGAAAAGTTAGCCATTCATGTGAGAATGTTACTGTTATGTGATTTTAATGAGATTTAAATTTTAACACTTGATTACTTCTCAAGATAGCATGAAATTCTGTAAGCTAGCTACAGTGAAGATTTTTTTATTTTATATAGGCATATTAAATTTTTTAATATTTATTCTAAAATATTTTGATTATATATATATATATAATACAAATAAAATGTCCATTAATTAAAAAACTATTGTAATAATAATAATAATAATAATAATAATAATAATAATAATAATAGTAGTAGTAGTAGTAGTAGTAGTAGTAGTAGTAGTAGTAGTAGTAGTAGTAGTAGTAGTAGTAAATATAATGATAATTAACTATTATATACAGTCTTTCAATCCACAGAAGTACTTTCACTTAATTCTTAACCTGCCTCAACTGCTGTTTTTTTTTTTAAATGTCATAGCATCGGCCGGGATGCAAACCAGCAACCCGGGCAACTGCTTGCAAATGCAAGGCAGTCACACTGACCTCTCAACTACCAATGCAAGACTGTTGTTAAATTCAAAAAAACAAAGTGGAAGCAAACATCATCAACTCAAATACCATGAATTCTGAATTTTAATGTTAGAAGCTTGTCTATTAATTATATTGAAATAAAATGAATAAAATTGAAAGACAAACTGCTAACATTAAAATTCATGATTTATGGGATTTGAGTTGATAATGTTAGCTTTCTTCTTTATTTTTTTTCAATTTAATAGCAGTTGAGGCAGGATAAGGAATTAACGGAAATTATTTCTATAGATTGAAAGACTGTACATAATAGTTAATTACTGTGATATATATATATTGTAACTTTACAGTTACTATAATTGTCTAATATAACTCAAGAAACTGTAAAAATTTGATTGGTTTTATTTTTATGGTTAAGCAAATATAATTACCTCTATCATTGGTTAGATAATATAATTAAAATCAAGTCCAAAAGTTCTCTCATATTAATTCTTAAGAGAAAATGTAATTTTATAAATAATTTAAAGATGTCTTCCCAAACAGATTTTCTAATCAATACTGATATATAAATACATGCATTTGTATTTTGTCGTTATTATTATTATTATTAGGGAAAAACACGATCAAATTGCATAGACAAATAGAGTTACGCACACACATAAAATAAATATTTTATAAAAAATACAGAGTAGAATAATAAATCTGATATTACAACCAGAATATTTTAAAAAAAGTAATTACATTTAAGATTACATTTACTTAAGATTGAAAATCAAAAAGTTCCTATATTTTATGAATATGTGGCATGAGACTTTATGTTTTTAAATTTAGATTTAGTAAAATTAATTTATTTTGTTTAATTTAAAAGAATATTTATTTAATAGTGTAATCTAATGAAAAGGTCAATAAAATTAATTACAATAAATATCTGAGAACGTTTAGGTTTTAGAGATTGTTTGTTTTAAATGAAAGATTGTAAAATGATTTTAAACAACAACAAAATGAAGTGAACGAAAAGTTTGAAATTATTATTGTCATTTTTATCTTAAATTAAAACTATATCTGGAAAAATGGCCATGTTAATTTAAAAATCAGACAGCTTCTACCATCTGCTTTCTCTGTAACCTCCATAATTCTGTTGAATTTTACCATAAAAATAAGAAAACACCAAAGCATAATGGAAAGTATGAACTAATCCAGATATTGGCTGATTGTAAGATATAAATACCAGTGCTTAGAAAAACCAGTTAGCCTTCACAAAATTTTAATACATTCGAAACCTAACAAGTTAAAACTTTAAATAGCAATTTTATCTGTCCTCATCATCATGGTCAAGTAGATGAACTCACCTTAGGCATTTTATTGTAGCTTGGCAAAAATATCTTCTCTCCTCAGACTAAGAAAAACAACAACCAATAAACAAGGAACTACCATTAATTATTATTTTAAAAAAAAATTATTTATTGCAGGAATATGTCTAATAACTTCGGTCAAATCACTGGTCTCCACTTGAAATAATGGTGAAGCAACTTTTCTCTTCATTTAAAATAATGTGAATATGTCTCAATATTATGAATTATCTCATCATGAATTATTGAAAGAATAACATTAAGTAATAAGTTTCCACTCAAATATACAGTTATAAATTTCTTAGCTTGGTAAAATGCTTACTTTTAATTATAATAAATGAAGTTAATACATTTATGGATTACAGATTATTGCTTGTTCATGTAAAATATAAAATGATGTGAACTATATAGAAATATAAATTAAATGTCTATAAATAAAATACTTATAATGAAAGAAGTGATGAACATAAATCATTTGGATATAAAATTATAGTGTTTTTCAAAGAGATTAAAGTGCTTTTCCTTCATATAATAAACTATGATTTACCTCTGGTGCTTGTAATAATGAATTATGGATTACAAATGCAAAATATTAAATATTATAAAAATTAAATTTATTAGCAAGTTCTAAAATGGATTAATATGAAATTAATCCACATTGGATTAACAAATGTGCTAAATGGAAGTTGATTAATCTTCTTATTAAGTTCCAATAAGAATTAAATTTACAAAATGAATTTAATTGTGCCTAATATAATCTTTGATACTATTACTAGAATGTTTATGTGAATTCCCAAAAACATTGGAATATTATACAAGTATAAATATGTGATGGAATAAATTTTAATCATTTATAACCATTGGAGTATAAACCAATGGATTACTTTACCAATGGTTTACTTAGTGAACTCTATTATATATTTTTATTATTTAATTAGAGTTATTATTAGTAGTATAATAAAAAAAAATGAAAATTCTCCTGATATTATTATATAAATGTACAGGTAACAATTTTATAAATTTTATTATTTATGATATTGTGTATGATTAAATATATAATTTACATTAGGACTAGGTTATATTAGTGTAACTAACTTTTAAACTTGTAGCTCCTATATGTTTGTAATATTTTTTTTTTTAAAAAATGGTATAGTATACAATAAGACATCCTAATAATATGAATTACATAGAGTTAGTAGAGTTTTACTCTTAACAAATAGGCCTTCAAATAAATTCAGGTAAAGAATATTAAGATATAATAAATAAGCCATATATTTTAAATATCATTTAGGAGTGCTAAGCAAATAATTTTATTTGTTTTTTACAAGATTGAAATATCTAATGTTATTAAGTGAGGTTGATTAGTTATTGTTAGTTATTGGGAACAAGCTAATTAATGACTGCAAAAAACATTTATAATTATGTTTATTATTAATTCCCTCTAGTACTTAAATTGGAGATTTGTTTAAATAATATGCAACCTACTTTAATGGAGTATTAACGTCTTTGCAACGCTCTATGTCTATACGCTTTCATATTCCAAATTTAGATTAGACTTAGAGAGCAAATATTAGTATTTATTGGTTGTTTTATTGAATTTTTATAATTAATTACGTTGTTATTATTCGTTTATAATTTATTTTGTCTTATAATATATAAGGGATTCAAATTCAGACTTTCACATGACCCTCAACTCTCCATGCCATTTCATATTGCTGACCCACCTGCTCACACACATGTTGAAAAGATAATAAAGCAATTGTTAATTTTAATACTTCTATTTTGTTATTATTTAAAAAAGTCATCATCACTGCATATTTACAAAATAAAGGCCATCATATAAGATATTAAATTACACATATTTATTTGGATTGGATACATCATTATTATATTATTGCTATCTGAAATACAAAGATATAAAGTAAGATGATATACATAAAATTCTCATTTACATTTATCGTACTATAAATTAATAAATAAACTTTATATCCATATATTTATTTTCTTATTTTATTGTAAATGATTACAATTAATTCATGACCCTGAGAAAAACCCATTAGTAAACATTATTTATAAAATGGACAACCTTAGATTAAACACAGATTAATTTGTACTTAATTAGTTCTTTCAGTAAGAAATATTATATTAGAAAATATTTATTTAAAAACCCTGAAAATTTTATTTATTTCAGATTTTATATATTATTAAAGTATAAAATAGTATTAACATTTATTTTATGTGGGAAAAGATAAAAAGTGCATTGCAAATTACTTTGGTAAACGGACTTCCACATAAAACATTTCTATCAACCATTTGCCTTGTTGATCGCAAAATCTTGAGAAACTGTCGTTACTGCTTTATAATTAGAAATTACCTTTCAAAGTTGTGCCTCTGCGAGATTTTTTTGGTTACAATATATATATATGTGTGTGTGGAAATTGAGTTTGAATGGAGGAAATGCATTGAAGTTTGCACTGATGGAGTTGCAGCAACGACTAGTAGGATTTTATATGAGAATTTTAAAATATTCTCCAAATACAAAACATTCACAGAGAAAACCTAGTATTTCGGCAAAAAATCACTGAATAAAGTGTTATCAGATGTTTTCACAATAGTTAATTATTTAAAAAGTAATACCACTAATACAAGACTTTTGCGAATTTTATGCCAAGAGATAAACTCCAAATATAAATCTATCCTTTGGCAAAGTTCTAGTTTTACTATTAAAAAATGACTAGGAATTTAAAAAAGTTTTCTGCTCGTAAAAATTCCTACAGTAACTTATCAGTTTTCGGATCAAAATTGAATATCTTTTTTCTTACCTGACAGTTTTTTTGGTGGGTGGGGGTAAACAAATTGAACCTTTCTCTGCAAAATAAATCTACCAATAAATTAAACCTAAATACAAAATTAAAAGCATTTGAAAACAAACTTTCTGCATGGTTAAAAAGTTTTAAAAATAATAATATAAAACTTTTTTTGCTTCTCTCTATGAATTATATGCACAAGCCTTCTGGCATCCATTCATTACTCTGTCTTGCACTGAGTGGCAATAGGTATAGAGAGTTTTAACTGTTTTAATAATAGTTATAAGCAAACATAGGAAATAGTGATCATGTGATATTTATTGGCTTAAAACAATGTTTATTGACTTAAAACCAATCCTGCCTAATAGAATAATGGTGGCCATGGTTATTAAAGAACCAAAGTCCCCAAAGTGTATAGGTATTGAACTGAGTTCAGACCTATATGACTAAATAAGCTAATGAGTTTGAATTGAAAATATTGTAGTATTTTCAATTTAAGACTCATTAGTTTTGTAGTTAAGTAGAGATAAAAAGTGGCTACTGGAGGGTTGCATTAGATCCTAAGATCTAGATGCAGTACTCTCAGATCCAAGACTCCTCACTGACGAAGGTCATGAGCCAGAAACTAGTCTGGGGATATTGGATGAGTAGGCACTAAATGGGGATTTTATGCGCAAGCCTTCTGGCATCCATTGATTATTCTAGCTTGCACTGAGTGGCAATATGTATACAATGTATAGAGAGTTTTGCCTGTTTTGTTCATATTTATAAGCAAGCATAAGAAATGGTGTTCATGTGATGTTTACTGGCTTAAAAGTTATACATTGGCACTGTAAATTTGAAATAAAATTTACATGTCATCATTTATTATAAATTAAATTTTATTCTTGCAGTTGACATTGTCTAGGCTAGCTTCTTATGCAACAACATAGGCAACAAGCAGGAGTGGATTCCATTCTCATAAACATGGCAACTAGATGTTACTGCTACAAGATTTTTTTTAAAATATTTAGATATAAAATTGAAAATATCATTTTTAACCATTACTTATCCAAAGCAGAATGAAAGTTTCCAAGATCAATCCAATTTGTCCAATCTCTAACCCCTCTTCTCCACATCACCCCATTACACTTCCCTATTTCATCTATCAATCTCACATGTGGTCTTTTTCTAGGTTTTTTTACAATCTCTTGAAATTTAGTTTAATTGTTGATTTATCACCTCTTCTAACAATATGATCAGCCCAACTCTACTTCAGTCTTTTAATTCTTTCAATGATGTCAGTAAAACCTGTTTGTCTTCTCACCCACATAATTTATTTTACATTTCTTCTTGTTACATCTAACATGCATCTCTCCATAATTCTTTGAGTGGTCTGAATTCTCTATATTGCTCTTCTGTTTTATGTTCAAATATCAGACCCATAAGTAAAAATTAGTAAAACACATTTATTAATAACCTTTTTTAAACATATAAATGTATTTCATTTTAATATTAAATTATTTTTACAAAAAGCACTCTGACAAAGTTTAATTCTATGATTAATTTTATTCATTGTTTCCATCTGTAGTAATAATCTGACTAAGATATTTGCAGTTGTTAACTTTTTCTAATTCATCAATCTTTATATTCTAATTTTAAGAAATTCATTGAATATTACTTTAGTATTTTTAACATTTATCTTTAATTGTATCTGCTTACTTTCATCTGCAACAATTCCTGAAACTCTAAAACATTATCATCTGCAAAATCTAGATGATTTAAATAATCTTCATTTACTTTTACTCCCTTAGCTTACCATTTTAATCCACAAAATACTCCTTGCAAAACTGCTATAAAGAGGTTTGGAGATATAGAGTTACACTGACTTATACCATTCTCAATGCTAATATTTTTAATATCATTATGTATTCTAATTATTGCTGTTACATTTTTATAAATATTCTTTAGAATATGAAAATATCCTGAGTCTATATCTGATGACTAATAATTTAATCATTGATGAAATGCTTATAAAATCAAATGCCTTTTCATAATCTATAAATCCAAAGCATATTTGCAGCTTATATTTATCTGTCCTTTCTATAACTTACTTCAATCCATTGTACTATAACTACTTTTAATTCCAGTTTTGTTCTTTTGTTTGGAATAAATCCAAAGTTCACTTTAGACAAGATGTAATTATTTTGGTAAAAATTTTGTATTGATAGGTCAGTAATTTCTAATATCTTTTTATTACCTTTTTTAAATATTAATATTTATACAACATTTTTCCAATCTCCTGGCACTTCTTTATCATTTAGACATTTGGCACATAATGTTGCTAATATATATATATATATTTGTTCACCTGTTTCTTTTAAGATATCAATTATAATTCCATTTACCCTTTATAAATTAAATGCATATTTCTCTTCTTCATTTAAATTCCTGGGCAATTTAAAAGATATAATAGGTATGAAAGAACTTTTTCTTGTTCTTTATAGCTATATAATTCTTGATAAAACTCTTTTAAACATTTTATTATGTCATCCTTCTTTTTAGTAATAGTTCTATCTTTTTTTATTGCAAAAATAAGTTTCCTACCAATACCAAGATGTTGTTTTACAATTTTGAAACTTCGATTCACTTCTATAGTTATCATTGCTGGTTCACAATTATACTTTCTTAAATCATTATCAGCTCGTTTTTGCACGATATTACAAAATATGAGATATTTATTACAATGCATCATTTATATATATATATATTTCATAAATTACCTTGATTCAGTAAAAATTATTGGTCGATTGCTGCTTTTTTCTACCAACTATATTTGTTACAGTTTTTTAAACTGCAAGATTTACATTCAAATCTGAATCATGTTTAAAATCTGTTAATACATGAAAATGATTTGCAAGTTCTAATTAAAATTCCTTGGAATGTTTCTGAAGATCAAAAATATCAATTGTGATGATCACTTCCTGTGTTGAATTTATTGAGAACATTACAATCTTGAAATAAATATTTTTTGTTAATCAAAGTATAATCCATTCCTGCAGTACCTTCATTTGGATATTTCCATGTGTGTTTCTATGTACATTTTTCTCAAAGAAAGAATTTATAATATAAAGTTTTTCTTTTTCTATAAACTCTACAAGTTTATCCTCTCACATGTTTATCACCTTAACCAAGTTTGTATCATAGCATTTTTATCCTTCAGTTGTTTGTGAATTCTAGCATTAATATCTCCTATGATAAATGTAAAATATTGTTTGGTCTGATCAAAAGTCTTTTGTATATTCATATAAAAATCCTCTACATTTTCACAACAGTGAGATAGGCATAAACCTAAATTCTCTATATTTGATATCTACTATTAATTTGAATAATTAATTTTGCCACTCTGTCTGATATATCTTCAATCTCCCATACTCAATGTTGTTCTTTCTTTTTTATTTATAATGAATCCTATTTCACTTGTTACTTCCAATGTTTGTGCCTTTGTAGTACAGTATATGCCCACTTTTTAAACCAATTGCCTCTTCATTTTTTTAAAACTTCACAAAGACAATAATGTTTCATTTAACATTATACATTTCTTCTTTTAATTCTTGCAATCTTCCTTCACTTGAAAGTAATGTGCAGTTGTAAATATCTAAATAAAAGATCACTATCAAATGGCAACAATCAGGAGATTCTTAGCACCCTCTAGCTTTGGCACCAACTGCTGCCTTAGCTAATGGCTTTACAGTCTTCTGTCATTTAAAGCCATGATTTATTTGTATCTGTCATGATTGTAAATTTCTATTAGAAAAAAAAAGTATTCACATATATTCCTTCTGCCTTCAAGACAACTTAACTGAGGCATCTGTTAAGAACTATCAGACAAATTATAAGAAAAACCATGGTGTTTTTGATCTTTAACTGAGAGATGAAAAGCCAATAAACTCACAAAACTGGCTGCCTTTTAGTGGGCAGCATGTTCATATACTATTTGAATAATCATATAATAACAGCTCCAACAACAAAAACATATGAAATAGAGATTAGGAATTTGCCTGCTCAGTTCCTTTAAGGCCTCCAAGAGAAATCAAAGGGTCTTCTTTCAGTTAACATTAAATTCTTTTCTGCAGTCTTTCTTATATATATTGTATCAACATTGTGTTGAGACATAATAATTTTGTTTAAAAAAATTATTAAAATAAAAAAAAATCTTTAGTAAAAGAAAAACGTAAAATTAAAAGTCTAAGAGTTTTTGCATAAAAAGTTACAATCAATTAATGAGTCAGAAGGGGGGAGAAGGGGGTTCGCTTCAGAAGCATCAAACTAAAAGTTTCATAAAAGAAGTTAAAGAGTTTTTTTTTTATTATTAGTTAAAATGTAATGTAAAGTTTAAAAATATAAATCTCTTTTCATTCCAGTTAAAGAAAAAGGGTAATCTTAAAACTATTATCGAGTTTATTAGAATAAAATATACAGGTATGTAAATGACAAATTAATGTGCGCTTGTTAATAAATATATATGTGTGAGAGTAAACAAAGAAATGATAAATGCGTGTATATGTGCCTGTTAAAATCATATTGAAAAAAAAAAACATGAACATAAAATAAAGGAAAAATATGTTTAAAAACACAGCGATGACTACTAATTAAAAATATAAGACAACAAGTTCAGCAATTGGCTACTAATCACAAATGCAAAAAACAACAGGATTAAAAAGCTTATCTCCAAAGGATTAGCTACTAATGAAAAGAACTTCGACAACAGATATTGCTGGAGGATATCAAAATGACAACACGCCTCATGAATAAATAGACAAATTTTTATCAGACAGTTAGTTGAGTTTGAGTTGCGTTAATTGCATTTGAGATAACAGTTAAGTACAATCTATCAGTGAGTTATATCAGTCAGCTTATTATATATCCAGAATCAAGAATGCAGTGTAAAACCTCGGAAAACATACGACTTTCTCCAACCTGAAGTCCGATAAAAACAGCCATCCTACCCGATAAAAGTGATGCCTGCAAAACAACCTGAAGCCATTCAATATCTAATTGTCTTAAAGAAAATACCTTGGAATAATACCCATCAAATCTCCACAAGAAAACTTCAAATCTAACCAGTTAAAAGACTTCATTAAAAGCAGCAAACAGCAAGAAGTATCCCCATTCAAAATCCTAGGTAATAACATTTTTCTTATATTCAGTTTTAAAGTAGCCATCACATTCATAAAACCTCAAGAGTCAAGTTTAAAAACTCTATTGCATACATAGATGAACTATTAATATGTGTGTTTAAAATGGTGTGTGTATTCATGTGCTAGTATATTGATTTCATTGTATTTTAAATTTCAAATATTATTTAATGCTTTCTCATAAGATATTATAGTGTGCGAATTATATATGTGCATGTGTTATATTAGAAAATAAGATTTATAAAATATTTAAAATTAGTTTAATAAATGTTAATTAAAGTAAATTGTCTTCAAACTTAAAGCTTTATTTGTCAGTCAATTCTTATCATCACTAATTGAAACTATATTTTGTTATTGAATTAAAAAATAGACTGAGGGCCTACTGTCCAAACATGTTAGTTTTAGACTATGCCCAGGGTTTACTCTGAAACAAATAAAGTGTTTGGATAGTAGGGGTTTGAATCTAACAGCCGAGGTGGGCCACAATCTGGAAATGTGACCATGTTATGCATTGCATAGCTGGATCTGATCATGGGTATTATGGACAGCTCTGCTATCAATAATATTCTCCACTTTGCTTGAACCTGCCGGTTCGTTCACATAATATTTATAATTAAATAAGATTATAAATTTATTAGAAATAAGGTTGAACCCAGCAAAACCAAGCTTGAAGGATAAGTGTGAGCGTCAATGGATCGTACCGGTACACTATATATATATAACATAAATAATTAATGGTAAAAGCAATATTATAATTTAAATTCTTTAGAAGTGCTTTCAATTATGTAGAAATCCTCATCAGCTTTAACTGAATTTCAAATTTTTTTAAATTTAATGTTATATAAATCTCCATAAGCTGTGTATGACCGTATTTGCAACTTGCCTATTAATAACATCATCCTTATATTTATCTATTAAAATTGCCTCTTTAATTTTCCTCTTTTTATGATTCCTTTTTACCATTAATATTTTTATTTCATTATTATTAAATGTAAACCTATAATTACAAGTTTTTTCATGGTCAAAGAATACTGAAGCTGTATTAAATTGACTATTTACGTTATTTTTAATCCAATTATATAATAATTGATGCTCCTTCAATCTTTTTTCCACAGAACATTTTGATTCACCTATATATAATTTTTGACATCCATATGAAATCTGATAAATTATATTACTTCTTTGCAATTTAGGAATTATACTCTTAGAACTATTAATCAATCGATTAATAATAAACTTAATATTAAACTTCAAAAAATAGGAAATCCTCTTAGATTGATGATTGATTTCGGTGGATCATTTATGTATAAAACAACTAAATATATTTGTAAATTGTTACAAGATATGTTGGGTTTTGGAAAATATACAATTGCATCTTCTTATGAATTTGTTGATAGAATTAAAGGTATAAAAATAAATGATAATGATTTGTTAGCTTCATTGGATATAATGGAATTATATGGATCAATTGATTGTCCTGAATCTATAAGTTTAATTGATATTGAACTAATTGTTATGTCTGTAAATAAACATTTGATATATTTTATTAGTGAATCACTAAAATTTATAAGTGATAATATTATTGCAACATATAATAAGTTTTATAAAATGGGTGAAGGATGGCCAATGGGATTACCTATGGGTGCACAAATTTGTAATTTTACATTGTCAAAATATGAAGATATTATATTTAATTCTTATAATTTTGAAAATATTAAAATTTATACTAGATATGTTGATGATGTTTTTGTTTGTCCTCAAGACATTATCAATGTTCTTTTATATAATCTGAATAATTAAAAAAATTTAAATGGACTATTGAGAATGAATAAAATGAAAAAATAAAAGTTTTGGATTTACAAATATTTAGAGATGCTACTGATTTCAATTATAAATTAATTTTTAAATCTATTGGAGAAAGAGAATATATTCATTTTAAATCACATGTTCCAATGATACATAAAATGCCAAGTCTGAAATCATTTTTGCATCGCAATGATAAATTATGTAAATATAAGAGTGATAAAATTTTAAATATTGAACTCTTTGCTAATGAACTTTTAAAGGTTGGTTATGATAAAAGCCAAATTTTGTGTACAGTAAATTTATTTAATAATAAGAGGGTTTGCAATGTTACCTTAGATAATACAAAATGGATATCTATGCCATTTGTAAATAACATGCAATCTAAATTAATTAAGAATATATTTTAAAAAAAGTATAATATTTCATTTTGTATTCCTCTGAATGTTAATTGATTGATTAATAATTCTAAGAATATAATTCCTAAATTGCAAAGAAGTAATATAATTTATCAGATTTCATGTGGATGTCAAAAATTATATATCGGTGAATCGAGATGTTCTGTGGAAAAAAGATTGAAGGAGCATCAATTATTATATAATCAGATTAAAAATAATGTAAATAGTCAATTTAATACAGCTTCTGTATTCTTTGACCATGAAAAAACTTGTAATTATAGGTTTACATTTAATAGTAATGAAATAAAAATATTAATGGTAAAAAGGAATCATAAAAAGAGGAAAATTAAAGAGGCAATTTTAATAGATAAATATTAGGGTTTATACCAAAACCGCCTTTTTAGAAAACCGGTGTTCGAAGTTTAACTTTTTCATAAAACTGGTTTAAACCAGTTTCAAATTTTTCCAATAAAAAACAAGAAATACTTACAACTTAAAATAGAAATTTATATTTTTTTGTTTATTATAATTCAAAAATACAAAAAAGAATAGATGAAGTACATATATGTACATGCATAAAATTATTAAAATAAAACATTAACACTTTTAAATAATTATACATTAATACTCTTAAAATTACAGAAGTCAAAAAATGTTTAACATTCAATTGTTTAATATGTAAATTATTAATTTATTTCTTATTCTGTGTAATAAAATATGACTTCAAAAAGCAAAGAACGTCAATAGATTTACTACTTAGTCGTGCCCTTACATTTTAATCTTTTTAGAAAATTAATATATAAGTGCTATATATACATTTACAACAGATCTTTTTTTACAGAAAAACCGGTTTTCAAATTCCAAATTTTTTATTAAAAAACCGGTTTTTAAAACCGATAAAAACCTGTTTTTAGAAACCCACGAACCCTAATAAATATAAGGATGATGTTATTAATAGGCAAGTTGCTAATATGGCCATACACAGCTTATGGAAATTTATGTAACATTAAGTTTTAAAAAAATTGAAATTCAGTTAATTAAAGCTGATGAGGATTACTACGTAATTGAAAGCGCTTTTAAAGAATTTAAAATATAATATTGCTTTTACCGCTAATTATTTATGTTTTATATGTAATATTTTTTATAACGGGTATTATACTTTTACATTTAATATATATATATCCATTTAGCTTACTTATTTTTTAAAAAAGAATATTATAGTTTATAGAAATTGATCCTAGACAAAAATGTTCAATAATAGATAAAAATTTATGGATTTTATTTATATAAAACATATAATGTAAATATGATAATATGAATATTTTCACAGGTATGCAAATAGTATCCAAGATGGATTGCCAATTTAAAATGCCTAATTATTTACTGGCCTGAGCATGTTATTTTGGGCACCATATATTTTCATATCAGTCAGAAATATATTCTGCTTAGTCTACGTATTTATGTGCATAAATAATTTCCTGTTTATTTTTATAACTATCACACACACACACATTTATTTATTTCATATGTATACATTAAATCATACCTAAAATCTTTTAAAACGCTTTATCTTCATAGTAAGATTAGTTAAAATAATTTAAGATAGTTGAAAACTTCTAATTAAACTGATATTTTTTTAGCAGAAGATTCATGACCAATCCACTATTGATATGTGTGACAGATCAGTATAGGAAAGAAGAAATGATGAGAACTAAAAGATATACTGTCTTTAAATTAATCTTTAATCAAAGCAAAGCAAAAAGAAAGTTACAGTATTTAATCTATGTGCAAAAGACGAAAGGGAATGATGTTAAAAACCGTACACTTATATAAATTTTTTAATAAAATAATAATTAAGTTTATGTAACATACACATACCAGATTAATATTTTGGAATACGTATTTGTTTTTTGTTTTTTTTTTGTTTCCACAGTTTTATATGATAGTTCTCGTTTCTTTTCTTTATTTGTTTCTGACTTGTCCAATTTGTAATTTAAAAATACATAGAAAAAAAATTCTCTTTGATGTATTGAGGAGAAAAAATAAACGCTAAAAATAAACATTTTTACCCTTTTTGCTTTTTTGAATTATTTAATAATATTAGATAAAAATAAAATAAAAAAAAATATCGTTTATTTTTCGTTATTTGAAACTCTTTCTAAAAAGACAAATAGTTTAATAAAACAAGAAATATCTATCTTCAGAATAAACTTAAAATAGAAGAACTGAATAACAATTGTAATATTATATTAAATTGTCATCGCTCATTCAAAAATTTTATCATAAAAAATCTATCAACATACAAATAAGTTTTATTTACACTTGTATATGAATTTTGATTGATTGAAGAAATTTTGTTAGTAAAAGGAGTTCAATTGACATAGATGTTTGTAAGTTGTAGATATTGAAGAATTCTATTCATTTTTTATTATTATTATTATTAATTCTTTGAAATTTTCTATTTTTCCAGCCCATGATCTTGAATGATGATAAAATAAGCCGACGCTTTCTGATCAAAGCAAGCAAACAGTGAGTTACACATATATAAATTTTGATTTCAAATAGCAAATAAGAGAAGATATTTTTCTTCAGATTTTTCAGTTTGTCGTCTGAATATGCCTTTGCAAATAAACTTTAAGAATTGTGCAGCGGCACGCGCGGTTTTTATTTAAACTAATATTAATAACAACAACGAAGTCTTTCAACGATATGATTAAAATGGATGTTTTAAAATTTTAGCAATATAAAAAAAAGTAAATAAAAACGACAACTATTATCTTGAACTTTTGATATCACACTGAAATTAAACTTTAAATGAATAATAATAAAAAAGCTAATTTCAAATTCAGTTCGTAACCTTACTTATTGTTCTCTTTTAATTTTTAATACGTTTATTATGTTTGTACAGATTATTTTTTATCTTTATATTTGTTTTAATATTTATTTAGAAGGAATTCTAAATGAATTCTATGCAAAAATAGATCACATTAACATTGTCAAAAAGAAGTTCATGGCAATGCGGGTTATGGAAGTGTGCTTAAATATTGATGAAGATAGCACGTGTATATATATAAAAGTAAAATTAAACTGTCAATATAAGCAACTAGTATAAATTTATATATATATGACTTTTGTCAGTTACCATCACTTTTTTATTTTGCTTAAGACTTGTATAAACATTGTCATCCAATCAAAATGTAATCGTTATTTTTTAATTTTTTTTCAGATTTAGCCTGGTTATTGAAAAGCTCTGGGGAAAAAATCTTACATTTATTTGGAAATAAATCCATTCCTTATATGATTCATATATGTCCACCTCTAACATAAATTTGAAATTATTAAAATATCAGGTTAATGTTTAAATATTATACAACATGATTATTTATTAAGTATTGTATATTTAGTGAAATACTTTATATACTAATTTCGGGCCAAAAAATATGGTAAAAGTAGTGATACTTTTAAATAATAAATAATTTAAATGGGAAGAAGATAGCAAAAAATGAAAATATATGATTCCACACTAAAATTAAAAAAAACAAACAAACAATGTATCAATAAAGTTTATAATAATAATAAAAAATCGTTTTAACATTCTTCTATTTATTAATAATATAAGGTTAGAAAGTAGTATAAATATATATTCAATGTTTATATTGCATTTACGTTTCTGCTCTGTAAATTTAAATTTGTTGGTAAGGATAATGATTATATATCTTTACTATTTAAGGCTTCAATGTATAATTTGGTTTATAGGAATAGTCATTTTTTAGGTGGAATGAAGGTTGCATGGAAGATAGGTTCTGATTTGAATTCATTACTTAATGGTTCAAAACAGTCTATTGATAGTAGGTCTATTCCTGGTATTGTTTATAAGATTCCATGTAGTTGTGGTAAATTTTATATAGGCCAGAGTAAGTTTATCCTTAATGAAAGGGTTAAGGTTCATATAAGTAGGGTTAAACATAGGTATCTTAACTTAGCTTTATATATTCATGAATTGAATACAGTTCATAGAATACTGTTTGACAATGCTTCGGTTATTTTTTATGAAAAGAATGAGTTAAAAATAAGAATAAAGGAGACTTTGATAATAAAACTTCTTGATTCTGAGGCTATCATTCTTATGAAGACTTCTTTTGATATTAAGGGAAGGTGGTGTTTGAAATGAATTATGGGAAGGTTTTTTTGTTTGTATATATATATTATTTTCTTTTAGTTTGATTTTCACTTGAGAAGGTCTCTTTGCAGTAGATGAAACCATGGTTGTGTAAGGATTTTGGTAAAATTTTGGATTTAATCTAGTATTGTATTGTTTTATGGTTTTGTATTTATATATATAAAACAAGACACAAAATTGTGTAACTTGCTTTAAAGCTTGTGTTAAAATATTCACTAGAGGGAGCTTACCACTAGCTCCAATCAAGCTTTAATTTATAAGTGCTGAAAAAAAATTCAAAATCTCTATCAGAAGCTCCTCATCCCCAGATCAATTGGTTTCAAGCTTATGGCTCACCTCAGTGAGAATCTAGAACTCCAGACACTATATCTAAAATACTAACTCATAAGTCAGCACTTATTTAATACTTTACTATCAATTTGAAAACCTGAATTTTTTAGACATGTAAATGTCTTCAAATCCAGCCTTATGAACCATCTAATTATATGGGTCTGAACTCAGTTCAGTTTTATCATATATTAATAGCCTCAGCAATATAACATTACAAAAGCCTTTAAGGGTACACTTATAATAATTAATAAAATAAGACACAAAATCTCTATCAAAAGGTCTTTATCCCCAGATCAATTAGTTTCAAGCTTATGGCTCACCTCACCTCTTATAAATTAAAGCTTGATTGGAGCTAGTGGCAAGCTTATCATTTAAATTAATCTGTGGTTTTGGTACCATATTAAACTTTTTATAAAACTAACTTGAGACACAATTTTCATAATAACTTCAGTTTTAATAATGTTAGAGCAAAAAGCTTTACACTGATAGAAATTAGAAAAATGAAGAAAAACAATAAGGCTAAGTCAAGTAATGATTATCATTAAAAAGGTAAGGAAAAAAAGAAATTTCAACAGCTGAAATAACTTATTTTATTGTTTGTTCATCATTTCTAATTTATCATTAATTAAGTTCAAATTATATCTTCATTGATAATTTCTATATATTTCAGCCTGAGATAATCCATAGTTTCAGAATCTGCAAAAATAATTGCATAGGAATTTTTTATTTTTATCTTTTACCCCAAAAGTTAACAAATTTCAAGGCAACTATAAAAAAAAGATTTATCCTAATAAAAGATACAAAATAAATCATTTTCAGAAGGGAGATATGCATTTGTCATTATAACAATTGGCTTCTTGTCTATTCAAAACTAGAAATTGAAGGCTACTGTCTGTATTAATGATAAAATGAGTTTCATCTATTCATTTTGTATATTTTGTGTGCACCAGTTATGTTTATATTCTTTATGCACAGCAGTGATGCTATATTGTTATATTTATTGTCCCATAGAGATATAATTTATTTTCATATAGCTCATTTGCTAGTTATAGACTTGAAAATAATGTGATGCAAGATATCCATAATACAATTGACCAATTGTAGAAACATAATTGTTTATATTTTCCATTCTATTTCTTTTAAAACTGTTGACTTTGGAATTCGTAGTAAATTTTAGCTTAAAGTTTTAGTAACTTAATTATAGATTATTAAGAATATATTTTTATTACCCAAAAACAAAAAATGTTTAAAAATAATTAAACTTATGATTAATTCTGCAGTTAATTAGAGAAGAAATAAGCATATTTTTCTTCTTAAGTGTGATCTTTCTCTGTATGTATTTTTCCCTCAAGTGTGTTTTTTCTCCATGTGTGCAGACTTTTCCATTGTGTATATTTACACCCTTAATCATGTGATTGATTTGATTAATTAAAAATTGACATTTTTAAATCACTGCCTCTTGACCTCTTATATTAAAGTTTAAAATTTAATTTGGTCTCTGGGAAATAAAACTAAAATTAGAAACTCATTTGCATACAGTCTACACTGTAATTAAAAATGTAATATTTTAAAAATAATTATTTATGAAATTAAAATTATTATAATGGAATAAAATTAAAATATTACAGCATAAAAATTATATTGTTTTAAACATAATCTTATATTACACTTTATACCAATTCTAAACTATTATAAAGAAGTTAGAAGTTCACCAGAATACTCTATTATGAACAAGGAAGTGCAAATTAAAATTAAAATAAAATGTAAGCACAATCACACACATTCTCCTAGTTTATTTTAATTCAAAACTAACAACTTTTTATTAGTAATAAATTAATTCTATTCCTTAAGTTAAATAGTTTAAATTTATTTACAATAATATAATCTTTATGATATTAGCATGAACAAATAAACTTTTAGTAATAAATATTTTAGACAGAAATGCTTTATTATAAGCAGGAAAATTAAATAAAAATATTTAATATTAAAAATTTAGACTTAAGTATTACTACAGTTTAATTTAAAAACTAAATTTTAAGACATTAAAAACTATATAAAAGTAATTCTACCTTTTAATAGCTTTTAGCAATACTTTATTATTAGACAGGGAAAATATATTTTTTTTAAACAATTGAAAATTAATTCCAATTACAAATAAGTTCAAATTAGCATATAGTAAAAATATTAAAATTATTCTTAATAATAATTAAGACTTATACAAGTTCTTAGAATAAAATAAATGAAGCTGGCATTTATTTGTAAAGCCCTAATAAAATTAACTGGTAATAAATTTAAGTTATTAAAAATTTCTTTTTTGTTGTTTTACATTTAGGTAAATTAAATAACTGTGAGTATAGTTTTACTGGCAAAAGCTAAAGGTTGAATATATATAGATACATATTTAGTGATTTTAATTTTTTTTTCAAGTACTAATTTTAGAATTACATAGTAAGGCTGATACTAATGATAATATGTTAAACAGATATAAAACTAATGATGTAGACAACCCCAATGTTTGGGGAAATTACTTTTGAGAAGCTCATTAAGATGGAGGCAAAAATAGATAGTAAATCTATAAGAATTTAAAAAAATTATTAAATGCCAAGCTAGATGCTAACTATAAACAGTTAAAAGATGAATTAAATGCCAAGCTAGATGCCAATTTTGCCAAAATAAATCCAAAAATGGTTATTGAATCTAAAAAGTTAAAAGATGAATTAATTGCAAAGCTAGATGCCAACACCAAAGAGTTAAAATATGCTTGTTCAAAACATTTAAGAAATAGAAGCCAAATTAGATGCTAACTCAAAATATCTGGAAGTTATAATTGATACCAAATCTAAAGAGCTAGAATCCAAATTTACTAAGAAATTAAAAAGTCTAGGGATGAAGCTCTTGTGTCAAAAATTGAAGCCATTTCTTTAAAGGCCAAAATTGATGAATTAAAGGAGAAATTGTAGTTGACATTCAGAAAAATAATGTTAGACTTGAGGAGTCATGAAAGGAATGTCAAAATTTTCAAAGAAAGGCTACCAAAAATTATTGGAACCTCAATGATGAATCAAAAACTTCAAAATTGACTGTTCAGTTTAAGCCATTCAAATAGAAATGAGGAAAGAAATGGAAGAGGCCCTAAAAGGATATTGGTAAAGCAATTCAAGAATATTACTAACTTATTGATAAAAATGGAAGGTTTGAATTTATCAGAAGTCCAAGAGCAATTTCAAAATATGATCACTACAGTGTCATGTCATCTTCACAAAATGAATGCTAAGTTAGAAGGAATTAACTCAAAAAACGGATGACCCTAATGAGGATAAAGTATTAGAGGATAGATTAAAACAGATTTTCTGTGAAGGTAGCTATAATGAGGTATTAAAATCTATAGACTTAGATCTTAAAAAAGAAAATAGTAGATATTGATGCAGAAGAATTATTTTGGGAAAAATGTAAAACCAAAGTTAGTAAGAATTTCATGGTAATACACAAGCAGTATGATGATTTAAGTTTGTCCATAAATAATAATGATAGTATGATTGGTGCACTATAAAAAAGAATTGATATATCCAAATAGAGACTTATGTAGAGAAAGATAATAACAATGCTGAGGTTATAATTTCTCCCAGAATAAGAATAATCTGATGAGTAAAGGGATATAGATAGACTCCAGTACACATATAAAGGAAATTTTCAGCAATGACCATTTCTCAACCATAGATCAAAAGGGATTGAGTAATGTTTTTCTTGGGAATATAGTCAAATGAATTCAAATACTTCTTGCTGTGTCAACATCAATATTTTTAAGAATGAGAACAATGAAAATCCTGTAGAATATCTTAGCACTCTAGAAGGATTATTTGCTTTAAGCACTATTACTAAATCAGAAAAATGATCTATCACTAGTAATTATCTCTATGCTTTTGTCAAAGATTGATGGAGATCATTATTTGAGATGCCTCAAACTTATGGCAATTGTAAGTATGTGATCTTAAAAAACTACTGAAATAAATATATGCTGGACTGCATTTGCCAACAATTGATGCAAAAAAAACATAATGCACACAAAGGTAACTATATACAGTTTTTCACCAACAGGATGCCAGATTTAAAATGCTTACTATTTTTTCCTGTATGAAAGGCAGATAGTGAGAATTATTCATCACAACCTACTCTATCTCATTGAGCAGGTATTAATAGCAACTGATAGGCACACTGTGAAAGAAGTTTCCAATATTTTAGGCACTCTTGAAACTAGTGTGAGCACTTCTGAGAGTTTATCTAAAGGTAAAGCAGAAGACCATTGATATTAAGTAGCTAGTGTTAATTATGACAAGAATGGAAGTCAGCAAGGTGAAGCAATTAATCGGAGAATAGGAAATGAATAGTTATCTAACAGACAAGCTCCTTATAAAAATATAGATAACAAGGCCCAAATAAGATCTATTAGGTGATTCTTTACTGCACCAGAAAGTCATCAGGATCAAATGATTACATCAGTGAAGACTTTGGTGGTCTGACTATTAAACAGAGAAAGCCTTATGAGAATGTCTTTTACTGTAAGGACCCATGATTAATTTGGGGAGAGACAATCTAATTTTAGCTCTAAATTTATTAAAGGTGAATTTAATAAAGCTGGAAACTTTGGATAATTATTCCAATATTAATAAATGTCCTGCAATCATGGTACATTTAAAATGGATTGAGATGAGGGTTTTATTAGATACCAGCAGTCAAGCATCTATTATATTGGAAACTTTATTTAGAAAATTCATTATGTAAATTCAGCCATTTCAACCTTGCCACTCTAATCACTAATCTCAAATAACCTTAGGCAATGGTAAAAAGGCTAAGCTGTTTTTCCAACAAATATGGACCAAGATTCAATTAGGACCATTAGAGTTTGAACTTGTGTTTTAAATCATGATTCATTCATCAAGTAATATTATGTTTGGATTTTGTGAATCAGCATGAATGTATAATTAATTATATTGATCAATAAATTATATGTCAAGTTGAAAAACTTCAATGTAGCTATTTTGTCTTATTATTTAATTTTCCTGACATTTGTTGCTGAAATAACCATTGAAGTTGATATAAAAACTAAGTTGGATGAATCAAGCAAATTGAATACTAAAGTTAAAATCAAACTATGTATTATTATGTCAATATAAAGATGTTTTCTCTAAGCAGCCTGGAATTATTAAGGACTGTGTGCACCATATATGTTTGGAAGATGGTAAACAATTTCAATACAAAAACTATCCATTACCTTTTTAATATAAGATGGAGGTGGATAAACAAATTCATGAAAGATGGAATGGGAAATCATAAGAAAGAGTGCATCATTATTTAATAATATCTTGATTGTTGTTAGAAAGATAGATGGATCATAAGAAAGAGTGCATCATTATTTAATACTATCTTGGTTGTTGTTAGAAAGATAGATGGAAGAGTATGTATATGCCTTAATACCCAGTTTTTAAATCACTGAACTGTTCTACAACATGATTTTTTACCTACAATGCATGAGTTATTAATTTGAGTTCATGGGTTACTATGAAAATCATTTTAATAGCTAGTTACTGACAAATTTCCTACACCCTAATGATCAAAAACACACTGCATTCAAATATATGGGACAATTATATGTATTCTAGTGAAACTCTTTTGGTCTGATCAACAGTGGAACCAGTTTAATTCACTGCTTAGACAAGTTGTTGTCTGAATATATAAAAAGCAACACTATTATATATGTTGATGACATTTTTATTGTTTTTGAAGATATAACTGTGCATTTTCAGAATTTACAAGGTTTTTTGAAAGAGTGTCAGCAGAAGAATATTAAAATAAACATTAAATAGAGCACTATATTTACTGAAAAAAAATGACTTTTTGGAACATTTTGTTGCATTCAAAGGTTTCCAGTGGCTGAAAATAGGAAATAACTGTTCTTTCTTGGGTTTGTATAAGTTCTGCCATTATTTTTACAAAAATTTTGCATGAAACTTAGTTTAACTATCCCATTTATTAAAAAAGAATGTTCAAGTGGAAATGATTGCCAGTGCACATGGACAAATTTAACCTTATTAAATCAAATTTCTTAAAATAGATTACCTTGAGTTATCCAAATTTTAACATTCCATTTTTCATACAGACTTGTAGCAGTGGTTTTGGACTAGGAATGGGTTTGATTCAAATGAGTAATGAACAAGAACTTAAGTTCTATAGTTCCTTAGGAGGCAATTACAAGAAGCTGAATTACTTTACTCCATTACAGGAAAGGAAGCTCTCACAGTAATATAGGCATTTGTTAAGACAGTTTGTGTTAGGATAACATATCACAAATACTTGGAGTTTTTAAATCAAAGTTATCTGAGTAATGAATGTTTAGTGTGATGGGGTTTGTATTTACAACAGTTCAATTACATTGTTCAGTATTGCCCAGGCAAAGACAATATGATCACATATGTGTTAAGTAAAAATCCTATTAAATTGTAAAGCCAATGCCATGACTTAGAAATTTATTTGTCACTATTATTTCACTAATAGTTGTTGATTCTGTGGAGAAAGAACAAAAAATCTTGAACAATCTTTAGTCACAACATAATAAATTAAAACTTATTATTGACCAGCTTTCAAGGGAGACCACTTATTCAACTGCTAATCAATTCTTCTGATATAAATTAGCAACTCATTTATTATTTTTCTAAGTCAATAAAGGTGGTGACAAATCATGGTAGATTGGTGTTCTTCCTTGTTTAAGGGGAAAACTGATTTATTACATTCACTGACTACATGGCCCCAGAAAGATAGAGTACACAGTGCACAAGCTGTTCTATTGACATAGGAAGTATGTGTCCATAAAATATCATCTACAATCTTACAAAATCTGCTTAAAAACAAATTTCAAACTATTCATATGCAGGAAAATTTTCAATCAATTTTTCCTAATAAACCAAACCAAATTTTGGAAATAGACTATTATGAATCCCTACTATTGTATCATCACTACAAATTTATTTTAATTGCCTATGATGTATTTTCCAAGTATGTTTCAGAATATTCTGTACAGCAAGTTAACATGAAGAATGTTATTAAAATAACTTCCAATATTTCTTTTGGTTGGAAAACCTGAAGCCATTCTAACAGATCATGCCGAATTGACAGATTGGTTCAATCTTTAAACTATCAAACACATACTTATCTCTATTTTCCATCCTTAATATAACCCCTGTAAAAAGGAAGTTAAAATAAAACTTGATAATCATGGTTGTTATGTCAAAGGATTTATATATTTGTTTTATCATTTATATAGGAAAGTTTTCAGTTATTTTTGTAACACATAGTTGTTAGTGATGATGATATTTTTTGTTATGGGGATAAAATTTGTAAATATTGAAAGGTTCAATCCTTACACTCAGTTATGATAAAAAATATGAAAGAAAACAATATGTTTATAAAATATATGAAAATACATTTTTTATTAAGCTATTTTATTATTACAATTATTTTTATTGACATTTTTAAAGTTAAATCTTTTATCTAAAATTAATTTTTTCATAGTTCAAAATTCCTATTGGCTGAGTGAATTAAAAGTTCTAAACTTTTGATTAGCCAATTACAAAATCAGCAATAAAAATATATTTTCTTTTAAAATTATATTTGTTTTAGTTTAGTTTCTTAAAAGCAAATTAATAATTTATCAAATTATTAAAATAAATGAAAGTTTTTTCAAAAAAAAATTTCTATTTATAATTGATAAAAATAATCTATAGCAGACAACATAAAATGTACTTTTCTTAATCTATTATGAAATGCAGTTTTACATCATTGATTTCTTTCTCAATTTACTTTTGTGTAAAAGTAAATAATTTTTACTAATATCTGAACTATTCTTGAAAAATACTTATACTTTTACACATATTTTATGAAAATAATAATAAATTTGTAAAAAAAATACTCTAAAACATACATTTTCATTTTGAAAACCAAAACAAAGAACTTAGATCTGTCAAACTGGTTGATAAGTGCTCCCTTGTGTGGAGAATGAGAAACAACCAATCAGCACCTTGGAAGGCAGGATTTATGTCATTGTTATAACTTTAAATTTAAATATTATAAATTTTTTAGTTGTGAAATAATTTAAATGGGGTAGCATCATACAGTATATTTTTTTAATAAAATAACCATAAAACCAGCAAAATAACGTAAAAATTAGCAGTTTGAGAGTTAAAGCTGACCTCATGTTTCATTGGAGAGTATGGATAAAAGATTAGTGAGAAGGCAGCAGTAACAACAACAACAACAAAAAAAAAGTGATGAAAGAAAGTAAAATATTTGAATTATATTAAAACGTACTATAAATAATATTATTAATAAAAATTAGAGACATATGTGTGTATTGTTTGTAAATTACATTTTAATTTTTTATATATATAATCATTTTAAAAAGTTTATGTTAAAATCATTTTCATCATTATTTTATTAAAGTCAACAATAAAAAAGTTAGAGAATACATGGCTCATGAAAAATTATATATAAACAAAAAAACAGAACAAGATTATTGATTTATCCAGCGCATTTAAGAAGAGATTAACAAAAACTTCAATCTTATCAACTCTATTTTTACCAAGTGGAAGAAAAAAATCTCCATTTATGTTTGATATAACTGTCAAGATGTACTAGAAGGTATATCATCTACCTAAGGTTTCTCCACTCTTCTGTATATACTTTACCATCTTACATCGTTTGACTATCATTGATATAAACATGCTTTGCGGATAAGAAAACAAACATCCCAAACCTTGGAAAATAAAATTTAAATTAATGGAACCTGTTCTAATCCCAAGTGTCTTACAACCAGAGACTTCATTATTCATCTTAAAAAATGATCTCCAAACATCAATTAAAGCAAAAAAAAAAAAAAACTTCTAAAATAATTATCTATGCTCTAAATAAACAAAGAAAAACAACTTACAAGAGATTATTGATCAATCATAACTGGGTTTAACTCAAATGTAAACAGATGTATAAATTGTTTTGTAATTTTGCTATTTTTTTTTGTAGACTGAATCATAATAACAGGTACCGATTAATATTATTATTAATGTTTTTATTGACATTATTTAACTTACAATACACTCACATATATTTATTATATAATTAAAAAAAGAGAAAATAATATTTAGTGACATCCTTTGAAATTTATATTAAAATGAAGACTTTTTAATTACGTCTTTCTTTCTTATTATTAATAACAATGTACGTAGTTTTTGTGGCATATCATTCAAGATAATTGGCCAATTGAGAAATACATTTTAAGAGTGGGTTTGTTGGCATAATTATTTAAATTCTTTTTCATGAGAACAGAAAACAATATACCCATATATGTAAACCAACTGAGGGTCAAACTATTTTTTTATATATACTTATAGTTTAAAGAACTCTTATAAATACATTATAATTTTGGAGAAAATTTTAATTCTTTTTTTTTTTTTATTGTAGTGTTAATGTGGTTCTCTCAACAAAGACAGACTTTTGATTTTGTTTAATACTGGATTAGTAATGGGTTATTATTAAGACTATGTAATATTTAAGCATATAACAGATAGTCTAACATTTATACAATTGATATAAACATTCAAATAATAAATGTTATTCGATAAAACTTTATAGATACATTGAGAAAGTTAAGTAAAGAAATGACAATTGTTGTTTAGTTGTTATTTTTATTGTTGCTATTTTTATCTATATCACAAATAAAGGATGAATAAATTATGTATTCAAAGGTTGACTACATTTGATGTTTTTAAAATTTTTTATTTCAAAACTACATCACTTATCCGCATTTATGGATCATGATATAGCATATAATTTTATTGATATATTTACTTTACCTTAAAAATAGTGAAATGCTGTTTTTATCACTTGTTTAGGATTGAATGACATCTATAACACAAAATATCAGAGAATTAATGTATTAAAATAAAATCTCATACACACACGTGTATATATATATATATATATATTTCATAAGTATAGTTTAGCTTTGATAAAATGTACCTTTAGTTTCTGATTATATATTTAATATGTGTCTCAAATATTATTAATAACATCTTAGTGTTAAAATTTAGAAGTTAAAAATTTGAAGTAAAGAATAATAAAAATTTGAAGTACGGAAAGATAATAACACTTAGAGGTAATCCCTTTTATTGTTATTGAGTTGGATTATTTAATTGTATGATAGTATAACAAGAGATAACATATCTCCACATTAATCTTAGGTACAATTTTAGTATAAAAAATAATAAAATTTCTTTTTCTTCATAATATTTATTCTTCAAGATTGAATTCTCTTTCATACATTTACAATATATTATTGACTAATTAATAATTTATTGAATATATTACTGATGGCTAAATAATAATGTTGTTTTTTTGCCTATGAGGTTTGGTGCAATGGTAAAGTAGCAGATGGATCTTAAGCTTTATGAATTGTGGCCAAATTTTGTCACTTCTGATATTTGAACTTTTGAATTCCAAACAATAAACCATTTAATTATTTTTACTTTTTATAAGGTTTTATTCTCTTAATAAAAAAACAAAACAAAAATAGCTTTTTTTATATTTATGTTTAAACCATTAAGGTTAATATTGATGTTTTTGTAAATCCAATGCTTCATGTCAAATGATAATCAGTCTTCTTGATGGTTGAGGATATGTTTTAAGAGAAATGAATGTTTGTATTACTTTATGTTTTTGATTCACATGTACACCCACATTTTCCAACACCTCTAACTTGTTCTCTTTTTGAGTAATCTCATAACTTGAAGCTCAAAAAAATATAGTCATATTTCTAAAATTTCTTCATAGTTATATACATATTCTTATCTGGAACTTTTAATAATCACATCCTGACAATCTTTTACATCATTTATTACTAGATTTAATGTGGCTTCTCTGTGTAAAATTCTTAAATGATATCTAAAAATATCTATACTTTTATTTAACTACACAAAAATACTAAATATTGTTGTATGATGTTCAACTAACTAGTATGTATTCTTATAGAATTATGACATCATCAAAATTCATTTAATTCACTAACAAATTTATTTGGAAATGGTAATATATACTGAGAAAAATGTAATAATTCTTTCTCTTTTCACCTTCACTATCTGTTAATATTAGAAGCAATAATTCTCAGTGTTCAATCTACTCCAGATCCAGTTTAGTTAAGTGTTGTATACCAGACAATTGCTAAATAATACCCTCAGATTAGTTTCTGTCTATTGATTAGATGTATAAGTGTGTTTTTCCATTTTAAGCTAGTCAGTAACTGATAATTAATCTGATGTCATGAATATAGCAAAACTGACTAGAATCCATTATTAACCATGCCCTCAATAGATGACTCTGAAGAACAGCAAACTAATTTACTGATTCTGTAATAGATATTAAAATGAGAAAAAGAAAATCATATGATTTTTTTTTGTTTTGCAAAGTATAAAAAATTTAATTATTAAAAAGTCTTATTGAATGAGAACTAACACATTTTCCTGCAAGGCCACAATAATTTAAATGGAGTCCAAATTGAAAAATCATGCTTTCTATTTTTCACATTCCAAAATAGCCATTTAATTATTGATTAGAAAGTAATTTGAGCTTCAGCATAATATTCAGAACCATTTACCCTATTTTATTATTTTAAAGACTTGGCATACAGTTTGAACATGCATTTAACCTAGAATTTAAATTTAGATAGATTTGAAAACCTTTTTTAGATAGATGGTTTTAAAACAAACATAAAATATTTATCGGGCTACCAAATTTTAGCCAACCTGATTATTGATCAGTAAATAGGTCTCTAACTATTCTTATCTATAGAGAAAACCATGTAAAATCCCATTCTCTTTGCTATTATTTTATTATTAATATAGTGATTAATAAAAAATGCTACTATATTGGGTCTTAGATTTGAATTAGATCACAAAGTGTGCAATTGGTATTGGAGAGACATTCCCCCAATAAAAAGGTGTTCCTTACATTTTTATCATTTAAGGATTAGGTTAAGGTAGGTCTATGATTCTTATCCTTCTTAAGCAGTTAATGGTTTATCAAAATATTCATGTTTCTTAATAATAGTTTCAACCATGTCGACAGATTATATAAAATCTTGATTAGATATAAAGGTTTCTTGTCTTGCTATCCAAATATCAGTATGTTTACTATTTCTATGAAATAACTATATATTCATATTTGGTTTATAAAGAATTCTTTATTTTTCCTATAACTTAAGTAAGGTAGCTTTTTTTTAAATGTTACTAATTTCTCTTTTAATTCAAGAGATGAATATTGATCAATGTATAGTAGTTTTTGACATGTTTCAATTGTTTTTTTGAAAGCTTTCTCTTTTTATACTAATCTCTTGTCCATTACTTAATTTACATTATACATAACTCATTATTTATTATTTGGGTTTGAATTTGTACTTTGTACATTTGTATTTGTGTTAAGTTGGTTAAAAATTTGTTAATTTTCCCATGATATTGTTTCATAATTTGCATATTATATGTTCCTTTGATACCATTGCCTCTATCTATACAATATGCATTTGAACCATTGTATTTGATGATGGTAACTGGTACTTCATACATATGTCAGACTTTGTGAAAAATAAATTTTTTAGAATTACTTATATGGGGTGTCTTAATAAAGATTTTGTCTCCAATTTATAATGATAACTAGCTTTTTTTGTTTTGTTTGTCATGTCTTTTACACATTGGCAACATTTTTTTATATGCCTCCATTCGATCCCTTTTTAGGAAGATGGTATCTTTGTGAGCATCTTATCAAAGATGCAGCTAAGTTTTATTTTAGATAACTTGTGCATTATTTTAAGTATAGGTCTCCTACTCTTTAGTTTTGAGATTTACTAGGTAGTCTTTGGTGTATCAGTTAAATGTGATAGTCAGCATATAAATGAATCAACTTGTTGAAGTAATCAGTCTCCATTTCTAGTTCTAATGGTATAATTCATTATTTCTAAAAGTTTATATTCCAAATACATTTTATGATATAAGTTCTATAATGTATGCCATCCTCTTTTACTTTCCCATCTTTCAATCTGATTAACCATAATTTTAATGCTTATTACATGAATTTTTATGTAGTCTTAAAATGAATGTAAAAAAAAAGGGGGGGGGATTATTCCATTTCTCGTAATTTGGTTTTCACATCTTGGCTCATAATCCTATAGTTACATTTTAATTCTAAGCTTATTAAGCCTTTATACTTTCACACTTAATAAATGTGAATGGGCCTTCATAGATATTGCATAGTTTGTGGAACATAGTATCCTTTGGATTCTTAGTATGTAGTGTTCTAATTTTAAGTACTATCCATTGACTGATCTTTTTATTCTGATCATCTCCTTCATTATAGAATACTTTTGAATAACTTAATTTACATTTAAGATAGTTAAGCATGGTAATTTCATTTAAAATTTTCCAAACTTTGTCATGATTATGTTTATTTACTTTTATAAGAATAACATGATATCCAAGTATTCCACCCTGATAGCTGTCTGTTAATTTAGTAACAGTATCCATAAGAAGCATTTCTAATTTATTTTTATGATAAATGTCAATATAATGGTATGATTCCAGACATTCATCAATTTCATTTATCACTGATATTTTTATCATGAGATCTTCACTAATATTTTTAGCATTTAATTTATTTGAGTTCTTATGGGTTCATCTGTTAAACTATGATTATCTTTAGGTTTTTCTAGATTTAATTCCAATTCAAGTTTGGAATTATCACCTGTTTATTTTATTTCGATGATTGTAATATTTATTTTGTTTTCAATTTTCTTTTCAACTTTTTCAGGTTTTTGTTCAACTCTGAAGTCATTTCTTCTATCATTTTTTCTAATGGTAGTAATTTAATATTATTGTTAGCTCTTGTTTCAGTTTCCTTGCTTTCTTCTATCTTTTCAGAAATATTTATTATGTCTGTCTATGATGTTTGCTGTGTATCTGTTTTGATATTATCCATCACTTGCTGTTGATCTGCTTTCATATATTCCTTCAGATTGGTGAATATTTGTTCCATCATCAACATCATTTGTTTAATTGATACATTATTAGCATTTTATTTCTCTCCCTTTGGTGGGTATTTGGTAATGTGGTTCCCCAGATATACCTATATCCTGTTTTTTCTATATCCTCTAAAATATTATCCTCTATTTCTTCTGTATTCCCTTTACTTTGTATTTCAATTTCGTTTTCTTTTTCAATACTCATTTCTATTCACAACATTTTGATTTTGCTTCTAGTATTCATGAATTTTTCTACTCTTTTATTTTACCTTTTTTAAAAACTATTTCTTATTTTAACTTTTGAACTGTAATAAAGATTTCTCATTATACTGCACATTGTGGAAATATTCACCCTTGCTTAATAAAGATTAAAGCACTATAATTGACAAACTATTAATTGCAACACACATTTAAACACCAACTTAATTATACTATAAATATATATCTCAATTAAATTATAAGACACATACATGACAACTAATCTTTAATAATTATCTTGTTAAGTTGTGGTATAACTCCAACACACTATAACAATTTTCTGGTAAATATGATCGGATAAAATGAACACAATCAAAAAATAAAAAATTATATTAAAGTAAAGAAATATCAAATAAAAATTTTATTGTTATTAACATATTACATGCAATAATATTCAGTAATAATGATGTCAACAATGGACTTAAGTTTCTTCTCCAAAGAGAGATAAAATTTCTCATCTGCTGAATAGCCTACAAAATTTAACTCAAGAGTACTTTTGAGTGAAATAATATTAAAAATCAATATCTGAAGATCTGAGAAAGCAAGAACAAGCATATAGAATTAAAATTAGACAACTGAGGAATTAGAAATTGAAATCTTTAAAAGTAAATTCAGATCATTCAAATTTCCAAAGTGTCTGTAATACTAAGTTATAGATCGAAGTATCTAGATCTGAGAATATCTCATAATACATAAAATATCACTCAAAATAATTTAATAAATAAATATACAAATAATGATGCAGACAAATATGCATTACTAAGTGCAAATGCGACATTGGGGAAAGAAAGTCATCACTCATGGAGCTATAACTGTCAGAACTGGAATGGAATTGAACTAGCATTTTGCATCTAAGGTATGAAACATCAAGTTGATTCTTAATAAATGGATCCAATAACTCCCACTTCAAAGCAAAAATTCCAAGGATATAAAGGATAAAAGACTTAATGGATGTTCTAGAATACTCACAATTTACCATCTATATCTGAAATGAATTAATGAGGATTACCAGAATGATTTACTAAGACATTTTTTCCTTATGAATTTCAAAACTAAATTTAGGTTGATGTCATTAATTTTATTTATTTGTATATTTTTATAAAATGGTTTTTGCTTATATCTTTACTTTGATATGGATACAAAGGGAAATATATGTGTTTATACTTAACATAATGGAGAAATATTGTTGCCATTGGTGTAAGTAAAATAAAATATAGGTTACAATGAGCATTTACTTGCATACAAATCTGATCATCATCAAAGGGGAAAGGTAAGATTTTATCTAATATGTATTTAGTCCAAACATTTGTACAATTGCACCACATATATTTTTCTTTGTTTGTTTATACTAATAATTGTATTAAATGTTTTCAGTATACTTGACTAACTATTTTGTCATAAATGATCTTTCTTGTCTATATTATGAGTACAGTATATAACAGGGGAATCCCACATCACCACTATGACATATAGGAATCTAATATACCAAGTTAATTAAAATAAAAAGAATTATGATTTCCAAATAAAAATATAGTAAGTAAAGATGATTGAGATAATTATAAACATAATATAAATTTCATTTATTTTAATCTGGATATCAAATGGCTATTCCTTGGAGGATAAGGGTTTGGAATAATAGTTGGAATCAATTATAAGAAAGAGTAACCATAAATGACGAATTAAAGGTTTTATAATTTTATTATAAATTTTCTTTGTTAAAAATATTGATCATTATAAGTATAGTTATTAAATTAAATATATCCAAATGTTAAATTAAAAACTCTTGGTGTAATTTCCTAAATTCACTTTTCAATTGTTCATATCTTCTCACATATTTATAAACATTTTTACCCATTTACATATAACTTCATATATTCACACATACCATTAAACACCTACACATGTTCAAGCCTATCCGTATTTCAAGTGATACTGACATACCTTTACTAGATCATTATGCAGATTCTCCATGAGTTTGAAATTTGTGAATAATGGAAATGAAAGATGGCATGGAAGAGATGAGTTTAGATATATATTTAATATTTATTTGATTCTTAATCTCTCCTCTCCTAGGAACAAAATTAAAGTGTAGGTGATATATATAGGTATAAGGATTAAAATCATACTTTCTCAGTGATTATGCTGACCTAGATAATCTATTTTTATACCAGGTAAAATTCATTTTCATTACTATATATATATGGTACTGTTGATAAATACATATTGCCAAAGGAAGTTGACAATTTGTTATAACCAATGAAACTGATTAATCCTGTGGATTTTTATATAATTACAAAAAAAAAAAAGTAGTACTGTTGTAGTTTGTGTGTATATATATATATTATAAAAATAATGCAACATCATTTGAAATATTGAGGATGAAGATTTTTCTAAATTTAATCAAATCTTTTTGATCAGCAGTTTTTTTTTTTTTTGCCATTCACTCCAGAAAACTTTTTTTTCAACTATCGTCACAAGTTGTCTTTTTCTTCGTGTTTTGTAAAGGTTTTGTAATATAAGATATCAATTGTCTATTTATTATAATCTTTTTAACAGCATATTCAGCTCAACTTTATTTAACATTTTACATTATTTTTATTGTGTATTTTTGAACAGTTTCATGTGACTAATTTTATTGTAAACCCTTTAAACTATGCTTATAATTAATATATTTGACTATTTTTCAATGTTTATTTTCAGATTTTTTTGTTTTTGATTACATTTATTTTATTAAACAAGCTTCTATTTTGTATTTTAACTTTCCATTATTATTTTTTTTGCAAATTTCATTAAAAACATGAGCCCAATAAACAAAATTAATTTAAAATATAAAACAATTTTGAAATAAAAAAGATTTATAAACAGGGAGAGGGAGTCAAAACAAAAGATTTCCAGTCAATCTTCAGTCTAAAAAAATATTTTAATGAGTAAATAATAATTTTTTCAAAATTAATTTTTTTCATACATATAGATTCATAAATCACAATTTTACAGAACAAAAGCTCCCATTAAAATATTACAATTAACCTTTCTAATATCTAACATACAGGCTATATATATATACTCTACAAACAATGTAATATATAGGGTATTTTGAGATGAGACTTTCACAAGACTTTGAATTCTCCACCCTATCTCATACCACTGATACATTTGACCACATACATGTCTAAAAGATAAATAATCACCAATATATGTATTTCGTGCTAAACCAGCACTCGTCAGTTGGTCCAGATTATCATCTCTACACATATGTACAATAAGTGCTCAGATTTATATTAAGATATTAACTAAATATTGTAAGAATTATATTCATAGAAAGATATTTCCAATTTATTTTCTATTTAACAACAATAAGACTTTACTTGGCTAATATAGTCATAAAAGCTACATATTAAATAAAATATAAACACACGTGAATACTTAATTTTACAAAAAATAAGTAACAAAAAGATAAATATATATAAACTTATTATTTTATTTTCATAATCCAAACAAAGTCAAACTAATGCAAGTGTACTAGAGTTCTTTCACCTCGAACAGTATGAGTAAATCCTTTTTTAAAGTTTCATTTGCTCCAAATTTTCTATATTATTTTTTATCTGTAGTGAACTATTAAATTTAAAAAAATATTTTAAAATTAAAATTTTTACTATTGAAAGTTGAAAATGGATTTGTATCATTAAAAGAATAAATTGGTTTTTTTTTCTTAGCACTCATGGATAGCCGACATGAGAATCATCTGAGGAGATATTTCATCAAATGATGATTTTTAATGTAAATATTTGTAATAGTAGATCTCATATATCCAATACTTTAAAAAATAACAATTATTCACTATAATAATTATTTTTAAAAGAGAAGCTATTTTTTAAATGACCATTATTTTTTTTTTTAAAAAAAATAGTGATCATTTTGTTATATTTATAAAAGCATGTTGTTACATTAACTCAACAGCAAATCGCATATCAAAAAAATATTGATTACATAATTTAGGAAAAATTCACATGATAAACTGAATCAAAAAACAAATATAAAAATTGTGTACATTATATTAACTAAAATATAATATCCTTACCCAATTTTATTTAATATTGTATTTTCTAATTACAGTGTATTTAGAAACTCATTTAAAATAGCATGTTTCATCTATTGAACATATAACAAATAGAAGAAATTTTGCTTTAAAAAAAGAAAATTCAAGTATCATCATTTTGTGATTCTAAAAAAAACTTTGATCATATTTAAAAGTACACCAAAAGTAAATTAAGTTTACATTACAATCACTTTTTGGTGCACAGTAAAAAAGATTTATTTATTATATACCTACAATATAGATCTGATATAAATAATATATAAACTACATCAAAAATAAATGGTAAAATATACATTATTATTTACTCTATTTTTTACTTACTTTATTTTAATGTATTTTAATATGATGATAAAATCATTTCAAGCAATATTTGCATTTTTTGATGAAATTTCAGCTGGTCAGCGAAAAAAAAATAAATAAAGAAATAAAATAAAAAAAGGGAAAGTTTTATTTAATTTATAATTACAAAAACAAATCACAACTTAATATAAAAAGTGCACCAAAACAAAATTAAAATATGCACATTGTTTGCTAAAATACACAGTTTTTTGCAATTACAATAGGATGCCAACATTATTTAAAGCAACAATTTGAAATATCAGTCTATATTTAAAAAAAAATTACTAATAATATAATTACAAAGAGAGAGAGAGAGAGAGAAAGAAGTTAATCAAACATGAATTAAAAATTGTACATTATGCTCACTTTAAAAGTTTTTATTTATTTATTTGATTTTTGATTTTCTCATTCACAAGAAGGAAAAAAAAAGCTATTCATAGCGGTTTTAGCGTTATTGTTATAAACGATTTTATCCAATTATTATTGCAAAGTAAACTGCAGTTTGGCCTAATGATTTTAATTGCAAGTGATTCATCCGAATTAAATTTATTATTTCCAATGTTGTTATCTCAAAGTGTTTTCCTATTCTCAACTTATCCATTGAAAATTGGATTTCTCAATATTGTACTCCTAAAATACTACTCATATTTGAACTCTAGACTTTACAAATAATTTCTAATTGTAACATTCATTTGTCTTTAATGGTTAATACATACTCTTTCCACACCCCTTTCCCTTTTTAGATGTATCCTTCCCCTTTCACCATGTTGCTTCTTAATTTCAGCCATTCTTTGTCAACCTTTTATTTAACTATAATTTTTTTGATGAATAAACTTTCATCACTGAGAAAAAAAAATGTTAATATCATTTCAAGCAATATTTAAATTATAAAATGTTTGAATAAAAACAATTTGTAAATTTTAAACGTTATGTAATTACAATAAAAATAAATCACACAATACATAAAATGCAATAAATATAAACCAAAACATATACATTATATTAGCTAATATATATATATACACCTTTAGCCTGCTTAGCGATGGAAATTGGTCCTCCAAAACTCATCGTTAAGCAAGAATATCATATACAAAATACGTAATTATAATGGGGGTCTATGGGAAAAAAATTGGTCGGTTCCAGTTGACGTAAAATATCCACATTGATTTCCAGGCTCAAAGATTTTCTTGATTTTTTTCATGACAATGATGACTAAATACGGTATCTAAAAAGAAAAGTTTTATATCACTAGGAAAAAAAATGCATATTTTCACTTTAAAAAGTACAGAACAGCAAAAAGAAAGTGAAACTAAATTTGAATTTAAAAGTTTTTATATTCTTCTGCAGTTTTTCATTGTAATGAAAAAAAAAATCCATACTGTAGTACTTTTTTTTTTTAATTTGTATTACAGTATATATTACTACTATACATTTATGCATATTACTTATGTGAAATTATTCAAATTAAAAAACAATGTTTAATTATTAATTTTTTAATTGAACATAAAGACTTATTACTGTACTCCATAGTAACAATGCTTAATGCTTATCATAAAGCAAGCAACTTTAGAAAAAAAAATCAATTTATTTTAAAAGTAAAAACTCTAACTTCTAATTTTCTAAAACATACTGGTATATTTATTTTTCTTACTGTATATTTTTAGTAATGTAATAATGCCCCTCCCCCCATTTGAGTAGAAAGATTATTAATTAAATGCAATCTGTTTTTCTTTTTAAACTTTTAATTCAAATCTAACACGAAAACTTTGCGTGCAAATAAAAATACTTGTAAAATAATATAGGTGCAAAGCTATTTTATACTTAAAACAAAATAAAATTATACTATTCTGTGAGTGCTTTCAAGAGATGTGCTCTCATCTTCATAGCTCTAAGTGAATTAATTATATGCAATTATGCAAAGTTCAAGGTTAATTGCTCCATTTTCTTGATATTGTGAAACATGTGTCCTTATAGTTGATGGTGTTGCAATCCATTGATATGAAAAGAAAAGTAAAGGAGGCCTGCTTCATATTGATGGATTGCAACGCCATCAACCGCAAGGACACATGTTTCACATTATCAAGAAAATGGAGCAATTAACCTTGAACTTTGCATAATTGCATATAATTAATTCACTTAGAGCTATGAAGATGAGAGCATGTCTCTTGAAAGTGCTCGCAGAATAGTATAATTTTATTTTGTTTTAAGTATAAAATAGCTTTGCATTCAGGTGCAATAGCGCCTATATTATTTTACAAGTATTTTTAAACTTTTCTAATTCGACATTTGCATTTTAAAATGTTGTTTTTCTTTTGATTTGAAACATCTTGAGTGTAAACAACATGTTTATTAATGAAGTTACAAAATCAATAACTATTTTTACATAATTATCCAGGTGTTCCAAAAATAATATATCGTACTTAAGAAATACACACACACAGTTTAATATTCATATTTAGTGTTTTCCTGAAAGTTTGTGATGATGGTATTTTATTTGTCCTGTATATATTGGAGTATTTGTATACAGTATTATCAACAAATTAAAAATCCTTCTCCTTTTTCTTTTCAAAAACTTTATTTTCTTATCTCAATACTGAATATATATGTATATATACTGTATTTACAGTATTTATATAATACAAAACTCCATTTCAACGGTTTATCTTCATACAATCATTTTCAAGAATATCTCTCTCCCACTGCTATATTTTATTACTCTTTCTTTTACATTATTTAATTACAAATCAACGTTGAAATGTTGGAGTTTTGTATTATATAAATATATATACTGTATATGTTCAGTATTGAGATAAGAAAATAAAATTTTTGAAAAGAAAAAGGAGAAGGATTTTTAATTTGTTGATATTATTGTAGAACATATATATGTATTTTAAAAGAAAAAGTGGATGAACATTTGCTGTGTAATTTATTATATATGATGTATACAGTATTATAGATACAGTAATTATAGATATTTTAAATGTTTTGTGAATAAAATATTGTATGTGTATACAATTACAGCAAAGTCATTACCTGTATACATATTACAATAATATACTTTTGCTTTTGAGTAAAATGAATTTAATATAGCTATCTCTGACATCATCAGTGACGCAAAATTCAAGATGGCCACCAAAAATTTTTTTTACAAATTTTTCCCAATCGTTATAGCGAATAATCGATTGTACATAGAAGTAGTGCGTACAAATTGATGATGATCACTATTGCAAAATATTGCTAAGTAGACAGTCGCTAAGTGGGGTAAAGGTGTATATATATTTACATGCTTTATTTTCATTTAATGAAGAGTGATTTCATTGCTAATGTCGAAGTCATTTCAAGCAACCTGGCTTTTATTTCAAATAAATGTTTAAAATTAATGATTAAAAAACTCATAACTAACTCTATTATATTTATTAATAAACTATTTTTATCCTTTATTTTTACACAAGTTGGTGTTGTAACTAATGCAATGCTTACTGAAACGTTTAGATAGATAGATAGATAGATAGATAGATAGATAGATAGATAGATAGATAGATAGATAGATAGATAGATAGATAGATAGATAAATGGATGGATGGATGGATGGATGGATGGATGGATGGATGGATGGATAGATAGATAGATAGATAGATAGATAGATAGATAGATAGATAGATAGATAGATAGATAGATAGATAGATAGATAGATAGATAGATAGATAGATAGATAGATAGATAGATAGATAGATAGATAGACAGACAGACAGATAGATAGATAATCATCTTAATTGCCAAATAAAAAATACACAATTCAGTAAATAAATCTTTTACCAAACTTTTATTTATTAATTACAACTGGTTATCAATTTTAAATTAATTTTTAGTATATTTTAAATATGTGGCAACATATTAAATGTTTTATAATTAAAAATTATTATAATTACTTAACTTTATACTAGGTTTGCAAATTTGGAAAGATATTCTTTATTCATGTAAATATATACATATAATTGTTACTTGCCTGAAAGTTTGTGCTGATGGTATATTATATGTAATAATATGTTGGACTACTTTCATCATTTATCATTAAATAAATGTTGAATGTATAGAAAATTTTTAACTTCATTTAAACTTTTCAAGTACAAACAACTTGTTAGTAATAATATACCAATAGACAACATAGGTCTATTTGTGTGTTACTACTAACAAGATGTTTGTATTTGAAAAGTTTAAATAAAGTTTAAAATTTTCTATGCATTTAACATTTAAAGATAGATGATGGAAATAGTCCAACATATTATCGCATACATATAACTGAATTTGTAAATGCATAATACAAAACATCCTAAAAAGATAATTTATATTTGAACTTGAGCATGGGTTTCATGGGAGAGGCAGACTTATTTACATTATAAAAATTAAACACTATGTCAAAGACATTCTAAAAAGGCAATGTTATTTATTATCATTGTGAGGATAAGGCAGGGGGTAAAATTCATTGAAGAGCTATAATTAGACAAAAATATGGAGAAACATTTACTGCTGGAAAAGTTAAAATATAACTTGACAAATTATCTAATAATCCCAATAACTGATCGGTATATACCATGTATAGATCTATTTGTATACAGATTAATTTTTATAGGCATTGTAAAACTCATCTTTAATGTATTATTATTTATTTATTATCTTTTGTTTCTTATGGTATTGGAATGACTGTATATTCCTTTGCAAATTATTGCTGCTGCTAATGATATATAATATTAAGGACATCAGATAACAATGGTTTCAATTTTTCAAAATTTTATAATTCTAATTGGATGCATATTACCGTTGGAAAAGAATTTATTATTTTATATTCTATTTCTGTTTGTGAGATGCTAGATAAAATGTATTAAATAGATGACAAGTAACACCAAACTACTGCCATTGTTGATCAAATATTAGCATTTGGTTATAGTATACTATTATCTAATAATTTCAATCTTTTTTCAGTCAGTGAATTCAGCATATATATATATGTTTTGCAGTTCAAATACATTCACTGCCATTTAATTAACCAGAAACTACTTCAGGATTTGATAAAAAAACTTCTATGCAGGGATCAATGTTTAAATATTAAAAGTTAATAATTTTTTACCTAAGGCACGTAGGTATTGATAGAAGCTGAAAAAGTTATATAATTATTTGTCTGATATGACCTATCTATACAAAGGGTCAAAGATACCTAAAATTAACATAAAACTGAGATTACTTAAATTTCTAGTTGCTGATGTAGTTTCAGAATTATATATTTTCCAAGACAATAAGTTTGGATTTTTAATTTTAGAATGATTTAGGCATATTGTGGGAAATTGGACGTTTATGTCTGCCAATTCAATGTTTCTTGCTGATGGAGGTTAATAGCTAAAAAGTAGATTGGAAATTTGTAATCAGAATTACATTTATTGTTTACTGTATATAATATACAAAGTTTAAATCCTATTCTTCTACTTCAGTTCTCCCAATTAATGCAAGCATAAATAGTAATAGATGACAGATAATAATCTCCATTAAATCTCTATCCATTATTGTATCCTCTGACTAGTTAGTTCCGGTTTTATAGTATCTTCAATGAGTAGTTTTGAATCTGAATCTAGAGCTCGTGAATTTTTTTTTTTTGATAAAATGCATATTTTTCCAAAACATCTTTTACTCCTTTTTTTCATTAGTGAGCTATCTGTCTAAAATTCAAAAACAATTTAATAGTTTCATTCCAAAGGCAACTTGCTTACATAATTATATATATATATAATATAAGACTTAGTATTTATAAATTTTGATGATCCCAGTTTTTTAATAACTGTTTATACTTCTTTTTTTTTGGTACTTAATAAATCGAGAATTTATTTTTATGTATTTACATTTAAAAAATGGATCAAATATGTAATAAATATATTACAAGTATAAATTATAATAGATGAAAAAAAAAAAAAGTTGATTAGCAAAAAAAAGATGTTATGAAAAATACATGTCAATACAAAATATGGATACAAAAGGATATACAAGTATGAATACCTAATTGTAGTCGATGTAAAAGCTTTAAGCTAGCGGGGGGGGGGGACAAAAATAAAATAAGAATTGTTTTTAATTTGTTTAGCTTTATTAAAAATGAAATTGAGATAAATAAAGAAAAAGAGACAGGCAGCTGAAAGAATGATTTGTCAGTGAGAATAAGAAGTAGATAAATTTATTATTGTTTATAACATATTTTAGAATGAAAGAATGTTTATGTTGACTAAAAGAGTTATTTGGTACAAACCCTATGCATAGAAGCATGTAACTTTATCTACAGAGAAGCTATTTTTATATTATATTATCAAAATTACTATTCCGAATGGACGTGTAGAAAGTAAAGTCGAAGAGTCATTTAATGTTTTACTTGCTATATACAACTTTCTGCATGTGTATATATATACACACGCATACATATAATTTCTTTAAATAACGTTTATAAAAATATTTATTTTTTTTCTTTACATTTTATTATAATAAAATAATAAATCTATTAATTTAATAGATTTTGTTAGATTATAACAAAATCTATCAATTTGAGTTAAAAATATAATTAATTATGCTTTTGCATAATATTAAATTTTTTCATTTTACAAGTAAATGTTTTGTCAACAAATTGCTTCGTGTTTATATTTTTGCAAACATGATTGTTATCATTTATGAAATAAAAAAAAAGAAAAATGAAATATCTTATAAAGGATCTATGATTCATTGAACAAATTGTTTGTGGGTCACGTCGTGCGCTGATATTAAAAAATATACGATCAATTTAAGTGAAGGCAATTTACAACAAAACATATTTATAAGATTAATGTATTAAAAAGTCAAAACGTAACTACATTCTAACTTTAATAAATAATAAATATTTAGATTAAATAGTGATAAAATATAAATAGAATACAGATATCCATTTATTCATGAAGAAAGGTATTCTCCTAAAAGATAAATTTCTCTAGACGACAAAGATTATATTTTGTAGAATAGAAGACATTTTACGATACATGTTTCATGCGCCGTATCATTAAACGTTGGCTCATCCAAGCATCCTATAATCATCAGCTTTGCAATTTGTCAATTGCTTTGACTCGCTGTTCAAAGATAGTTAGAATTATAACATGTTTAAGCAAACACATTTCTCATATTTTTTATCACAAGATAGCCATTTTAGAATGTTAAGAAAACAATAATAAACAAAATATAATGTATAAATATTACAAAAAAATAATAGAAAGAGTAATGGCATTTTTTAAAACAAAGACATAAAAAATAATAATTTGAGAATCGTGTTGTCGATTACATATATGTATATAAAAATCTTTTTTCTCTCTAAATATACAGATTTTCTTTAAAAAATTGAGACAATTTTACAAATTGACTTGTATGACTATATGAAATGGATAGTAGTAAAATAGAATCATGTTGATAATCTTTTCTAAAAATTGTTCAAATGGCATTGTTGGCTTCACTTTTGATAGTATATACAAAATATGTGGATAAGCATATTTTATTATCAATTCTGATTTATGGTATTTAATATACAATATCTTATTTTAAGGATATGTAGATGAGAGAGAGAAATTAACAAAAAAGATATGTCTTTATCTTATACTTTGAAAAAATTCATGGATATAGATCAAGAAATATTCAGATTAAATTGGACTACTGAATTATTGAAAGCGATGCGACATAACGCATCGTATTACTTAATAACATTTGAGAAATTTCTATCCTTTGTATACAGTTTCCATGACTGTATGTACTGTACAACATTTAAAATATGTTCAAGATAATGAATCTTCACCCTATCAAAGAGATATATATTCTAAGCTAGAATAATTAATGTATATCAGATTATATGATGCCTTAAAATGGCAATCATCTAACTGATTTCTAGCTTTTGCCTTTATTAGTGAAGACTAGGATTCAAACTTGGAACTAATGTATTTTTATTCAAGGTAATATCCTGAAACTAATAAAATGCTAAGGTTTTTGAACTGAAGTTAGGTCTAACATTAGGACAATTTTTGTTATATTTCATCCATTTTAGTTTATAATAATCGCAGGCTCTTTCTACTCTAACAAGTTTAATACCAACAAAAATATTTTATGGCACTATACCATATATCATTAGAAAATATTTGAACTCAAACTTTTAAGCTCCCTACATATATCTACTCAATGTGGGCATAATATGAAGTGGATAGATGTAGTCTGAGTTCAAATTCCTTCTAATTACATTAAGTTCATTATAGACAATATACTTGTATTTAAATATACAATATGATGTTTATTGAGTACTCAAGTTTGTAGAAGACAACTCTAATGCAAAGTAAGGTAATTGATCTTACAAGCATAAGAATAAAAATATGATAAAAATAATATGATACTATTATTTTATACCATATACACAATTCATGTGAATAGATAGATATTCTCAAAAATCTGAAATCTAAATTTGAAACAAATGTTGATAACAAATAATCTATTGTTGGTTTACTTTACCATCTGCTTATGTGCATATCCAATAATGCTTCTCCATTAACAAGATTTTGTATGATCTCATATGAAATTGTAGAAATCTATTAGGAAGTAAATCTGTTAAGTTATTTATTATTTTAATTCATTTTTAAACGATTTATAGTACATCTAATTATATTTTCAAACACTTAAACTTTGATAAAAATATTATTAGCAAGAAAAATACTATTATTATATAGAAAACACACTTTAGAATTAAATATAAATGGCCAATGGGATCACCATGAGTCACAGATTTATAATTTTGTTTTGTCACATCATAAAAAGATAATTATAAATAAATATAGCAACAAAATTATATGTGAAAGCTGTATATTATATTTTTTTCATTCACCATCAATAATAAATAAATATTGTCATTTAATTCCAGAAAAAAAAAAGATAGAAATACAAAGAGTAAAAAATAAAAAAATAAAAAAGAGAGAAAGAAAAGATATGTCTCAGAATTGTTTTATATATGTAATTAATCTTTTCTTTGTGCATTTTTTAATAGCTTCTGGTGGTCAATTGGTCAACATTTTCATATTTTTTATTTTAATAAATTAATCTTTATTCTTTAGCATATTTTTACACTTTTTTAAAAAAAATTATACAAATGTACATTTTAAAACAAAAAATATTCTCAAAAATAATATATCAACATTGCAAATATAAAAATAAATACATAATCAGAACAATAGATTTTAGATGACAGAAATGTATTTGTAATGATATAAAAATTATTTAAATTTTATTTTGTAAAAAATATATAAAACAAAAAAATTATGTTTTAAAGTTTAAGATTCCACTTATAATTATAAAAATATGACAAAAAATAATAGCTATAATATTTATTGAGATATTTTTTTTCTGTAAATGGTGCTAAAACATTTTGAAACATATTTAAATTAAATTATTATCTAACTATATAATGTTATCAAAAACTAAATATTTAATTTTATAAAAATAAAATTACAAATTATAATAAACTTACAGCTTTCAGTTTCAAAATTGAAACAAAGCTGAGTTTATGTGAGTGAATTAACTATTTTAAAACCAATGACCTTTCACTTGAAAAAATGCTCACTTTTTTTTGTTGATGTGATGTGATGCACTGTGACTTCTCATTAAACAGAGTCAGAAATCTCTCAGTAACTATGCCCAGAGAAACCTGTTATCCACTTTACCTTTCCTTTCCATTCCCCACCCTAAGTTTTCCTATAATCTGCTCCATCCCATTTCCACAACATAATCTTTGTCAACTCTATGGCATTTATATCTAAATCCCTCTTATCTTTTCTCAAACCCAGCATAAAAACCAATGACCCATATTCTGTAGAATCACTTTGTTCATATTTATTTTTTTATAACTTCATTATTTGTACTCTTTCTAATTTCAAGCATTTACATTCAATTAACAGATGCCTAATATTTTCTATGCCTTCCTTACACAATTTGCAGACTAAATCACCCACATTTTCCCATTTAAGTGTATATTTTCTTGTTGCTAAAGATCCCAGGTATGCACTGATCTGGTGGTGCCCTCCATAATCAAAAAATATATGTTCACTATAAGGAGCCCACCAAAAGTTCCAATCAAGCTTTAATTCTCAAGTGCCAAAAGAGAAAGAATTCAAAATCCCCATTGGAGCATCTCCATCCCCAGACCAACTTGTTTCGAGCCTATAGCCCATCTCAGTGAGGAACTAGGTCTCAGGACTCCAGACACCAGATCTAAAATACCATCTCAAAAGTCAGCACCCATCCAACACACCACCATCAATTTGAAAACCTGAACCCCTCAGACATGCAAATGTCCCCAAATCCAGTCAAACAAAATAAACTTTTCTCTGTTTGCTACTGACATCTAGAGATTTTAGTTGAAATTAATAAAACAATATATATTTTAATTTAAGTTTAACTGTCAAATAAAGACAAAGTCAGCAAACAAATTTTACAGATAGTCTCAAGTGCATCATCACTTTATGCCTAGTAATTGCAGCACAACTTAACCATACAATATACTTTGTGGATATAAATAAAATGAGTAAAGGATGAAAAGCACAGAATTCCATTGTCATACTTAATGAATATAAATAATCAGAAGCATGAAGCACTTATGATAACTGAACTTTATACTAAGCTAAATAACTGAAATCTAGTAAAAGAAAAAAACACGAGAGAAAATGATAGAATATGATAACTCATTATTCTTCCATTCAGTCATATATATTTTTAATTACACACTAATTTAAAAACTAATATTATCAAATTATGATTATATATATATATACTTTACAAAATTGTTAATATGTTATAATAATAAAAAAATTAAAATGTTCTTTAAAAAAGCCTTGATTATTAAGATATTTGGACATTATTGTACATAGAGATGAAATACACCTGGGTCTCATTTTACACAATAGATAGATTCCTCAGAAAACATGCGCAAATGAAATCGCGCAAAAATAGACGTAACTTACATTGAAAAAGGGGGGATGCTGTCTGTGATTTTTCAAAATTCATGTAAAAGCAAAGCACCAACATAAAATTACTTGAAAATTCGCGCAAAAAAAAAAAAATAAGGAAATAAAATATGACTAATAAAAAATTTCAAATTTGAAAAAAAATGACACAAGACAAACTTTTTTTAACTATAATATTTAATTTTATTCAAAATAATATATTTTTATGCATAATTTACAGTACAGTAATTTACATTTTTTATACACGTTTTAATTATTATAGCTATTTGCCGAAAAACATGTTCGTTTGCAAACAACTAGTGCCAACTTCACACTCTGTTTGTGTCAATGGTTTTCTGGTGACAATGTAATTAGTAATTAATCTTTGAGACGATGATTTTATTAATTGTTTATGAAACTAACAACTAAAAATTAAATTCTTATTTTTGTCTTTAATTTTCAATTCCGTTTAAAAATCAAATTTCACATCACATTATTTCAAGTCGCCGTAAGTAATTTTTAAATTGTTAATTACAATTAAAAAGCAGATTTTAATTTTTAATTGTCAAATTTAATTGTGCCCACTGCTATTATTGACCTTTTAAAAATAAACTTGTGGACACTAAATGATTAATAATTGATTACGTTTTTTTTTTAAAAAGCAAAAACAGAATGTGATTTAAAATGCAAAATTAACACGCACAATGTTTGAACAAATTTACATTATAATCTTGTAAAATTTAATGTGTGTATACATAAAATTGGAAATCATGATTTTAATTTTATTATTGCATAAAATCTTACTATTATAAAGCACTGAAAATATTGAAATTACTAAGATGAAAGTCGAATTCCAATAATGTGCTATTACTTTCAATATAACGTAAGTGCGCAAAATTTATTATTTAAAGTAATAGCACAATATCGGAGTTCGACTTCCGGTGAAACACGAATCGTGTAACTTCAAAATTGTGTTAAATAAGTCCGCGTAAAAAAAACCCCAGGTGTATATATAAAGCCAATTGAAGAATAAGATTTTACCCAGTTTGGAATTAAAGCTCTTATAGTATATAAGAGGTCCCCAACCTTATGCCCGTGGGCACCATAGCACCCACAGACCATTTTACATGTGCCTGCTGCTATCCGAACATGATAAAAAATTATTTATCTGATACAAATAAATTTAATTTTTAAAATTTCTTAAAATTATTGTATTATATTGTAATCAAATGTTAAATTTTTATTTTTGAAATATTTTTTTTTTGTACATTATGTGTATTATTAACAATATCCAACTATAAATTTACATTGAAAAAATAAATGATGCCCGCCACCTAGCCAGTATTATAGAATGTGCTCTTAAGTGCAAAAAGATTGGGAACTTCTGGTATATAAAATGATAGAGGAGAAAATATTTTTTAGACAAAAGTAAAAATTATGCAAATACAGTGAGTGATGGGATAAATAATAAAAGTGAATATGAAAAATTGATAAAAAACTACTAAAATTAAAAGTGTTACCTGTATAACATAACTGAAAATAATAAAAAAAATAGTTATTTTATGAATATTGTAATATAAAATATTTACAAACTGAAGCATATTAATAGATAATATCAAAGACAAAATGAATAAAATGCAAAAAAGAAATATATATAAAATTATTTATGACTGTCAACAATCATTTATGAAATAGTTAAGATATATGTAGCAATGGGGAAGTGATGGATAATTATATTTGAATTCTTAGCTAGTGATATGCAAAGTTTCTATTTCTTAATAAAATTCATTTAAATAAGCATAAAACTCTAAAAAAAAAAAAAGCAGAAATCATCACTCTTACAAACATCATCTTTTAAAAGTCTAAAAATTCAGATGCAGTGAAAAATCTAATTTCATCAATGAACATTCATGCTAATATACATAACACAAAAAATAAATAAACTAAGTGACATTTTAGCATTTATTGATTAAATAATAATATAAAAATATACATTTATTCCAATTAGAAATATTCCAAAATGTATCATAAATTAAAAGTCCCATATAATAAACAGGCAATTATACTGAGTTCTTATGAAGAAAAAAATAATTTGTTACTTTAAATTCAAAAAATCTAAAAATTTGATTTAAAAAATGAAAGCTTAAATTGAAAAATTATTAATTAATGAATAAATATTTTACTACACAAATTATTAAAAAGATTAATAACCTGTGGATATGTATATGATATATAAAAATATTTTGATTTCAAACAAAAAACATACATATTTTTTTTGCTTTTGCGGGGTGCCATTTTGTTTTTTAGATAGTGAAAGAATAATTTTTAATTCTTTATTCATTAAAATAAATTATGAAGGGAAAAAAAATTAATTACAAAGTATATTTTAAAATTAAAACAAATTAATACAATGTACTGTGAGAATAAAGGATGATCATATTTATTTCATTTTACTTTTTTTTTATAACATATGTTAAATTGAATTATGAATACAGTTTGTTATTTATATGATTTTATTAAACATTGGTTATTATAATTATATTCATGATTATTTATCTATTTTATAATTCATCATATTACAACATGCCATACAAACATATAATTGGTATACAAGCAGGATATAATAAACCCCTGAACTAGAACTCAAGTATATTCTTTCTGAGTTCGAATTCCATGGAATAATGAGAGAAGATTAGAGAGTACATAAAATAGACAAATAAAATGAATTTTCTACTGTTTTAATATAATAATGTTCTAATTATATTGATGGAAATAATATATGTTATCCTGTCATATAACATGTGATGAATACGTTATTTTGTTTGTCTATATACATGTTCAATCTGTCATAATTGCTTGCTGCATTTCGCACATTACCCTAAACTAATAAATTATCAAATGAGGGTATAGTGGCATTTATGTCATCCCATTACAGTACATTTTACAATTTTTTTATTTTTTTTATTTATTTTTATCAAGAAATTTTATTGTGAGCTCAAAGAACTACATTATTGCAATAACAGAGTTATGTTGTTAACATGCACTATAATAAAAGTTACATAACCCAATACCAATGGTCTGGGCATAAAAAAAATCAACTGTTCAATCACAAATTGTCCATTGCTACAAGGTTCCATGTAGCATTGTAAATGTATATTGGAGCTAATTTTTCATCTTTGTTTCTGATGGCCTGAAGTTTTGCCAGAAATAATTTCTTATGGTCCACCAAGATATGGCCATAAATGAGTGTGCACCTAGTTGACCAATAGGCAAACAACAGAAAAGTTATGATTCTTATGGATGGAAAGATCCTGTTGGATATGCTAGAAATCAGTCCGGTGAGGAGAGGCACTCTAGTTTTGTATATGAATGCAATAAAGTCTCTGTCCCATTGGAGTGATGTACAATGGCTCAGAATATGTATTATTGTGTCATCATCCTATTTACATAAAGGGCAGACTGGTTCCAAGCATGAGAACATTCTACGATAGACCAGAAAATGGCAAGTAGGCAGAGCGCTCAGGTTTAATTTAATCAAAAATTCAAAAAATTTCAGTTCGAGATGCCACCATTTAAACATTTTAATTATTGAATGATTAGGAAGGGTTTGAAGTGATGGGATTGGGGGAGTTTCTTCATTATTTAGGTGGTATGCATCTCAGTACATAATTTTTTGTGAGTTAACCTAAATAGGTAGAGGAATAACTTTTGCAATATTTAACAATAAGGATGACAACCAACTCCTCATGGGAGGAGGAGGGATGTCTGTATAAGAAACAGATGTAAAGAATGATGCTTCTGGAAAATGCTGAGATAGGTTAAGGATGGTGTTATGTGTACGCTAGAAACAAAAGATTAAAGCAGAGTGCAATGATAACCCATTGAGTATTGCTGTATTATTATTATTTTTTAATAAAAAGACTTCACAAAATGTATTTATTTTAAATAAAAAATTGATAAAAAAGATAATGTATTATTGATTCCAAAACTCTTTTATAATCTAGATCAGTGTTTTTGAACCATGGGTTCATGGACACATGTTGGTCTGCAAAAAATCTGTGCCAGTCTGAGGAAAATTTTGTAGACTGGCAGGAAACTTTGTAATAACAAAATAATAAGATTTTTAACTTGTAAATAATATAAACAGTTTCTATTTATTTATTGTTGCTGCAATTTATAAAGTTTATTATAAACCAATATTTTATTAAAACTATTAGATAATACTATTATAATTACTATTTATAAAATAATTATGTTTACGCATGACATATTTCAGTGACTTTTTTTTTTGAAACTTTAAATTTGACTTTGATTTCCTCATTTATTATTTTTATTCTTAAATGCAGGATTAATAATGTACTGAGCTGCAACATGTTATCAATGGGGGACTATCATGGATAGTTATCAAATTAAAGTCAATTCCATGGTAATTTATCACCCCTTACATCCCTGCTGAAACATTAAATTTTGTAACAAAGAAGCAGCAGTGGAAGTCACAGTAACTAAAATTATAATTTTAGAATAATAATCTTAATAAATAAAATATTACCTACAATGTTTTTTATTTCTATCTTAAAGTTATAGGATTTTTTAAATGTGGTTTACTATGAATAATTTTTATCCTTGATGACTATTTTTTTTAGCGTAAAACTGATTATAATCTTATTTTAAATTGGAATTTAAAGGAATCGTACATACGTACCATACCCTCAGTTTTAATCTAAGTTAAGCCAACTTAAAATATAGAAAAAAATATATAGAAAGTTTAGGACAATGTTTACTTACATTATCTGACATATTTCCTGAAATTCAGATAAATAATATTTTAATCTTGCATATTTTAACAATATAGTAATTAACATAAGAAATGCATGTGCATTAATGAGTATGATTGTGATTGAACTGCTTCCTGTAGCAGTACAGCTGAATATGATTTGAGAGTGAATGATTGATGTATGAAAGAAAGTAACATAATTGTGTTACACTTTAACCAATGTCTTGTTATGGCCTGTTATGATAGTCACTTGCATCACCCATGTCTAAGCAGTTTAAGTCTAAGGAAATTTATTTTAGCCTTCTGCCAGTCTGCAAGACATTTCTACTTTTGTCAGTCTGCAGGGGTTAAAAAGTTGAAGAATGCTGAACTAGATGATTAAATCTTTTTTTTCTTATTGCCAATACTGAAAATGTATTATTTTGACAATCATCATTATCAGAAACAAATTATATATTATTGATTTAAATTTGTACACCTAAATGTTTTAATTAATAACCTTCATTATGTAGAATTGATTATTAACTGCATAGTGCAAGAAATAATGCCCCCCCCCCTGTAATTTACAATTCTAATGTGTAATAATTTACAATTACTATTAATATATGTATTTTTTGCCACAAGCAAAGCAATGTTCATAAGAATTTTAATCCATAATATTGATTGAGCAAATATAATATGTCCAATATACACATTTTAAAACTTAATATTAACACATATTGTTTTACACATGATTAAAATATGGTTTTGAATACTTACTGTACTGAATAAAACTGGATTTTATTTTGCTTTTATAATCTCAATGATTAAAATCTTATTTCTTTTGATATTTCATAAATGAAATCAACTGTCTTGTAAAGACACTGGATAGAAATGAGATAAAACAGATTAATCATATTTTAATTCTGTAATCAACCGTATATTGTATACTGTATAATGAATAAATTCTGTATTGTACTATACATTTTATCATCAAGACTGCAATTTTATGTTTGAATGGCATTGCTTTAGTGAAGCATTATTTTATGACATCATTAATGATTATTGTTTTTTTTTCCATATGTCAAAGCATCGGCTGAGAAGTGAACCCATGACAACTGTCTGCAAGCAACTGCCTGCTTGCCAGGCAGATATGCTGACCTCTTGGCTATCAGTGCTTGACAATATTGTTTTTAAGAATGTTTTGAAACTATTTTAAAAATTGTATTAGTGAATAATCAATGGTAAATCAAAATAGTGAGTAAAATTGATGATTTCTATGGAAAATCCTTGCATAAAGGTCTATTACTTGTGCAAATGGGTATATGAGTATATGGCATCACATCATTACACATAATTACAGAAAATATTAATGACAAACCAAGTGCTAACTTCATTGTTTTACCTAAAATGAATTACACTTTTATCAAATAAACTTTATTTTCATTAGAATTTGAGAAAGTAGTTTAAAATGTGCACATGGTATAGCAATTACTAAAGAAGATAAAAATGCTGAAGTTAGAGACATTATATGAATAAACAAAATGAAATGGTTTACACACAAATAAACTCTGCTAGAGCAAAAAAAAATGAAATGCTACTAGACAATTAGAAGATTTTTATGTCTTGTAAGTAATATAATACAAATACATGTCTGAAAGCCATGAATAGAATTTGGTAAAATAAAAACACCATGAAACATAGTAATAACAAAACATTCAGTGAAAAGAATTTTGATATTTGAAGAAACATGCTACAGTAAGGTATTGAGAATTGAATGGGTACTACAAGTTTCTAATAAAGAAGTATATGGAAAAGTCAATGAGAGAAATTTTTTTTTTCAAATAAGTTATAAAGAAGTTGCAAATATTTACCATATATGTAAAATAATTGACAATCAGAAACTTAAAAAAAATTTCTAATTTTTGATATTATGCAAAAAGAATGATATTGAGTTATGAGGTTTCTGATAATGATCAAAATTACTTGATTTAGCTCAATGCAAACTCATATAAAGTGCATATATAATAAATTGTTTAATATATCTGAGATGTAATAGTAAGCAGTCAAACCTTCAGATTTATAGTTAATTTTATAAAAGCTTATATGGCTTGAGAAAAAATGATCCAGGAAAATTTATATTAAATGGTAGTTCTTGATTTAATAACTAACTTTAAAAAAAAACTGAGCTGCAAATTTAATTTATCAAATCGAATGATTTGATAAATTAATTATTTGTAATCAAATTTAAATATGCCAGTGAATCAATTTGCCTGAAATTTACACTCATTAAATATTATATCATGTTAAAAAATTTCAACCAATAAGCTTTAGTATTATAAATACTGCTGATTTGGTTTCTACTTAATATCAGAGTCCTTTTCTTTGTAAATATTAGCTGCTAATGCATGAAATGTAATATTTTGAAGTTATGGTAAATTATTCTAAGTCAGAGTTGAAATGAGTTGCTTGTTATAATGCCTTAAATGAAAATTAATATTAATAAATAGACCATTAATTTTTGCATTTCTAGTTTGTAATATAATGAATTAATAGTTCATCTTAATGTTTATTTAATAAAGGTATTATATTATGTAATTGATTTTGACTCTTCTATAGATTAATTTGCCATAAAATTAAAATGTTTAAAATTCTAATAACTGCAACTGTTGTTTTACATTTTAAAATCTAATCAGTCTTTAGTTTAGATTTATAAAGAAAGAGCTTTGTGCACTTATGTTTTAAAAGGCTATTAATATTTCATTAGATAGCTGATGAACGATGTTTATTCTGTAAACAATTGACCTGTGAGAGCTGATTGGTTGGTTCTTTTAATATGATATTATAATGAAAAGTAAATTACAGGTAAATAGATTATTTAAATTTAATTATACCGCAGATTTAATAATGTCTTGTCAGTCTAAACTCTACTGTGGTGTAAGCTTAACTAATAAATCTACACTAAATTATTATAGATACTAGTTAAATAACTATTTTTTGGTTTATTAACCTTTATAAGAGAGAAAACATAGAATTTTATTATATATATTCAATGGCCATTTTAACTCATAGTATTTAAATTTCTATTTTTTTAAAACAAAAATTTAGTTTTATGGATTTATAAGGAATATTTTTAAGAAAAAAAGATTTTTCTTATAATCATTGATGATTGAGAGGATAAAAGTATAGACCACAAAAACTGTCAAAAAAGAAAAACACCAATATAAATAACATTGTAGATAAAAATCTGGAAAGGAAATAATAAATGATCCTTACAATTTGATTTCAAAAAAATGGTAACAAAAATAATGGAAAGAGATATCAGATATTTTTTTTAGAAAATAGAGATTTATTTTTATTCATTTGTAATATTTTGTGAAATGTTAAATAAGCATTTAATGTAGATATATTTTAAACTGTTTAATTTTTATCATTGCATCTTTTATTCCAAAATCTATCATATTAGAAGTATTGACTAGTGCAAAAACTCACATCATCTTTTGTCATTATATATGTATTCGAAACAATTTATGTTTGTCAGTTTTAATATCTGGATATTTTTTTATTACACAATTGACTTGAAAGATAGGAACTGATTTCTATCCACTTTTTATTAATCCCACGAGGATAGATGATAAACCATTGCACTGTAGAGATTTTTTAAATTTTGAACATAAGTTTTCCATTTCAAACTTCACCATATTACAATCATCTCCTAGAGCAAAAATCTATTCCCACACAATTTTTATATGTGCACATTCAATTTAGCTTTATATAATATGTAATTTGATTATTTATTTTCTTTATTTTAGTTTTTATTATTACGTGCAAAACGTTCTTTTTTCAATAATTGTGACTTAATTTATTTATTTTTATTTAATACATTTTAGTTAATACTATTATTTTGATACGAAATAATTAAAATTTTAAATAATAAGAATGTTACAATAAAAAAAAATAAGCAAATGAAATTTACCATCTGTCACTATGTTTAGAAAATGAAATGAGGGTTTTAATTTTTTCTAATGCTACTCCTACTATCTTCGTTAAAAAATTTGTTCAAATTTTAAACTATATAAAACATTAAAATTTATTATGCACATAAATTTAAAAAGCTTCTAGTTTCAATTTGCAAGAAAAATTTATCTCTAAATAGTTTTTAAAACGAGTTGTAAAGTCCCATATTATGTAAATGAGAAATGCTTAGTTCTATTTCTAATTTTAAAAAAAATACAAAAGGATATTTTTTAAAATGTTTAAAATGTATAGAAATAAAATACAATGTCAAACAGACATTTATCTGTTTAGCCAAAAAAAAAAAATTATTAACATTAAATTACTAAAACATTAAAATTAGAGTAACAGATTTAGGGTCAAATCTTTTTGAACTAATATGGTAATAATTCCATACTGGTTTACTTTTATCACCAGCACAATGTAAACCTTACAATAAATAGTTTAAATTAAATAAATTTCAAATGTTCCTGATACTTTTGGTTAGTAATTTAAAATATTCTAGATTATATATATATAGAATTTAATTTAAATTGCTTAGTTAATGAAAGAGCTTATACCTCTTTAAAAATGTACAATAGTCACTACTTATAATTATTTTCAATAGTTGATTAACTTTAAAGTGAATCATTTTGACACCAAAGTATAGGTAATTCGTATTCCATACCTAGCACTGCTTTTGACTGAGCGAGTCATATTTATAGTAAAAAAAACAGGTAAGTGGAAGAATGAATATTGTATATTTTTTTGTATACGAACAACATTGTCCTCATACACTTATTTATATGCTTCCAAAAGAATATAGTCATTAACAACAACAACACCAAAACAAAAAAAAAAAACTTCAGAAAGAATTATCACAAATTTTTCCAGAGAATTGTATTAAATCTGAATTGTAGTCACCATCAATAATAATCTAATGAATTATTGCTAGTGAGGTCATAATAAATTGAAGCATTAGATGTGGCAGAGCTGGACTGTGACATATGAACCTTGAACTCCAGAATCTCCACTCTACTACTGATTAAACCATGCAAGGTGATGATAGTTAAGGGTAATTTAGTTTAATTATAAATTATGTTATACATTAGAGATTGAGCCATGCATTAATTTACAATATCTCTCCACATCTCTTCCCCAAATAGAATTCTTCTATTAAACTATAGTTTTACTTGAAAATACAAATATATAATCATTTAATCAAGACAAATGAGAATATTTTAATTCAATTACCCAAGTTGAGATTTGGTTTTTTTATTTTATTTTTCTCAGTATGAAATAATTCACAAACTTCTAACATTTTAACAGTTTATATTTTTTGATAGCTCTATTAGCTATTTGAATTAAATTTCAACTTTTTATTTTAACAAATTAACTTTTATTCTTTATTATATTTCTGCAAATTTCAAATTACTTTTAAAAATATAAATTTATAAATGAAAATCACTCTTAAAAATAATATTTCAACTTTACAGATATGGGAAAAAAAGTTATAGAATGAAATATGTAATTAAATTAATATAATTTTTTTTATTGCCATAACTACTGATATAAATATTTTACAAATGAAATACTTTTTTTTCAAAATAAACTTTATTTGCACAAAAAGTAAAATATACATTGTAATATAGAGTTCATGTTTATAATTATGTCTGACACATTAAAGACTAAGTAGTTATTAAATTAGATAATGAGTACAGGATTAAATGTAAAAATTTATGTTATGTTACTTATCAGGGATGATCTAATTTGGCATATAAATCCCATGGTGTGTAAAGTTTGAGTGTCATGAATAAATAATATACATGGCCATTGCTAAATATTTAATTGACTTCTTGTTTTGACTCAATTATTCAAACTAACTATTGTTAAGATATCATAAAGCAATGAAATTCTGTTTTAAAATTTAAAATTCGACTTGCAACTAACTTTATGACTAGTTGACCTGAATTATTTCATCTTTTGGCCAATTCATCCCCTAGTGAATTTTTTTGTAAGTATTATATGTTAAAATGCATTTAAAAAGATATTTTTTATTATAATAATTTTTTTCCTAAAAATTTTGTGTTAAAAGGGAGGAAATTCAAAATTCCTGCTCTTACAATAGACATAAGCCATGCCCTGATATGTTCAGCCATTATTTGTTACCAAGCTGTAAAATCTTCGGCATTTTATGACATAGTTTTCAATGATGCAAAAATGTTTTTATTTGCGAATTTATTATGGTTTTAGATATTTTTTAAAAATAATTTGCACTATATTTATTAGATACCAAGAAATATAAATTATTAATAACTTATTTTGACTTGAAATATTTTACTTTCAAAAATATAACATTATATTAGCAACTAATGTAAATATGACCTGAAGCAAATTAGAGGACTATCTTTGACATAAACAATCTACTTTATATTTATGAATAAGAAAATATCACAATTTTGCAATAAATATTCAAAAAATTTAAACTTTTAAAGCATAATTCATTAAATATAAGAGGAATAAATAATTATTCATTTGGATGTTTAAAAATAATAAGAATTAAAAAATATTTCATTGATTTTATAAACTGAAAATAATCTTTTTACAAACAATGACTGGTAAAGTCTTTGTTTTGATTGCGATTTCATTTTTTTAATATTTATAGAAACAAAATTTGAATATTTAAAATTTATTTCAATAGTAAACAAAAATATCAAATGAAGTCAAATTTATTATTTTCTAAAAAGTAATAATCATTTTATCATATATTTTACGTTGATGTCTGAGACAAAGAAAACATCAGAAAATGCTGAAATGTAAAAGGAGTGATGCTGCATTTTAGAATGGTTAAATATGATAAAATAAAGGAATATTAATGCAGGTGTTTCTTTTTCAGCCAATCATATATTTCTGCTTTATTTTATTACAATTTTTTTAAATTAATTTTCAAATAAAATTTGAGTTTAATCAAAAGTCGTCTTTTCAAAAAATAAATATTTCAAAATATTTTGCCTAAATAATCATACATACATAAACTAAAAAATATTTTTTTTTATTTTCAAAATTTAAACCTAAGAAAAACTCTCAGGCTCTCTCATGTCTAAAAAAAAACTACCAATGGGCAATATTGACAGCTTCTATGTATTAATTTTTTCTGGATACTGACATCTTGAGATTTTTTTAAATATTTAGTTCCAGTTTTTTTTCATCAAATGTTTGTGTAATCAAAAAATAAATGCTAAAGATAGTCACAAGAGATTGAATTTAAACTGAAATGATCAAAACATTATCAAAATGAGACTCTCAGCAATTGCACAAGTTTGCTTTATTGCTTTAATCAGCTTGGTTTTCTGGGGCACTGTTGATTAGAGTTTTTACTGATTGAATTGATCAACAATACTTAATTATGATGATATTATAACTTTTTTAAAACAAAAAAGCTTTCTCCCACAACTTTCTTTATAAACATCAAAATTAAAGAGAAAAAACTGGCATTTCTCAGAACATTTTTAATTTTTACAAACCATAAATCAACAAATCAGCAACTTTTATTTATTATTAGAAATTAATTTAAACAAAAAATTATATTCTTTTGTTATAACAAAAAATATATATCCCACTATTTATAAGTAAAAATGAAAGAAAGAAATACCTCCTGACTTTTTTACCTCTTTTTTTCAATATAGCTAAGTTAATGTGTGAGAGAAGTTCAAACTAGCTTTATTTCAAAAAGGTGTCTGCACCAGTACAATATTCACATGGACAAAGAATGAGGTAATAGCATGGGTAGTACACATTTCCATTTCTCATTGCCTCATTTATTCTTTGTTCTGGGTGTATATTTCCCCATTAACACTTATTTTACATACCTCAAAATAATAGTAGTGTAGTAGTAGTAGTAGTAGTAGTAGTAGTAGTAGTAGTAGTAGTAGTAGTAGTAGTAGTAGTAGTAGTAAAAGAAGTAATAAAATGTAGTAGTAGTAGTAGTAGTACTACTACTACTACTACTACTACTACTACTACTACTACTACTACTACTACTACTACTACTAATAATAATAATAATAATAATAATAATAATTTCAGATTTTTCTTCACTATTAATAATTATGTAAGATTTAATACACGACGTATATAGTGAAATTAAATTCATAAAAATTACACTAATATTTCTTAAGGCTAAGCGCTTTCAGAGCATTCGACTCCATATTCATAGCCTATGAATATGGAGTCGAATGCTCTGAAAGCGCTTAGCCTTAAGAAATATTAGTGTAATTTTTATGAATTTAATTTCACTATATACGTCAAGCGTATTAAATCTTAAATAATAATAATAATAATAATAATAATAATAATAGATTTTCTGCAGAAAATCTTGATATTGGTAAGTAAAATTAAAGTTTTTGGGGCTCAAACTCCTAAAAATCTAACAATAACACCACAATATAGAAGTAAAATAATATATACTTGTTAAGAAAACAAAAAGAAACTTGTTTGAAACAATAGTTAATGAAAATTGTAAACTCACTAGGAAATATAAAAAAATACCCTAACATTACAGTGAGAAAGAAAAAAATGGAGCCAATAAAACCATGTGATGGAGAATTTGGCATCAATGTGACCATTACAAAGTGTAAAAATTTAGATACAGTTAAATTATATGCAACCAGCACAAAAGCTAACATGTAGACAGTATAAAGAATAATCTGCCTGCAATAAACAATAAAACAGACCCATGATTTAGGGTAACAAATTCGAATGACATAAAACAGCTAGATTTAAAGATTCAGGAAAACAAAGACCCTCCCTTGCACCCTGCACTGATAATGCACTAATATATCAAGTGATAACTGAAAACAAACTATGAGAAACAATCATAAAAATCACAGACCACCCAAATTCCAGATACCTTGCTATTGAGTTTTTGATATTAGCCAAAAGAGCTGATTTCACAGCAAAATGAAAGTATTAAACAATTACGTTATTGTTATAGTCCACCAAGATCGTCAAAATTATATTACAGGAATAATTAAAAACACACTTTGAATGCATGATACAAAATTTCCAAAAAATGCTGGAACCATTTGATAAAGTAATAGCATTTCAACCAATACACATCAAAGACACACCAATACCAATATATAGCAATAGTTAAGAGACTTTAAGTTGAAATTACACAAAGGCATTGATACAGAATCCACACCAACACAGATTGCAGATCAGGAGGTTATGCTGTGCCTATATATATATATATATATATGATAACTAAACCACAATGTTATGTTTGTGATAAGTGTGGCCACTTAGCTACACAGTGCATTGATAATCAACTCATACAGGCTCTCCCAGCAAATAATTAGCACAACCAATTGCAACATGAAGATAACAAACAATCCTCAGAGCATGACTAGCATCTCAATTAAACAACATGAAAACAAAAGCAGGCTCTGTCCTGTCTAAATGAAGCCTCTGAACACAATAATGCAGAAGAAATCACAAATGTACTTGACTCTACAATAAACCAATTGAATAATATAAATGTAGGCTCTAAACATAAAGATCAAAATCAAACATATATCTTACTTGATATATCACATACACAAGTTATATCATCAATCAATAATATGACAGTCTCAAATCTGGATATGTCCAAATGCACACATAACTGCACAAAAATGATGCTGCATGTAATAATAAACAAAATGTCTGAAAACATCATGGAGTCACTAACTCCATGTCTCCCTCTTATAGAAGCAATTTCAACAGAAAAAAAATGACCTGGTTGCCCAAGGAAAAGTAAGCAATCTAAAAGAGCCAAAAAAGATGGAGACAATATTCTAACAGAAATGATTGACCACTTGGTGGAGGACTTCATACCTATTGAGTTTGATGGTAATCACCCATTGTTATATGCTCACAAACATTGACAGAATACACAGAAGCTTCATAGATATTAAAACACCACACAAAACCAACTTGAAGCCGATCACACTAATGAAATTAAAAATAGCTGCACTCAATATTAGAGGACTTTAACTCAATCACAAAAATACATCAGCTAAAACAATGGATAAAGATCATACAACCTCATATACTAGGACTTCCAGAAACTAAAATCTACAGTGGCTCACAAATTAACCCCTCAATACAACTAATTGCAAAGGTTACTGTGCATGATCCAGAAACACATCATCTTTCTCAGGAGGGAACTGGCCTGCTTATAACACCAGCTTGTTCATTTGAATCATTCAAAATCATATACATAGATGCAAATCCACTAATAGTAATGGTTAATCATCAAATCATCACACTAAACATTATATTTGCATATATCCCATCTGGTTCTGCAATTGTATCAAACCTTATATTAAACATAAACTCATTACTTGGTTCTAGTTCACATCCAACTGTACTAATCAGTGATTTCAATATGAAATATCAAGATTTTATTTCAAAATGGCTACATTAAATATTGATACCACATATGAGTGTTGAGGGTTTTTTGACATGTGATGCAATTACTTTTCGCAAAGGCCATCATACATCAAGGATTGACCTGTGTTTTTACTCACCTATGCTATACCATCTAATTAGCTTAAACATCAACTATCTCCTTTCTCTGATCATTCTGCACAAACAATGCTGATTAACCTGGCAGAAATTCAGACAGCATTATTTACACATGGGAAAACAATTAGAATTTTGCTTCCAACTGCCACTCCAGAATTTATTTTTTCAGAGACAAATATATTGCTCCAAAAAAATCAAAAATATGCAACTTACCTCCACCCAAAGATATCTAGCATTCACAAATCTTTTCCCATTTAATATAGATCACATTGCACACAAATCTCTCCCACTCCTCAGATTACTAGCACTGGATGATGTACTAGCACTGATTGATGAAATACACAGACAAATTACAATGCTAAATTCAATACACAACAGTCAACAAAATATACACAAGCTTGCTCTAGCATACAATAATATCTGTAACAAACTCAAGAACTATCTGGCAATAAAAAAGTAAAATGTGACTCATTCAACAACATACATGGGCAAAAAAATACATTCACTGGGCCTTGGGATACCCATCTACTGTCAGAATGCCAATGACCCTTACAGATGAGGGAGTCACATATACAGTAAATAACATGTTAAAACCAATATACAAAAATTACAAACATACCACCCAGTGCCAATCTCTTACTGATGTTTTTGGAAAACTAAAACAAATATTCCAGTCAACATCAGAGAATTTGCTGATAAATTGGTGACAATAATTAATAAATGTCACCCAGGAACACATGGCATCCAAAAATTTATCCTTGCACATCTCAGCCAGTTCACTTCCCAATACTTGTGCACCCTTCAAATCCTTATCACAGAAGCTACATGACATCCAAGGTTTATACCCAATTGTACTAGTCCCCTTCACCAAAAAACAAGCCTCCATATAAACACTCCAACCTCTAAACCATCTCAATGGGACCACTTGCCATTAAAATAATTTAAAAAGTGCTAAAGGATAATCTAGAGACACACATTCTACCACTAATATCAAATAGACAGTTTGCAAGGAAGCAGTCATTTAATGCACATATTGTGATAATCTTCAAAACAGTCTTAAACTCAGTTCAGGACTGAAAAAAGTATGCATTAATTGCAGTTCAACTTGATATAGAAGTGGCTTTTTACTCAGTTGACATTAATACATTAATCAACATGTTGGCTGACACCACAATCCCATGCAATCATCTGTATGTGCTCACTAACCTATTACTAAGCTGTGAAATCCATATCACACTGAATGTCAAAAATTCTCCATCATTTACCCCCACCCAATCCATACCCCACCACTCAGCTTACTACTATTTATCTTTTACATCAACCTGATTATCTTTAAAATCCAACAAAATATCAAAGGCAACCAGACATCAGGCATATCACAACATATAACCTGCATTGCATATATTAATGACTTTACAGGGTTCCTTCCTTCTAGAAAGCAAATATAATGCTATGGAAAAGGCTTCAAGACTGTGAATCAACACACCATCTGAAGGATAATCAGAATTAGACTGCCACTTGGTCTCTCTACACAAGTAAGCTGTGCACACAAACTTTCCAAGGCAAACTATTGGATTTTCTCAGCTTTGTCTTCTATATGGGAACAAATTGCAATGAAACACAAGATACAAATCAAGTTAAAAGATGAAGCAGAATGTATCACTACTTCTCTATCAAAATCATATCATTCAATATATGCTAAAATACTATTGTTCAAACAGCTAGTGATCACTAAAATAATTTACTATTATACCATAATTCAATTCTCCATAGCTTTCAAATCAAAAATTTCTTCATATTGTAATAAACTTCTATGAAATAGACAGTGTCAATAGCTGTAAAATCCCTTAGTCACCCAACAATACATAATGCTTTGGGGCTACACAACATATATATTTTTTAAATACAGAATACCACAAACCTTATAGTAGCAACCCTAAGACATTACATAGAACTTCAATGTCTAATCCAAATAATACCTACAGACAAACTTTCACCTTCACATTATTACCTATCATCAGTTATTAATCAGTTTAGAACCACACATACTTAAATATCACTGCAACAACAACAAAATATTCATATTGGCAAATCTATGTGCTGGTATACTCAAGATATATACTAGATATTTCCACCCAGATTCTTGGAATAAACGACTTTTTTGCTCATTGCTAATGATACTGCAATAGGAGTTACTCTCAAAGCCCAGATCAAAAAATCTTGTTGGCTCATATAAAGTACCTTACCTATAAAATATTAATATCTTCAGATTTTTTTGAACTAATAATTTTAGTTAATATTTCTACCATCAGATGAACTCATAACCAGCAAATAGTACTAAGGATATGCACAAGATAGTGAAAAAAAAAAACCAAATATGCCAACTGCACCATCAAATACTTCATGAAATCAGCAGTTGAGAATTGTTTAATTACATTGGTACTTCAAACAAATAAATAAAGATGTCAACAACAATTAAAAAACTCCAAAATTTATTTCAACCAAAATAGTCTCTTTAGTTTATAATAATAATCTCAAATGTTGTCATTACTGTTTTGATTTATTTACCTTCAGTTTACAATTGCTATATTTCTTGCACTTAATGATAATCACCATTTAATATATTAATGATTATTAATAATCAATCACTTTATTAGATTAGGTTAGAGATTATTTGTATTATCTTTAATCAAGTTACAAATTTTAAACATATTAAAAATCTGTGTATATGGTCTTATTGATTTTATAAAAATAATGATTTCCATCCTTATAAAATGAATATTAATAAGCATTATTGTGTTTATCTAAAGATAATAATCATCATTAAGTAATTATAGAAAGTATTGTATTTGTAAGTAAATATAGGAAACATATGATAAATAATTGAAATCCACAATAAAGTTATTTATTAAGTATATAATGATTTGACTCAGTTTAAGAAGATATTTCAACTGTCTCGATTTAAGAGGATAGTTCAACTAAAATACCTATTGGAAGTGATTTGTCTTTTTGCTGATAACTTTATTCATATTTTTGAAATGTGAGAATTCTAAGTAATAGTTTAACATATACAAAGATAAAACAGCGTATAAATGATTCACTGTAGAGCTAAGTCCTTTCCAATAGCCATACAGACTTTCCAACTGCCATGTGATAAGGGTTAATGCATATGTATTATGCTTATGATAGACTGCATTTAAAGTGCATTTGACTAAAATAATCATATTTTGTAGCGGTAATTTTACTTCTCGACAAATATACATACTAATGCATGATTTATCATTCATATATACATATAACCAGATAAAATATAATAAAAAAGTTCTGAAATAAATTGTATAATATATGGTTTATTCCAGAATTTTTTAAATTATATATACAGGTAGGTATATTTTGAGGAGATAAAATATTGTACTTTTACCTGATTAATATTAAATATGTAATATTTTGTTAATTTTCATTCATTAAACATTAAAACATAAAAAGAATAAATCAAATTCTAGTTTAAACGCTATTAAAATCTGAACAGTCTTGTGATGTAGAGCTTATTAAAGTTAATGACGTAATTTTAAACTCGATAATTAAATTGTTGCTTAGTTAAACCAATCTATCTTTGGCTAGAGAACTTAATATACCATTGATTATATAAACATAAATTTTCATTTCAATATATATATATCTTTTATTTTCACTATTAGTAATAGTGTTATTATTAATAGTAGCAAAAGCACTTTTGTGTCTGTTTAACCCAATAATTCCAAATGCTATATAAAAAATAAAACACTTTTAAAGTATATTTTATTTCTTCATCCTCATGCTTCAAATTCTTTAAGCTTTTGCATTATTGGAGGCTATATTTCAAATCAATATATATTTTAAAATGTAATATTAATATTTTAAATTGCTGCGGGTTCTAAAGTTTTTTTTTTTTTTTGCTAAAAGCTATTAGCATAAAATGTTTGTAATTCATCTGTTATTTATTTTTATTTCAGACATTATAAAGTTCAAACATATGACCTTAGAAATTGCTTTTTATTTTGGTTTTTGTAATATTTCTTTTAAACCTGTTCACTTATCTTTCTTTTTATATAATAATAAATAACTTTAATAATAAACCAAGTTAAAATACATTCAGCTTTTATTATGCCACAGTAAAAATCCGTGAAAAAATGTTTACGCTATTTGAAGTAATAGCTCGTTACATTATTTACATTAGTTTAACACATATTAAAGTGGGAAAAAATATTTCTTTACCTGCAATAATTTTGTTTTCTTTCCAGGTATTTTATTTTAAAAGACTTTTTAATGGCTTTTAAGAATATTTTTTTAAAGGTTTTGTAAATAAATAAACATTGACAGCGTAATGCACACAACAAATTTTATATTAAATATAATAATTATATACTAACAATGAATGTTGCATTGATATTCTTAGGCATATGCCATTAGCATTTTATCAAAATTTATTGAGAGTGCTTTTTGACTATAACGTAGCCATAGTCTCTGCACCTGAAAAAATATGGGGTATTACTGAAATTCACATTATCATTACAATTGCATTCTTTACTTTTCGCAATCAGCATGTTGATATTCATCTGACCAACTCAAATTTATTTATTTATTCTCTGATTAAAATTATATAGATATCCATTTACTATATATTAATGAGATAAAAACTATTTCAAAGTTTGATCATCTTGGATTTGAACATCAAGTTGGACTATAATATGAAAAGATCCTATATAACTATAACTTAGTTTTTCTAATATACTTAAAGCAATTGATTCATTAACCATGTTCAGAATTAAATATTATCGTTTTTTATTCTTTTTTTTAAGATTATTAGCTTAACATTTATTTCGGATAAATTATCTGAAGCTAATTTATTCAACTATACAGTATTAGTTGGTAATAAGTATACAGAGTTTAAAAATTACAAGTTAATCTACATGGTGAAATGAGTGATGAGTGTTGATGGCACTGATTGTAAAATTAAAAAAATATTTTGTAGTTTTTGTAGTATGATGAGTCGAGCAACAGTAGTAAGAGGGGTGATATTATCATACTGGTATTAAGCCAAAAAATAAACTATTATTAATTTTATATTTTGGAGCAAGGTGTAGAGCAAAAGAGGATAGTTTTTGTATAACTTTCTTATAAGGTAAGCTCAATAGTATGGGACAATTTTTTTAAATATAGATTGTTTCCCCCTTGATACAAAAAAGCCAGTGCTAGATCAACAAAAAAGAGTTTAAAGATAAATTGATTCAATTTTTAATAAATTGATTCCATTACTGCATCAAAATAATATTAATTAATAAGATTGAATCGAAAATGCTTCCAAATTCTATTAAATTATTATATTGAATAAAATATTGTTTTAGATATACATGTGTTAGTTTATGTTCTGATTCTTAAAGCTAGGTGGCGCCTTGTGGTCAGCATTTGCCAATCTAAGAGAAAAACCTATTTTGGAAGAGGTGGTATGGCAGGGTATAATCAGAAAAGAAAAAGAAAAAAGGGGTGGCGGTATAGGTGTTATATCGAAAAAAATATTTAAATATTGTTAAATGTCAAGAACATTTGTGGTTTGAAATAAGGTTGGGTAGACAAGAATGGATGGTGGCTGTAATGTATATAGCCACTGGAGATAGTCAAACTGTAATGGAGTGGAACAGTAGTATATATGAATGAGTTAAGGATATACAGAGTTTTAAAGAAAAGATGAAGAGAATAATGGTTATAGGGAATATGAATGGACATATTGATGAAATTGATGATGTAGATAATAAGAATGGTCAGTTTTTGAAAAAATTTTGTCAAAGAGTAAATTTGAGCATTGGGAATTTTTCAAATATGTATGAGGGACAATACACATGGTCTAGGAATAATGTATTTCACACAATAGATTATGTATTGATAGAGAAAGAGGGAATGAATAAAATATGGAAAATTAAGGTGTTTGATAATGAAGAGAGAGTATGTAATAGTGATCATAACTTTATTGTAATAGAAATGGTTAGTAATGTGATGGAGGATAGAAATAAAGGTAGAAACAATAGTGAAAGATGTGGATGGAGAGTGAATGATAAGAATAAGTTGGAAGAGTATAAAATAAAAGTTGAAGAAACCATGGAGCAGTTGGTTGGGGATGAGTATAAGGATTGGTGTGGTGAAATAGAAAAAGTGGCAAATAGGGTTTTAGTTGAGAACATGCAGAGGAATAAAAGTAATAAAAAATGAGAGTTAGTAAAAGTGTAAAAGAGAGGAAAGAAGCATGCAAAGAATATAAGTGTGCTATTAAGAACAAAGAAAGTGAAAATGATATTAATGCTAAATGGAGAAAGTACTTAGAAAAGAAGAAGTTGGCTAAAATGGATAATTATAGAGAGAGGATGAAGTTAAATTGTAAATTGTTGGAGGATATTAATAAAAGTGGAAGAAATGGGAGTAAAAAATTTTGGAATTACATTAAAAGGAGAAGTGTAGGGGAAAGAGAGATAGTATTAACAGATGATGAGGGAATAGAGTGTAGCTCTAGAGAAGAGGTAGAGACAATTTTAAATAGATATGTAATGGATATAGAAAAGATGTTAGATGTGAAGGAATTAGTGATAGAAAACATTAAAGCAGGTAGTAATGGGAATATTAGGTTCACAAAAAATAAACTGAATGAGGCCGGGAAAATATTGAAAAGTGGAAAGGTGAGATGTTTAGATGGATGGGTAGCAGAGATGGTAATGAATTTAGGGCATAAAACAAAAGCAAAGTTATTATCATGTTTTAATAAGATGGTACAGAAGAGAGTTTTTCCAGGTAGTTGGAGTAATACAAGAATAAGATTATTATTTAAAGGAAAGGGTAAGGATTGTAGAAAGTTAAATAATTATAGACCAATAGCAGTAACATCAGTTTTATATAAAGTTTTCTCATATATGGTAGCTGGAAGAGTTGTAAAATGGATGGAAGAGAATAATGTAGTGGGGAAAATGCAAGGAGGTTTTAGGTCAGATGGGCATATAGGAGATAGTTTGTTTGTAGTTACACAACTTATAGAGATGAGTAAGAATTCAGGTAGATCGTTATATATGAGTTTTATAGATATAGAGAAAGTATATGATAGAGTAAATAGAAATAGATTATGGGTAAGGTTAGCCAATCTGGGAATGGATGTAGCTTTAGTAAAAATTATTAAGAAATTATTTGAAAATAATTATTATACTTACCAATAAGGGGATATAGAATCAGTTAAAGTTAAAAATGGGATGGGATTAAGGCAAGGATGCCCTATGTCACCTATTTTGTTTTTGTTGTTTTTGAGTGAAATGGAGAAAGCAATAGAGAGACTAGGAAGAAGGGTAGAGATACCATTAGTAGGTGGCAAGGGAGTATATAGTTTGTTGGGTCTTTTTTTTTGCAGATGATATCTTTTTGTGTACAGAAAAAGAGAAGATATGGTAATTATGTTGAGGACATGTGTAAGGGTGGGTAAAGAGATGGGGATTAAATTTAGTGAAGATAAATCAAATATAATGATGGTTAATACTGGAGAAAGAGAAGATGTAGTTTTTTTATTGGGGAATATAAAGTTAAATGTGGTGGATAGATATAGGTATTTGGGAATCATCTTATGTAATCAGAAAAATTGCTTGGATGAATGGGAGAAAAAATTGGTAAATGAAGCAAAGAAAAGAAAGGGTTTGGTAAAGAAATTAACAGTATTTTCATATAATAAATATGATGTAGCTAGAATTGTATGGAAGGGATTTGCAGTAGCAGGGTTAACATATGGTAATGATGCATTATGTGTTAGTAAAAGGGTTTTAGATTATTTAGAGACAGTACAAAGGGAAGTAGGAAGACATGCATTAGATGCAGAGATGTGGACAGCAAAGGAGGCAATTCAAGGAGAAATGGGATGGTCAAGTTTTTATATGAGAGCTGCAAACTGTAAAATGAAAATGTTTGGTAGATTGCAGTGTATGGATAGTAAAAGAATAGCCAAAATAGTGTTTAATTGGGTTATGAGTAAAGGGCAGGTAACAAGATGGGTGAGAAAGGTAATGCAAAAGATTTGGATAAAGAATTTATATCAGTATACTTGTATAAAAGGTGGGATGATTGTGTTAGGAGAATTGTTGAGTGTTATAGTGGTAAGGAATGGGATAAAAAAATAGAAGCATTAATAAAAATTAGGGAGTTGGAGAGATGGAGAACTAGTATGGAGGGTAAGAAGAGTTTAAATATATATAGAAGTAAATGGAATATTGGATGCGAGTTAATTTATGATAATAGTAAGGAAAGTGATTTATTGTTTAAGGCTCGAATGGGATCTTTAGCAACAAGAGAATATACATGTAAATGGAAAACTATGGGTGATTTAGTGTGCAAATTGTGTAAGGAAGGTATAGAAAGTATCAGGCATCTATGATTGAATGTAAATGCTTGAAAGCAGAAAGGGTACAGATAATGAAGTTATGGGAGAATAGTTATGAACAAAGTGACTATACAGAAAGTGAGTTATCAGTTTTTATGCTGGGTTTGTGAAAAGATAAAGGGGATTTAGATATAAAGGCCATAGAGTTGACAAATATTATGTTGTGGAAATGGGATGGGGCAGAATATGGGAAGACTTAGAGTGGGAAATGAAAAATAAAGTGGCTAACAGGTTTGGGCATAATTGCTGAGATATTCTTGACTCCATTTAAGGAGAAACCATATACATCACATCACATCATGAATCCAAAATCTTTCATCTGTTACAATATATATATATATATATATATATATATATATATATATATAAAGAAAAAAGAAATTAACACAATAGACAATGTGTAATAAATAAGCAATTTTTGCATGAGTATGTAGATAATTACAGCAACAAAATGAAGTACAAATACAATCATTATTAACTGCTAAGCCAAGCTTTCAATATGTAGTATCTTTGTCAAAGCATGACTGTAATAGGAGAGTAGCAAAAAAGTGTTGGCATTCTTAATAATGCTGTATAATAAATATTTAAAATACTCTCTAATCTGGCATAAGGCAATAATTAACAAGAGAGTAATTTAAATATTTATTGTACAGTGTTCTGAGTTTTAATCTCATATATATATATATATATATATATAAATAAGCTGTTTTCCCTTGCACTTATTTTTATATATAAAATCTATATATGAAATTAAAGCATGCACAAACCTATTCTGGGATTAAATACAACAAATATGATTATCACACCACCTAACAAAAATTTTCCAATAACACTCTCTGTGTGTAATAAAGCTCCAAAATCAAAAAAGAAAAAACAGTTTTATTTGACATTTGTAACTCACCGGTAGCAACCATTGAGAAGTTGGTTGATATCAAGCAATTTTTTTTCAGCAGTAGTGAGTTTAATAATTTATTTAATAATTTTGGTAAACTAAAACAGTTTTAACATTGTAACTAGGTTAAATTAAATACTTAAAATCAAATTCAGATTAAATTAGTGATTTCACAGTATTTAGTTGTTAGTTTTTATTATGCTATCTCATCCTTTATGTTCATAAAACCATGAGTTTTAAAAAATATGTTGACAAATTAACCATCTGACATAATATTTGGATACATAACTTCATTTTCCTAATGGTTTATTAGTATTTGTTTCTTCAATACAAAAATTAAACCATACTTTTTAATAAATAATGAAAATTAAATTCTGTCTTCATTTTCACACTATTTAATTCTCTAACTAATTTTGTGTATTTTTTATTTAAGACAAAACACTATTTTTATGACTCATTTGAAATCTCCACTTTATTAGCTTGACCATTGACTTTGCTTAATTTTGATTTGTTTAACTGAAAACTATTAAAATATGAGTGATAATGAAAATTTTAAACATGTTGGAACACAAAAAGAATAGTGCATTACTTTGTTTAAATAATCTTACAGTCATTATGTGTTTTACTTACAATAAATAATTGCATTGCTAATTCAAAACAAACTTCTTTATATACAATGAAGGCCAATTGGAAAGTGAAACCACTTTATTATAATATCAAATATTGAAATAGGAGTGGGTATTCATTACTATAACAGCATTTAATATTAAAAATAATTGCAGTTAACAATATATATAGTAAATAAACAATTTCCACATGATTATGTTGATAATAATTACAGCCATATTTATTAACTACTAAACCAGGCTTTCAATACAGAATATTTTTGGCAAACATGATTGACATAGGAGATTAGCAAAAAAGTTTTGGTGTTCCCAACTGTATATGAAGATGAATTAAAGTGGTCATAGTTTTTAACAAATTTGCATGTGTGCATATGCATGTGTGTAAATCATGCAGTCAAATGAAACAACCTGTATTTACTAAGGAGAATGCTATTAGCTGCTATATATTACTGTTTGCAGAATTTATAATATATCAAGCTTCTTTAATTTTTCATTTCCTGTTTTTGCTTTCAAGACAAATCATTTTAGGGTTAGCGGGTTTAAAAGAATAGCCAGTGTCATCACTCATGAAAAGAACAGTGGCCACTCTTTTAAACCTGCTGACCTTAACATTGTTTGTCTTGAAAGCAACAACAAGAAATGAAAAGTTAAAGAAGCTTGGTATATTATAAATTCTGTAAATACAATTAATATAAAAGCTAATAGCATTCTCTTTAGTAAATATAGGTTGTTTCATTTAACTGCATGATTTACACACATGCATATATACACATGCAAATTTGTTAAAATTGATGATCACATGAACCTATCTTTACATACAGTTAACTTTTTTCTCATACAAAAATCTGATGAGTTAAAACTCTAAATTTTTGATTGGTCAATTACAAAATTAGCAGTCAAAAAAATATTCATCTTTTAATATATTCATTTTAGTTTCATTTGCAAAAAGCAAATTAATAATTTGTCAGATTATAAAAGTGAATGACAGTTTTTTCAAAATAAATTTCTATTTATAATTATAAAAAATTTTATAGTGGAGAACCTTACAAGAACATTTGTAACTTATTAAAAAATGTTATATATGTCAGTGATTTTTTTTTTCAATTTAAGTTCATGTAAAAGCAAATAATTTTTACTAAAATCTTAACTATTTTTGTAAAATAATTTTATTTTCAGCATATTTTATCAAAATAATTTATAATATGTAAAAAAATACTGAAAATGCACTCTAAAACATTCATTTCCATTTTCAAAATCAAAACAAAGAAGTTGGAGTGGTGAAAATTATTGACAGGCACTTCCTTTTGTTCAAAATGAGAACCAACCAATTAGCATTTAGGAAAGTTTGCCTTCTCCCATTGGTGTAGCTTCAAAATGGGCAGCATCTTATGATACTTTATGAGTTTTAAAATGAGTGTAAATTCACTACAATAATGTAAAAATTTGCCAATTTTAGAGCGAGTTAAAGCCATGCTCTAGTTTACTTGAACTTAACAGAAAAAGAGTTAACCTTTTCAATAACAAAAATTTTGTTTGGCTGAGTGAGGTAAAACTCTAAACTTTTGTTTGATCAATTACAGAATCAGCATAAAAAGTATATTAATCTTTTAATATTATATTTATTTTAGTTTCATTTGTAAAAAGTATATTAATAATTTGTCAGGTTATGGAAGTGAATGAAAGTTTTTTCAAAAATACATTTTTATTTATAATTATAAAAATATTTGATAGCAGTGAATCTGAAAAAAAATGTTTGTAACAAATGAAAAAGTGTTGCCGATGTCACAGATCTCTTTCTCAATTTTACGTTGTGTAAAATAAATATTTTTTGCTAAAATCTTACTATTTTCCTAAAATAACATATATTTTGAAGATAGTTTACCAAAATACATTATAATATGTAAATAAATGCCAGAAAAATATTCTAAAACATTAATCAAATAAAGAGCTTGGGCAAGGTAAACTGTTGACAGGTGTCAAAATTCATGTTAGCGCTGGTTTTTTTTCAATTTACGTTCCTGTAAAAGTATACAATTTTTTACTAAAATCTTACTGTTTATATTTTCAGTATATGAAAATAATTTATAATATGACAAAAAATACTTTTAAAATGGTCTAAAACATTCGTTTATCATTTTCAAAATCAAACAAAAAAGTTGGAGCAGTAAAAATTATTGACAAGCAGTCTTCTTTGTCCAATATGGTCAATAGCCAGTCAGCGCAAAGCAAGGACTTTCTTCTTCCATTGTTAAAACTAAAATTTGAATATTATTGATTTTTTATTTGCAAAATAATCCAAGAGAGAGCAGCATCTTACAGTACTTTTTTAAACCTTTAAAATGACCATAAATTCTTTACTGTAGCATTAAAAATGAGAAATTCGAGCAATTTGAAGCCATGATCATTTTTGATTGGACAAAGAAGTTAAAGAGTTAATCTTGAATGATTTATATACATATATTATAACAGTCAACAGAACCTCCCAAACTGATCTGCAATGCCAGGGCACCACTAGGCTCTCTGAACCTAGAAAATTTATAAAAGCAGCAAATACATAAGGGAGAGGTTATTCTTTTATTGAATTGAAAGCCCCCATCACTAATGCAGGGAGAAGCTTAGCTTAAAATATCACATTGCATATTTAAAATTTCTAATTCTTGATTTTAAGATACTATTAATAAAAATGTATATAAAATAAGTTACTACCAAAAATTAACAAAACATTGTTATTATAATGCAAACACACAATTAATTATTAAATACATTTGATTTATATTATATGCACAGATGGAAACATTTAATAGATTTAAAACAATTTTAATATTTTACTAAGTGTAAATACACTACATAGATAGAATATGCAAATGTCTAAGCCAATCCCTTTTAATCCTAGGCTAAAATTTCATGTTTAAATCAATGTTAGCTTATATGTATACTGTTACTATATATTGTAACGGTAAGAATTGTCCCTCCACGTAACAAAATCTAGAATATAGGCAAAATATACTAAAGGTGATTGAATCCAGATGCTGTGATCCAGAATCCGACCAACATTCAATTCTTTCACCTCTGTTCAATGATTTACTACCTATGGATGACATTGCTCCATGTACACAGACAATCAATTCATTCTTGGTCCAGCAGTCACTCCTGGTAGAACAAGGGACTCATAATTTAACTAATTTATCATTGATTTGGTCAAATATATACACATATGGCTAAGTAATTAATTATAGAACTTAACAGACTTATCCACATATATATGAAATAGTGTATGTGCAATTAAATATAGAGTTGGATAAAATGAATTCACGGACAATAAAATATGCAAATGAGTTATAATTTTAAATATTATTAATTTAATAAAACAATAGCAAACAATAAATCAAAACATACCAAATTATATGATAGGAATGTGAGGTATAACACTCACAGGCATTAGATAACTACCGAGATTCATGTTATATATCTCATTATAAGCATTTATTAGTGTGTAGTGCAGTATTGAAATTTCATGCCTATATTAATTAACCCTTTTCCCGCGCTCGACGAGACTCCTCGTCGACATCTAAAATCACTCTAACTTAGTTCGTTTTTATACGATAAAATTCGTTAAATACGTATTTAATTCGTTTTTAAAAGTTCTGTACGATGGTGACATCTTCCGATTTATTTTAGAAGTAAAAAATAAAAAAAAACGCATTTAAACCTAAACAAAGAAGGAACATTATTTGTGATTGGTTCTTAGCATGCTCTCAGCCGAAAAAGACATTCTGATTCGCTGGAAAGAACAAAGAAACTGCCTGATCAAAGAAAATAAAGAAAAACGCTGAGATTTTCATTTCGAATACGATTTAAATTATTATTAAATAATATTTATGGAAATTAAACATAATTTTCAGAGAGAATAATAAAAAAACAAAATTATTTTCGAAAAATATTGAAGATTTAAGTAAATATATTGAAGATGTAGTAAAAAGAAATATTTACTTTTCTATAACGTAAAAGTCGATCTTTTTGTTTACATTATAACTTTTATGTTGCCGATATAGAATATCTTAGAATAAATAAATAGCAATTTATTTTTGAAAGAACTTTCGTTTTCTTCATGACCTGAAAAATTAATTATATACTTTTTATAAACGTATCTGAGTTGAATTTAATATTATAGACGAATATGTTTTAACAATAGGCTTTGTCTTCAGTTTGTGAGTTGGCCAATTAAAAGATTTGATTTTTATCTCATACAACCAATGATTTAATTAGCGGTTTAAGGGTTAATATGTCAAATTTCTAGCTCTTTCGTAGTCTGCTAGATCATGCAGAACTTTATAGCCAAAGTTATATAAATAACTATAATAGCGCTCCTATGGTGTCTATTTATACAAAGTTAAGTCAAGCATGTAATTAGGCTCAGAGATATGCAGGTTGGCATGCTAACCTAGATTAGGACATACACTAATGCTAGATAAGTATTTAATATAAAAGGAGAGAAAACTGGTTTATGATAGGTTTACCTATATCCTCTATGGCACATATTAAAATATTAATTAAGCAAAAAGGGGCAAATGGGTCATTATTCTTGGGCTTCAGTCACCAAAGACTCAGTTTGCCCTAATACTGCTCAATTTGCCACGAATAAGAACATTAGTAGTTCAGGTAATCAGATAAGCATTATGAATCATCTAGGTCCTTGTGCCCTAGTTCTAAAAGTGTGCTTGAACATGAACTAAAGTGGATGAGAGTGACCTCCGCTAGCACATCATCAAGAATCATGCAGCAAGCTGACAAGCATAAATTGCATACTTTGTAAGGACACATCAACAACTTATACATATATATAATGCAAATGCGGAAAATTATATTACTGTGTCTTAAAATTAGATAGTGTCTATTTGCATATCTATATAATCAAGTTCTCAAATTTAGTATTTTAAATATACTATTAAGGGACTAAATTAATTAGTAACCTAGTTTAATATTATCACCTGCATCTCAACATATATAAATCTAAGGAGGATAAAGCATATTTATGGGGTAATTATGAATAAAACATTAAAATATGCTTTGCATATTTATGGGGTAATTACGAATAAAACATTAAAATATGCTTTGAGAATATTTCTGTGGCTAGTTCCAATGATATACAAGTTATATATGTAAATAGTTATAATTCATAACTAAAATTAGGCAAACTACATAAAATAACTAGATAACTGATTATTGTAATATTGATACCCAAAACTTAATCAGTAAAATAATATGATCTCGAAACAGCGAGTAAGAATGAAGAATAATAATTCAATTATTTAATATTAAATTATAATGAAGATTTGAAATTATCTTCGCAAATCGATAAGCTAAAATTCCATTTATAAATACTTGCGGTTTCGAGTCCTTTGGCATATTAAATACACATATTATATTAAATGATAAAATCATAGAATAAATTGAATAGATTTAGAAATAGGCATAAAAGACCGCAGAAAATTATACATTTAAAATAGATTATTAGGAGTTTTAAATTTTAAAAGAGAATTCAAGTTCTATATTATAAAAGAGAATTCAGGTTTTACAATCAGATAAGATTTAGCATTTTACAATCAGACAAGACTTAGCATTTAACAATCTTCTTTGTATATTTTAGTAAAGGTGTTTGGGAAAGCAGATTAAATGAATAGCTAGCTTGTAAAAGAGAGAAATGAAAGTCACAGTTTATTAACAGAGCTCTGAGAAAAATTTACCATTTAGTTGTTTCCGTTGCAGTTAGTTTTGAAGCACTTGGGATGATAATAAGTTGACACTTGATGATGATGCATAGTTAATAAAGATTTTCCCCAGGCTACTTTTGCTGGTAATGGCATTAGGTTTCATTGGACCAAAGTTCTCCATTCTCTGCGAGGAGAGGCAGAAAATTACGGCCTCTACTCGAACATTTTTAGGTGAAACTGACGTGGATTCGGCTTACAGTTCACTTAATATATATATCATCTGCTCTTTGTTAATAAAACTTTAAGTATTTATACCTTTTGAAATCTGCCCACCTGTTATTTTTTTACATAGCTGAAAAATCCATTTAATTATTTTAGCAAAACATTTAATTATTACAACCGGTAGAAAGATTTATTTATTTAGAAAAACAATTTTAGTGATAACAAAGTAATTTAGATTCTGTTTTTCTGCTTATTTTGTTGTTAACATTTTATATTTCAAATACCATCCATGCTATTTTAGAACTATTTTAGGACTAAATGCGTGACCTACATTAAAATCTGTTTACAAAATCAAATGTTATTTTGACAAAATTACCTTCGTAATTAGCAGAAAACATTTTATAACCATAGTGTGGCAGAAGAAATGCAGAATAACAGGAAATATGCATACGCAATTTCAATAATACAACAAAAAAGTTGCTAAATAATTTAACTAAAATATTTCTTAAACTAGAAACATCTATAAAATGAATATATATGTCTGCAATATATATACCATTAATATAACAATAATTTAGACTAAAATATTTCTTAAATTAGAAATATTTATAAAATTGATACATATCTGTAATCTATACATATTCAATTAAATTACAGACATACTGCTCACATATATATATATATATATACGTGATTCTGCATATATAATAATTTAATGTTATTCAGATGGGTACTCTGGGAGGGTTTAAACCTGGCATATAGATAGATGTGTGGGTAAAATAAGTGAAATGGGCAGATGGATGAAACTGACCATTTCATATCCCCAACTTACTTTAAAAAAAATCAAATAAAAAAATGCCTTTATTTAATCTGAATTATTAATGATTAATGATCAAATGTTGGTTTTCATTTAAACAACCAAATTCAAAACTCTACTTCTATCATAACACATCTCAAAGTATTCCTAGTCTTGCTTAACTATTATACTCACACTCCACCCCAAAAATAAACAACTTAGATTAAAAATAGATATATAAAACAACAGAAAAACTTCCTAAACTAATTAGATAATATAAATTTATATATATATAAAAACTATATTTCTAAAGTAATACAAAAAAAATGTAAAAGTAATTAGATGTTGTTAGTAAACCCCAGGGTCGGTTAGTTTAATATACAAGTAAAAAGGTAGGGGTTTGATCCATGTACTTATGATTGTTTAGGTAGGATCTGGGGGTTGTTTGATATCTAGCTTTAGTCTAGGAGGATGGTAAACTCCTATGACCATCCTATTTTCTTTCAATGACGTCACCATCTTATCTTTCCACATCCTATTTACATATAAGTGTTCTCCCCTTTGCATCACTCTTGGGGTCTTAGGTTTAAATCTGATCTTGGTAGCACATCAATCTCTACCTCTGTCAATATGCTGGTAATGTGATATTTTGATCAGGGGTTGATCCCATTTATTGAAGGATAAGTACTGTAAAAGAAACCCAAAGGATGGCTTATCTGGTGGTTTCTTGTGAAACACTCTCGAAAGATTGGCATGTAAATCAGACCAGACAAATGGTTTCTCAATGGTCCTCCAAGGTTCACAGCAAAACCAATGCTTCTCCAGACCAGGAGCCAAAGGTTGATTTTCATCTAACCTACTATAACTGCTTTGGGTAAACCCAGGTTTCTGTCTGAATTGTTGTATACTTTCTGAGGACTCTGGAGGTCTATTCTGCCAGCAATGAAGGTCTCTGAAATCCCACAAGACCAAACTGCCCACTGTATTGGTCAACACTGCCAACTGTTGGTATTTCATGTGTTTAAATTTTACTGGACATCTATTGATACTATTCAGGACTTCCTGACCAGAGTTGTATACCATCCTATACTCATGTTCCAGCAGTGCCACACTCCATCTCACTGTGGGACTACTGTTACCAACCTCCAGATCAATGATATTAAATTTTTTTTAACTCCACTCAATATTCTTATTGCCCTGCCTATACTTTGGAGGCTGGACCCCACTTCTCTATCCTCGGTCTTCCCCACAACAATTTCTGGTGACCAGTATTTTGTATCATAAGCCTCAACACTCTCTGTAGCTGTATTTGGAGGATCCCCAAGACCCATTCACAACACCAGTATCCATGATCTTGGGTAATGTAGCTTCTATAGCCCCCAGCTTTTTAGTTCTACTCATTTCTATCTCCCTACTCAGGCCATCACTATCCTTTGGACTAACCAAGGCTCCCAGGGATGTAGGTATCTGTCCCATTGTAGGGTTAATATGGTCCCCTTGGCAAGTTGGTTTCAGTATTATAGAGGTTTGAACCTGGTTGAGGTTTTCTTTGAGTTCATGCAGGCCATCCAGAATATCCTTTTGCATATTCTGCAATTCCTTGATGGTCTCCCCCTGCACCCTCAGTTCTTCTTTGGCAGTGGTTAATTTTATTTCTAATCCATGTTTAATTTCTCCTACCACTACCCCTAATGAATCTTTTTGGGTCTCAACCATCTTCCTAGTGACCTTGCATTCACTTCCTAGTTTTTGAATAACCTGTCCCTCCCTTATGAGCTTCTAAGAGCTCGGTGACCTCTATCTTTATAGTTTGGAAGTTATGCCTACAATCTATCCTCAAGTTCTCTAGACTTTCCAGCAGCCTTTCTTCTATTTCTTTATTTCTAACTTTTCTTCAATCCTACGATCTCTGGCCTCCAGATTTTCTTGGAGTTTCATTATATTCTGGTTGTTTTCTTCCAAACTTCCTTGAGTCTTTGCCTCCAGACTTTGATTCCTTTCTTCAGACTTCCTCGACTCTTCTTGCATGCATCCTCAAAGATCTTCTCTCATCCACTCTTGAAAATGACAGAGCATGGTAGCAATCTCTGCACTCATTCCAGGCTGCACTATGAAGGGGTTTTTAAAATATATGGTGCTTTCCACATAGCCCTCCTTTAGATCTTGCTCAATCCATACTTCCTCTTCTCTTTCCCTCTCTGAACCATGCTTTCCACTGGATTGATGTTCCAGCACCAGTCCCTCTACTACACCACAACTACACTCTTTTCAAACATCACTTCTTCAGACTCATCAGATGTAACAGAGCTTATCCCCTGTTCTCCTAAGCTTCTGTTAATTCCTTCCACGTCTTCTACTTCACTTCACCTCCTATTTCTTCCTCAATATCACTATCCATTGTTTTTCGCTATATTGTCTATTAACCCTTTGGCTATTATGATAAAAAGGTTTTTTAAAATTACTATATAAATATGGCTTATCACCACTCTCCCCTCTGGAAATGGCTTCACTTCTGGTCCAACTCTCCAATAACCTCAGCCCACTCTAGCTTGCCATAGCTCCATCATATATAGTGTCATACTTAACTTATAAAATAATTTAATAAAACTACAATAGCTACACCCAATATATTTATTAAATTTTCTGCCTAATATAGACATAGTTTATAAATTATAATATTAGACATTTAAAATATAAGCTATATAAAATTCATGAATCAATATTTATTAAAACAAAATTTATTCTTACCAAGTACCTGTCTCTTTTTAAGTCAACTGCATTCGTTTCTATTAATAAAAATTTTTTTATAAAGATTTATTATTGTGTTTAATATTATTATTATCATTACTATGCCAGTTTTAATTTTATTTGAGTACTCATACAATAACATAGTTTATGAATCTTGCCCAACTCATTTCATTGTCTGTATCCAACTCTTTAAAACATTTCAAAATATTACAAAAAATATATTGGATTTCTTTTATTACCATTATGTTTTCTCACTCCTGATGACAACATTTATAATGAGAGACATGTGGTCTTCTCTGAGCGCCAGTCATCAGTGAGCAAGTAACATTAAGCTTATGCACATCATATACCAAAAAAAAAATTTAATTGTTTATTAGACTACTCTAATAACAATGAAGTATTTCACTTCAATCACCCTATGTGTATATATCTACTCTGTGCCAGCAAAGGAAAACAAAAAAAATCATTTGGCCTCTCTCTCCAGCATATGCCAATAAAAAAAATATTTTACATATATATAGTATGGGAGAAAAATATTTTATATCCCCATATTATTTCATAATTTTAACTTTTAACTAACAGGATTAGGGATTTGACAAAGTTTGAACCAAAACAAAAAAACATTTTTATTAATATATGATATATCCCATGTCAATATATTATAAACATACATACAACATATCTTGATAACAGAAGTTATGGCACATAAATAAAACAAAAAAAAATCTGGAAAAATTTTGTAGATATATATTTACTGACACAGAGTGAGAAGATATGAGCCAACTCAGTGTATGAAATAAACTACTATTTCCCAAGAAAGTATTCAAACCTGGATGAAAAATTCTATATGTGTTAAGTAGTCAATATTATGCACACACATATGTGCATATTAAGTGTGCAAATTAGATCGAGGACCTCATGCTTGGATATCTGGAATCATGTTTAAAAAAATTTATATCACATATATATATATATAAACTTTATATATCCCATATATATATAAAACTCTTTTTGCTATACTTTTTCCCATTTAAACCAAAATTATTATTTAGGTATGTGCATGTTTACATTATAAAATCCATATTGTTGCATTAAAAACTCGGGGAAAAAAAAATCAATAAATATATTTTTTTGGAAAAAAATTAGTACACATATATACATTTATTTCTCTCTCTAACTGCCTGCATTCAATTAACGGTCATGTAAAACAATTACCAAAATCTAACATCTGGGCATTTATAATCCGAGAGAAAAATTGTACAAATATATATTTCCTATTTCCACATACATTCGATTCAAGGTAGAGGGAAATAATTAACGAATCGAGCAAAAAAAAAACTAATACCTACATAAATATTTTCCACTCACACGCAATCAATTTAGTGTTATAGAAATAATTAATGAATCGAGCAAAAAAAAAACTAATATATATATTTTGAGAGATTTAAAAAAAATAAAACTTTTAAAATTTATCCTACTTTCTAGCCTGAATTCAGAAAAAAAATATTTTACTCAGGATATATGTGTGATTTATACAATTGAAATCCTAGAACCTGGAGAGAAAAAAAATATACATATATCAATCAAAGGGAGTGTGTGTATACTATTTGAAATTCCTAATTTACAGCATCAGAACTCAGAAAAAAATTATACACACATATACGCACATCTCTTCTCTCTACATATATTCGGTTCAGGAAGGAAAAAATTCACATACACATATATAGCTAATGTGCTCATGATCGTGGGAGTAATCAAATAGAGTCAACAGTTTGGGTGGTCAGAATCCAGAAAAAAATTACACACATACAACTAATATGGGAACATATCCATGTCAACATCCCCTCTCAGGTATGCGGGTTTATATTCGAAAGCCCTAGATGGTACATCAGAATCCAGAGAAAAAAAAATTACATATGCATTTTTTTTCTCTCATGCCAGATTCATTCATGGTTTGCTCAGGGTCGTGTAACTAAGTAACTTCCCCATGTTGCGCACCAGAACCTGAAGAAAAAAACCTATGTAATGGTAAGAATTGTCCCTCCATGTAACAAAATCTAGAACATAGGCAAAATATACTAAAGGCGATCAAATCCAGATGCTGTGATCCAGAATCCGACCAACATTCAAACCTTTTGCCACAGCTCAATGATTTACTACCCTATGGATGACATTCCTCCACATTACACAGAAAATCAATTCACTCTCGGTCCAGCAGTCACTCCTGGTAGAACAAGGGACTCATAATTTTATCATTGATTTGGTCAAATATATACACATATGGCTAAGTAATTAATTATAGAACTTAACAGACTGATCGACATATATATGAAATAGTGTATGTGCAATTAAATATAGAGTTGGATAAAATGAATTCACCGACAATAAAATATGCAAATGAGTTATAATTTTAAATATTATTAATTTAATAAAACAATAGCAAACAATGAACCAAAACATAAATTATATGATGGGAACATGAGGTATAATGCTCACAGGCATTAGATAACTGCTGAGATTCATGTTATATATCTCATTATAAGCATTTATTAATGTGTAGTGCGGTATTGGATTTCATGCCAATATTAATTAATATGTCAAATTTCTAGCTCTTTCGTAGTCTGCTAGATCATGCAGAACTTTATAGCCAAAGTTATATAACTAACTATAATAGCGCTCCTATGGTGTCTATTTATACAAAGTTAAGTCAAGCATGTAATTAGGCTCAGAGATACACAGGTTTGCATGTTAACCTAGATTAGAATGTACACTAATGCTAGATAAGTATTTAATATAAAAGGAGAGAAAACTGGTTTATGATAGATTTACCTATATCCTCTATGGCACATATTAAAATATTAATTAAGCAAAAAGGTGCGAATGGGTCATTATTCATGGGCTTCAGTACCCAAAGACTCAGTTTGCCCTAAGACTGCTCAACTTGCCACGAATAAGAACATTAGTAGTTCAGGTAGTCGGATAAGCATTATGAATCATCTAGGTCCTTGTGCCCTGGTTCTAAAAGTGTTCTTGAACCCGAACTAAAGTGGATGAGAGTGACCTCCACCAGCACATCATCAAGAATCATGAAGCAAACTGATAAGCATACATTGCATACTTTGTAAGGACACATCCGCAACATATACATATATATAATGCAAATGCATAAAATTATATTACCGTGCCTTAAAATTAGATAGCGTCTATTTGCATATCTATATAATCCAGTTCTCAAATTTAGTATTTTAAATATACTATTAAGGGACTAAATTAATTAGTAACCTAGTTTAATATTATCACCTGCGTCTCAACATATATAAATCTAAGGAGGATGAAGCATATTTGCGGGGTAATTACGAATAAAATATTAAAATATGCTTTGAGAATATTTCTGTCGCTAGTTCTGATAATATATGAGTTATATATGTAAATAGTTATAATTCATAACTAAAATTAGGCAAACTACATAAAATAACTAGATAACTGATTATTGTAATATTGATATCCAAAACTTAATCAGTAAAATAATATGATCATGAAACAGCGAGTAAGAATGAAGAATAATAATTCAATTATTTAATATTAAATTATAGTGAAGATTTGAAATTATCTTTGCAAATCGATAAGCTAAAATTACATTTATAAATACTTGCAGTTTCAAGTCATCTGGCATATTAAATACACATATTATATTAAATGATAAAATCCTAGAAAAAATTGAATAGATTTAGAAATAGGCATAAAAGACCGCAGAAAATTATACATTTAAAATAGATTATTAGGAGTTTTACATTTTAAAAGAGAATTCAAGTTTTATATTATAAAAGAGAATTTAGATTTTACAATCAGACAAGATTTAGCATTTTACAATCAGGCAAGACTTAGCATTATGAATAGCTAGCTTTTAAAAGAGAGAAACGAAAGTCACAGTGTATAAACAGAGCTCTGAGAAAAATTTACCATTTAGTTGTTTCCGTTGCAGTTAGTTTTGAAGCACTTGGGATGATAATAAGTTGACATTTGATAATGATGCACAATTAATAGAGATTTTCCCTGGGCTACTTTTGCTGGTGATGGCATTAGGTTTCATTGGACCAAAGTTCTTCATTCTCCATGAGGAGAGGCGGTGAATTATGGCCTCTACTCTAACATTTTAAGGTGAAACGGATGTGGATTTGGCTTACAGTTCACTTAATATATATATCATTTGCTCTTTGTTAATAAAACTTTAAGTATTTATACCTTTTGAAATCTGCCCACCTGTTATTTTTTTACGTAGCTGAAAAATTCATTTAATTATTTTAGCAAAACATTTAATTATTACAACTGGTAGAAAGACTCATTTATTTATTTAGAAAAACAATTTTAGTGATAACAAAGTAATTCAGATTCTGTTTTCCTGCTTATTTTGTTGTTAACATTTTATATTTCAAATAACATCCACGCTATTTTAGGACTTTTTAGGACTAAATGCATGACCTACATTAAAATCTGTTTACAAAATCGAATGTTATTTTGACAAAATTACCTTTGTAATTAGCAGAAAACATTTTATAACCATATGTGGCAAACTAAATGAAGAATAACAGGAAATATGAGTACGCGATTTCAATAATACAACAATATAGTTGCTAAATAATTTAACTAAAATATTTCTTAAACTAGAAATATCTATAAAATGAATATACATACCAGCAATATATATACCATTAATATAACAATAATTTAGACTAAAATATTTCCTAAATTATAAATATTTATAAAATTGATACATATCTGTAATCTATACATATTCAATTAAATTACACACATACTGCTCGCATATATATATATATATATATGATTCGGCATATATAATAATTTAATGTTATTCAGATGGGTACTCTGGGAGGGTTTAAACCTGGCATATAGATAGATGTGTGGGTAAAATAAGTGAAATGGGCAGATGGATGAAACTGACCGTTTCAATATATATATATTGTGGGCACTAGCTGTGCTAGTATTACATGCTCCTTAAGTTTAAATTTAGATTTAATTAATAGAAAAATAATATTTGATTTTCTATATATCTTTTAAATAATAATGAGTAGCTCATTTAATGTAATGTTTTTTCATATCAAATGATAATATAAATATTGTAGATATTTTTCTTTAAACAATAATGTGATTATTTTAATGAATTATAAATAGTTGTAAAAGGGAAAGAAAAATATAAAATCAAATATTTTTTTTTATTCTTTCTCTTCAATAATTTTAACTCGCTACCAGTATCAATTTGAATTTTGGAAAATGTATTAAGAGAAAAAATTTCTCTTCAATAAATTATTTAGCAATTTTAATTCTAACTTTTAAGAAAAATAAATAAAATTTTAAAATAAAACAGAGGGATAAAAAAAGTTAACATTTTTGTTGATCTTTGATTTTAATAATTAGACTTGCTTTTTTCTTCTCTTTTTATCTTTCTTCAATACAACAAGCAGTGTTTATCAAATCAATGTATTTAACTGATTTTTTTGCTTTTCTTTTAGTATAAGAAAAAAGTAATTAAAAGATTTATTTTGGCATAAAATAAACAACTATAGGTGATTTTTTTATCATTTTGTAATTAAAAAAGATAAAGAAAAATAGCCAAACAATTCTCTCTGGTAAAAATAGATCTAATTGATCAGTATTTAATTTGATTATATAAAAGTTAGAATTGTAATTGGTCAGAGACAGTTTTAAAATTAGAAGTGTGAGTTAATCAGAAGACCTAAGTATCTGGTAAGAAGAAATTATTCCTGACCTAGATATTGAAGATGATAGTCAATTCTAAACCAGCTGCTAAAAAGAATGAAACAGAAGTTTTAGCAGAGAACAGTAGAAGTCTTAACCAAAATGTTGAAGAAAACAGTAGAAGTTTTAATTTAGCAATGTAAAGTGGACTATGAGTTGACAATAAAATATTTTCTCCCATAAAAACCATGTGCTAAGTTTAGCTAAAAGCTAAATCTTATTTATTTCCATATAATCTGCAATATTGAAATAAATGTAAAAAAGAAGATAGCCCTGAAGTAATCTGCAACCCAAACCTTGTCTCCAACTAAGAGCATAAGTGTCTCTATGCTAGCCTGACTTGGAAAATTTATTGGAAAGCAAAATGAATAAATGCTGTTTGTGTGTCAGTCTAAAATATTATATTGCAAAATGGAGAGTAAAAGGACTGTGTGAGTTAACCTGGAAGTGAAAAAACCTTCAAAAAGAATCTGGAAATTATAAATACAAAGAAGGGCTCCCAATAAAAAGTAAAACCATAGTAAAAAGGTATTTTCTTTAATGTGCACATTATATCTAAATTTATAAATTTTAAAAATAGTTAACAATTGATAATAATGAATAGTTTTATTAGTTTTTGTTTCAATTGAAACATACTTTGTTTATTCATGTGATTTTTTTGTCAAAATTATAAAAAAGTTTTTTTTAGTAACTTGATTTTTATTAAATTTGGCCTTTTTTATTTTATTCATTTATTTCTCCTTTTCCCCCAAAAATTATTTCAACAATTAAGCTAATATTACTTATCTCTGATTAAAAAGTCATTTTTCAATTCTCCTTATTAATTTGAATGGCTGAAACCTCTTTCATGCACTTTGTGAATGCTTGTATGACAGCCAATCAGATGTAATGATAGCTGTCTATGTGGCTCTCAAATCACAATACAAGCCAGAAATTTTACTTATTAAAAAAAACTCAATAATAAAAAAGATTAATTCAATTAATGAATGAAAATGAAATGGTTAGTTTTCTTTTAATAGAAAACTATACTTTTGATAGAAATGTATAAATTTAAATTTTTATATTATCATTTCATTTTTTTTCATTTATTGTTAATCAGTTACTTTATTAAATAATTGTTTAAAAAAATCTTCTAGTGTTAAAGTCTTATTTCTCCAGATATCTTTTTTATGAATTGACAGTGTGTGTGACTTACTTCAATACAGCTTAAAATTTGAGTTTGTTTTCAAATTATCCCATTAAAATTATTTTTAAATAAATTAGAATAAGCTGTTAAATTGATTTATTTATCTCTTACTCACAGTAACAGTTCCTCTAGTTTTTGTGCCTGGGCTATATTAGAGCATATCAGCTAGTTATATGAATGAAGGGTTTTATGTTTGTGTTTAGACATCCATATGATAACTCCAGAGGCACAAAGGAATACATTTGAAGTTTATTCATAACATTTTGTTTTTCTTTAGAAATTTATAATTCACATGCATACTAATGGTACTATATGGCCAGGATGTAGATGCATGTTTCAGTATCTCAGCATAATTTTTTTATTATAAGTGATGAATTAGTAATTAAGTATGTGTATCCAAATAATTGGGTTAGATTCTGCTCTAAGTTTGCAATGGCTAAATATGTTGTCTGTTTTATAGAGTATAGTTTTAAAATCCAGTCACAAGTTTGACTGTTAATTTTTGATTGTACTATGAAGATTATTACTGACTGTTGATTGCTGATGAGTTTTTGATTTAATTATTCTTCTGTAGTTTCGGAGATGCAACTTATGTTTTTGTTCATGCTGATTCTCTGTTCTTCTTGACAGTATTCCTTTTATAATTAATTTGATTAGATATATTATGGTAATGATAATGGTGTGCCATATTCACTGCTAACACTCCATATATATATATTGCAGTGATGAGCTACAACCTGATACACCATCCAATTATTTAAGACACTCTACCAATTGGAGCCATATAGACATATTTGCTTAACCAATAAATTACCAAGCAAATTATCATATAAACATTTTTTCTTTCCAACACATACATTTACCTAAACATCTTTTTTATTTTTAAAAGAAGTAATAAAAATGATTAAATTACTAGAAAAACAGATAGGTATACTAATACTGGAATAAAAGCTGTTATATGTTACTAACTGGGGAGAACTATACAAAAAATCCTACACATAAACTTAAAAAAAAATGACTGAATTAAAATCTAAACACATAGCAACCATTTGTAGAAACAAAATTTAAAATATTTATAAATTATTATTTTTTATTTATAATCCCATTTATTTATATTATGTCTGCTAAACAATAGAAAATGTCAAGGTTAAAATGCTTAAAAAACTTCACATAACCTACAACATAGTATTAATGGTTATACTGTCTTCTGCATTCAAAGATAGAACTTTTTTTTTCTGCTTAAAAATAAATTTGAATACAAAATGGATGTGAATGTTTGAATTTAAATATATATATTTTTAATATTAGTCAAAATTATTAAAAGCTGAATTTTTAAAGCAGTCGTTTGAAATGGAAGAAATAATTTGAAAGTAAAAATTTAATTATTTGCTACTTAGACAATTTTAGTTAAATTTACATGTTGCAGTAATGTTCAATAATTAATTGTTTTGATATATAATATTATCGTCATTGAAATCTTGAGAAGCAAATGAATCAATAAATATATATTATTTTTATATCATGATTGCTTAGTCATCAATAAAGCCATGAAAAGTTAAAGATTTTACCTGCCCATTTAGAAGAAACTTGAAAACCATCTGTTGCCTTAGATAAAATGCCTAATCAAATCCAAGACAGGATAATTGAAGAACATTATTATTTTTTTGACCCAGACAAGAAATTTATATTCTTCGTGGGACCAGAACTTCATCTCCATTCATAGGAATTTATTTAGCAAATAAACATTTTCCAGCAGACTCATCGGACTTTAATAAACAAAATGGGATAAGAATTGTGATTTTTGTTTTATTATTTTGTCTATTGTAAATTTTATGTATTCATTATATTTTCTACAATTGGAAGCTAATGTGTTATAATTTTAGAGAAATTCTGTATGAGAGTAATGATGGGGGAAATATTAGATTTAAATATATATATTTTTTATCATCTTTAATTGTATAAAGAATAAAAAAATTACTAGTTTTGACCTCCCCATCTGACTGACTTTTGACAAATTAAGAGAAAAATGAGAGGTAAGAAATTTTAACATTATCTCATTAATTAAGCTTACTTTTATATTACTTTTAAATGAATGATTTATAACCATTGATCTATCTAGACAACAAAGATATATATATATATTTGTTATGCTTGTATATATATATTGTAAATTAGCCAGCTAAAATTGCCATCACATATACATATTATAATTTTACATATTCATTGTTCTAAATAATTAGTCAAGTACATGAACTTCTACCATTGGGTTTAGGGCAAGGATTTTATTTTTATTAATATCATTATAGATATCAATATGGTAGAGATTCATCCTTGACAAAATAAATTACAAGTGTATCAGATTTAATTGTTATTCATATTTTTTTTTTGTTAATCAATAAATGTTTATATAATTTGTTATTTTAATTTGGTCTCTAACTCATCATTATTTCCATATCCACCATCAGCTTTATAACTCTTCATTATTCACATACCCATCATAAACATTATTATCTTATTTATTTTTACACTTGATAGAGGAAATACATATACATATTTAAGTCATTTATTATAACTTTTAATACATATATACTTATACTGCACATACATATTTTTTATATATCTTATGCTTAATTGATTTTTGGTAATTAATTATCACCTATATAGAGGTGCAATAACTACTATTAGTGTGCTCTCCTTTCCTGATAAGAGAGCTCAAGCAATTACTTCCTGAGTTCGAATACTGTGGTATAACATGGTTAGAAAGAGTGAGAATTGGATGAACTGACCCAGATTGTATCTAGGTTAATAAAAATAGGTAGAGCTAGTTTATTGGAAGTAGGTATAATCATAGGTTTTGTATTTCATCACATAATCACTTGCATCCTATCTCAAGACCCAAAGTTTGACCATAGTAAGATGTGCTCCCCCTATCTCTTCTGGAAACAACCAGCCTGTTACAATATATATATATTGTACCCTTTTGTTTAGGTAAATATGGATTATTTAGATCAATTTACTGGAAAATTTTAAATTTCAAAGTTAAGTAAAGGAATGATATATGTTATGTGTTGATGATCTTTTAATAATTTAGTTAGGGCAAGTAAATAGTTGATGTATAATATTGTGTTAGTATTTGAAAGAAAACAGTTAACTAAAAATCATTATAAGATTGTATGGTTGGGAAAACTGGCCATTGTAAATACTGATTTAATGTCTTATAAATAAATGATTAAAGTAAATTTTAAAAGTAGTAATTTAAAGTTAAATGAATAGACTATTTAATAATAATAATTGTATTTAATAATTATATTTAAAAATCATTTAATTAAAAGTAATAATGTGGGACAAGTGCATAGTTGATTTTATAATATTGGAATAATTATTTTAAATTTTGTTATAGTATTATTTTTATGTAATATTTTGTAAATTAAATTATTTATTTTATTTTTTGGTTAAATTATTAGCATCTCATGTATTTTTGTAAACCACATGATGTGTAAATATTCACACAAATGCTTGCAAAGTTTTTTTTATAAAGTAAAACTATTTTAAAATTCTAATATAAGATTTAAAAATAGTAAATTGGTTTATTCAAGAATAAAATAATATTAGCTGTTATAAAGATTTAATTGGGTTGTTTAAATAAATATAATAGATAAAATAAAATTTTTTTTATTTTGAAAATAAATACGTTTTGTTTAAAATAAGGGTAGAAATAGTAATAAATATTGTAGGGCGATTTGTAAAAGTTATTTTAAAGTATTTATTAAGTGTGAATAAAATATGAAAATTAATTAAGAATAAAATAATATGATAAAAATAAATATTTAATAAATTATTATTAGTTTTAACTTAAATCTAGCATTCTTTCACAGGGTCGTTGGAAAAAAAGCATTGTTTAATTGTCCAATCAAAGGTGGAGCTGGAGTATATAAGAGCTGCACCAATTTTGCAGATTACTATTATTATAATTCTTACTATTGTTGTAACTGTCACTGCAACTTTAGCTAATTACATATTAGTAATAGTCAATTTTATTATTTTAAATTATAAAAAGTAGAGATATTTATTCATTATCATAAGATCGTGATATGGAAATGTTTGGCTAAAAATTAAATAATTCCTTACTTGCTAATCTATTTCATCTAATTTAACATCAACTTAAACATGGAGGAGTCATCATTGAACTTAAAGTTATGGAGGAAAATATTGAATTATTACTTTCCTAATAGGGACATAATTTCGCCTGTGTTAAGTGTTTGTGCTAACATAATAGTAAATTTAATAGACAGAATTTCACTGAAAAGTTTCAAAAAGCTCGTCAGAGATGGAAAAAGAAAAAATATGAAATTATTTATTCTGAAAGCTATTGTAAAGTAGGATAGTTTTTTTTTTTTTAAAAAAAAAAAAACTGTTAATGTAAAGTAACAATTATTTAAGATGCTAAAATATTTCTTTATAAAGAAATATTGAAATTGACTTTTGGAAAGTATAATTTTTTAAAAAAAATTAAAAAATGAAGATTATTAGTGAAATAATTGATATTACATTGGAAAAATCTTCAAAATAGTAGTTGTTGTATGCTGGACATACAGAATATATTTGTAAAAGTATTTCTAAAGATATTTTAAAACTATAATAATAATATTATGGATGCTGTGTTGAACCCAGGAACATTGACCGATGGGAAATTTAACTGGAAGCAGTAAAGTTTTGGAAGATATATGTCATAATAGAGGATTAAAAATGCTTTTAACAATTACTGTTGGAAATAAATGAAGAACTCACAACTATTTGTAGTGCAATTGGAGTATTTTACAAGTCAACTTACTTTTGTTTATTTTCTTTATTCTTTAAAAAATCATCAGACATGTCGTAAAAGGGGAATTATTGGAGCATGCATAGTTTTTGGCATCAGAAGTGTGATCAACAATGTTGTACCAGGAGAAAAAGTCATTATCTTTAGTGAATTTTTTTTTAAGGAATTTCTTTTCGTAAATATGTTTAAATTTATTTTTTTACTAACTTTCATATTTATGCTTATTCATAAAATAGAAGTATGGTAGGAACATAGAACATTAAATTATTTACTAATCTAGTGCTTAATTATTATTTTTTTTTAAAAAAATCTTTAATAATTTAGAAAAAAAAACTTAATATTTTTTTAAAAGTATGATGATGTGGAATGAATGATATTTAAATAATGTTTATTTAGTTTGTGATCCAGAAATATTAATGGAACAATCGACCATGAAGAAGTATTATTGATGGTAACAATTATAAAAGTATTGATCATTTTATTATGTATTTTATTATTGCATATTTTCATGTGGATGAATGTAGCGAGTATGAAAAACACAATGCATACACATAGCTTATAATTTGTTGATCATGTTAAAAATATGCATACTTTTAGTAATATTATAAGTACATTTAATAGAAGGGAAATATAAGTATATGATTCTATTATAACTGAATTTAAGGTTTATTTTAAGTGATCAAAATAATAAACTTGGATATCGATACTGATTGTTTGTATTTGTGTTTAAAGTTACTAAGGGATAAAATAATCTTTTCTTATCCATTGGTTAGATGGTTATTTCAGACATGAATTTATTTATTGTTATAAGGATGTAGGGATAGATTTAGCAATGTAAGTTTGGTATTAAGTTAAATAGAACCAAGATAATATTTTAGGTAGGATTTGTTTATATTGGAATAATTATAGATGATAGTGATTATTGTGCAAGTATAGATAACTTAGCCCTATAACTTGTATTTGTTCATGGTAGTGTTATTTTCTGTATGTTGAAGTTGTAATGTTCCATAGAGCTGAATAGATAGCTTGGACATTATGTTTATTAGTAGAGGTGATGAACTAAGATAGGCATGCCTTATTTATGATACACTGTGACCATGATGGTTATTTAATAGAAATGCTATTAAATTAAAATCTAATTTATTTCATATAACTACTTGTGAATTTACTATCGATATTGCTTGGATTGCATCGTAAAAGATAGTATTTTAAAATATGAAATGATGAATAAGTTTAAAATGCAGAATTGTTATTAAAGAAGATAAGATGGGTCATATTGTTTAAAAGTAAAGATATGAGTAAAGGTAAAGAGTACAAGATTATAACTTGTTAATAAGGAATCATAAACTTTTTATGTTTGGAACTCATTATTATTCATTACGAATAAATAAATGATGAATAAAGTTGGTTTCTAAAGATATTATTTAGTTATTAAATTTTAAAAAATTCAATTTTAATGCATATTTTTACATTTAAAAGATATATAACTAAATCACATTTGAAGAATATAAGTGATCAGGATTTTATATTATTATTGTTCTAAAATAGTAACACATCAATGCTTATACTTTATTTGACATCATATTGAGGAGTAATAAACAGTTTAGATTAATGGGTACATTATTAATTAAGATTATTTACACTATGAGTAAGTTAAGAATAATTATAGGATATAGTAAAAGTGTTTTAAAAACTAAATAATAAAAGATAAATGCAAAGTGAATTAATAATTTAAATAATACTTTTGGCAATAATAATTTAAAGAAATTTAATAGAGACCATAAAGATATTATGGTAATATTTAAGAATAAGAATGTTATAAAGCAATTTTTTTTTTGTATCTGATATTTATTTTATTTAATATATTTTTGTGAGATTGCCTAAATGGGAGTAAAACAAGGTTCCTTCATATTGTATATACTATATATAATTAATTGTTAAAGTTTATTAATAAATTTGTTATGTTTTGTTATAAATCTTGGTGTCGACTCAATTTCTTCACATCACAATTACATAATCACAGATAATTAGAATTAAGACATAATATTTGCACAACATAAATAAAATTATTGTTTAAGAGTTATACTATTTTATTGATATGATTTTGTTTAAGAAATTTCATTTATTATATCATTATGGTGGTCATAGAATAACCACAAAAAATTTACACTGAATTACATCATTAATGATTGCCACATATTCTCAGATTATAATATCATCCCATATATGTTTGTTTAAGATGCCAGATGGATAATAGAAGATTATATTACATTATTATTATGTGATATACATAAGTAATATTACAAGTAGAAAAGATGTGAGATTAAATTATAGATTGAAGATTAATATTATTATTTTATTAGTATTGGTATTAGTTAGATGTAGTTAGGAATGATATTAAATCCCTTATCATACTTAATTACAGAAGTTATAATTATTTAGAGTTATTTTAAAAGAACCTGAGATAACTTGAGCTAAATCATTTTGATAGAGATATTCAGATTAATTTATTAAGAGTCATTTACTTAATTAATTTTAATATTTATTTTATAAAGCGCAGACAGTATTGAATTTAAACTGAGAGAGTGCAAACTTCTCAAGCGCTTATGACTATCACCAGCCCATCAGATCAAGCACTGAGACAGAGAATTTAACAAGAAAAAGGTGGTTCCACCTTCTTCTTTACTTGTCTTTCTATATATCCAAACCAGTCTAAAGTACTTAGATGTGAAAGCTGGCTTGGATATTGAAGCAATGGATCTGAAGTCCGATCCATGCTTCACAGCCTCCTATAAACTTAATTAGTATTCAGCAGAGATCTGAAGTCTGATCCATGCTTCACAGCCTCCTATAAACTTAATTAGTATTCAGCAGAGATCTGAAGTCCGATCCATGCTTCAGTATTGTAGGCCTGAATTAAGTTTATAGTCCAATATCAGCAGGGTTTTGCATTAAAGCTTAAATTAATTACATTTATATAATTTGTATTGCATTTAAATATTTTGTTAAATAAATTCCATTCTAAGATTAGATTTCTGTTAATAAAAATTACTTGTAAAACCTATTAGTCAAACATATATATACATCAAGCATATATATATATATATGATTTAATGCAAAATTCTGCTGAAATAAAATACTTATTTTAAAAATGCTTATTTTACTATAAAAAAATAAAAATATATTTTTTGTTACAATCTTGTTAAAATATGGCGTATGATTTCATTTTGAGATAAGCCCACCAACATTTTCTAAAGGAATGTATGTTTTAATTAGTGAGCCCATTCAAGTCAATTTAAAGATGGCTTTCTCTTTCTTTTTTAATTAATAAAACTCAAACTTTAAAGAAAGAAATTTAGAATAAAAAAGTAAAAGTTATTTTTAGAAAATGTTACCTTGAAACAAAGGAGCATGTGGGTGGGCTTATCAAGATCTAAGATCATACAAACAATAGAAGGTAGCTGACAAAGAGGGTATAAATAAAAGTGAGAACAAAAGACTTGGTTATTCAGAGTTTTCTTGCTGGCATTCAGATTTCTCTTGGGAGAACTCTTTCAGATTTTGCTTGTGGAGATTTTATTCCAAAAAGTTAGACAACTGTCATCTTCAAAATCATGGAGAAGTTTGAACATGCTCAAGCTAAAAGTCATATAAATTTGATGGATTCTACTATGCTTGGCTAGGAAAATAAATAGCTTTGCCTATCACCGAGGTTCCTAAATACCATCAAAATGCTATAGTATCCACCCAGTATAATCTGAATTCTGTGCCGTGTCTGTAGGACTTTTCGTAAAAGCATGCTACTTATTTCCACTTTCCTTGTCTGGACAAATACCTATCGATGGATGGATCAAGCCATGAATGCCGTAGGAAACATGACCAAGGAACCAGGACAGTAATCATATCTCTCCTCCATTGAACTATTTACTTTCTACCCTTTTTTGTTCATACCTTTTTTAAGTGCTCATTGAATTATATTTTGAATTGTTGTATTTAATTATATTTGTTATGTAACCATTTTTTATTAGACTAGTCTTAAGATATATATTGCGTGATCATCTATCTATCTATATATATATATATATTTAACCCTTTTTCCTTCGCTATTCTTCATTACTAACATGTATAAATATTTTGTATTCCATTGTGGTTAAGTTTAAAAGTTAATTTTTTCATTTAAAATCTCTTTCCAATTTTATTTATGTTTCTAAATTCCATACGAGTAAGTTTCCTTTGTTTGCCAAGTTGATCTCCTCAATAACGCCTCTTTTGTCCGCCAGTAGCTTATTACATATATCTGATTTAGCTATATACATTTTAAATAATTTTAAACTGTCTGTTGTTCATGCAAAGCAATAGAAAATGCTTTGCGAAAGATTTTTTTATTGTACTTTATCGAGGAGATTCGAGTTGACAATTTTATTAGAATTGGGAAGAAAAGATTTAGACGACAAAAATATTATATGGTTTAATCTGTTTTGATTGTCTAATTTGTTTCATTAATTTAGGGGAATAGCAGAGGCCATTAAATCATTATTAATATTTTAAAGCCATTAATTAAATACCTTATTTAATTAAAAGCTTGAGTTTTTCTAATTTTATTTTAATGCTTTATTTTTACTTTTCAATGATCCAGGCATGCAAAACACAGTACTTTTGCACTTTTAACTATTTAGCTCTGTAGGTGTTCCCATCCATGTCTCTACCACTGAGGCTAAGCTTGGCCGGTTGAAAAATAATTTATGTATGGCTCAGATAATGTTGTTGGTTTGTAATTAGCCTCGAGAATAGGTGAATAGGGCAGAGGTCATAGTATTCTTGATTTAATATCTCGCATATGAATGGCCTCAAGGTACTTTTGCCTAGTATTCGAACTAGGTTAAACCAACATACATCATCTGACTGTTACAATATATAGAAAGACAAGTAAAGAAGAAGGTGGAACCAGCTTTTTCTTGTTAAATTCTGTCTCAGTGCTTGATCTGATTGGCTGGTGATAGTCATAAGTGCTTGAGAAGTTTGCACTCTCTCAGTTTAATTTTAATTAATTTTATTAAAGATGTAGGAGTACTATAGATTTATTGTTTTTAAAGTATTAAGAAAGAAGATGGTAGTCTTATGCCATTGAGGTGATATCCTGTGGGATATTGGCTCAATGTATTCATTTTACCACTTGTAAACTTACTTCATAGTCTCATGATTTTTATTAAATATTTATTTATTTAATTTATAAAACAGAACTATATTATTATTTATTAGTTAAAGCTAGTTTAATGATTGATAGTATTAAAGAGTATATTTATTATTGATTAGATACAATTTTAGATGAACATAATTATTTATCTGAGCTAGATCAACTTATTGTTATTATATATTTCCTGGAAGTGAGGATACAATATATATATATATATATATATATATATATATATATATATATATATATATATATATATATATATATATGGCTGCAGAAAGGAGTTTGCTATTAACTGAAGGAGGCAAATTCCTAATGTCCACTCCATACGTTCTTGTCATTGCAGCTGTTATTACCATGTGATTATTCATATAGTATACGAACATGGATGGGTTGCTCACCAACATGCATTAGCCAGTGTGGTGAGTTTATTGGCTCTTTACCTCCAAGTTTAAGGATATTTTTTCTAATATATACAATTATGACAGACAAAAATAAATTGTGGCCCTTATTCCCAGGAGGCTGTAAAGTCACCAACCAAGGCAGCGGTTGGTGGCCGATAGTAGAGGGTGCTTAGAATCCCTTGATTGCACATTCAGGCTGCCATTTGATGATGACTTTTTATTTAGGTACTTACAACTGCAGATCACTTTCAAGTGAAGGAATATTGCAAGAGTTAGAAGAAGAACTGTCTTATATTAAATGGGACATTATTGAACTTTGGGAAGTTAGAAGAAAAGGTGAAGAAACAATTGATTTAAAAAGTGGACATATACTCTATTATAAAGGTACAAATACTGGAAATACAAGTGGAGTAGGATTCATTATAAATAAAAATGAAAGAATAACATTGTGGAGATTGATGGTGTACCAGCCAGAGTGGCAAGATTAGTTTTACAACTCATTAGGAGATACCAAATGCAGATAATTCAGGTTTATGCCCCAACAAGTTGTCATAGTGATGAAGTAGTAGAAGAGTTTTATATGGATGTACAAAATGCTTTTGATCAGAGTAAACAACATTTTAAAATTGTTATGGGAGACTTTAATGTTAGAATTGGTGCTGTAGGTAATTTTGGTTATGGTAATAGAAATAAGATAGGACATAGACTTGTGCAGTTTGCAGAAAAAGAAAAACTTTATATTATGAATTCTTTTTTTGATAAAAATGTTAAAAGGAAATGGACATGGAATCATCCAAATGAAGGTACAGCAGAATTGGATTATATTTTGACTAACAGAAAATACATATTTCAAGATTGTAATGTTCTTAATAAATTTAATGCAGGAAGTGATCATCGATTAGTAAGATGTAAAGTACATGTTAATGCAAAAGTAGAGAGATTAAAATTATTAAGAAAAACAATATTTACAGTTGATGTTCCTATTCTTCAGAAACATTCTAATGAATTTAAATTAGAACTTACAAATTGGTTTGAAGTATTAGTAGATTTTGAACATGATTCAGATTTAAATGACATTAACAAAAAAAATAACTGATACACTTTTAAAAACTGCAACAAAGATAGCTGGTAAAAAAAAGCAGCAATTGACCAATAAAATTTCTATTGAGACTAGAGAATTTATGAAGAAAATAAGGAATATGAGGATATACAACAATGATGCATTAAAAAAAATTGAATATCTCAAATTTTGTAAAATGGTGCAGAAAAGAGTTGAAAATGATATAAGAAAGTATAATTGTGAACTAGCAAGGAAAGCTGTAGAAGAGAATAAAAGTCTAAAGAGTGTAAAACAACATTTTGGTATTGGTAGGAAATTTATATCTGCAATAAGAAAAAAAAGATGGAATTATTACTAAAAAGAGAAATGACATCATGAAATGTGTAGAAGACTTCTATCAAAAATTATATAGTAATAAAGAACATGTGCCTCCTATACCCATTATATCTTCCGAATTGACCAGAATTTTGAATGAGGAAGTGAGACATGCAATTAAATTTATGAAGAAAGGGAAGGCTCCAGGTAATGATGGAATTATAATTGATATATTAAAAGAAGCAGGTGAAGAAATATAAATTTTTTTAGAAAAGTTATATACCAAATGTCTAAATGATAAAGATGTACCAGATGATTGGAAGAATGCAGTATTAATATTAATATTTAAAAAAGGTGATAAAGAAGATATTAGAAATTACAGACTTATCAGTTTTTTATCAGTTTTATACAAAATTTTTACTAAGATAATTACAACTCGTCTACAGAAAACACTGGATTTCCACCAACCAAGAGAACAAGCTGGATTTAAAAGTGGTTTTAGTATGGTAGATCATATCCAGGTATTGAGAGAAGTTATAGAAAGGACAAATGAATATGAGTTGTCATTATGTTTTGGATTTGTAGATTATGAAAAGGCATTTGATTCTATAAACAATTCTTTGGTGATTAAAGCATTGGATCGTCAAGTTGTACATCCAGGATATTGTCTTATTTTAAAGAATATTTATAAAAATGCGACAGCAATATTTAGATTACATAATGATAGTAGGAAAATCAACATTGAAAAGGGTGTAAGACAGGGTGACTCCATATCTCCAAAACTTTTTACAGCAGTGCTGCAAGAAGTATTTTGTGGATTAAAATGGGAAACTAAAGGAGTGAAAGTAAATGGAGATTATTTAAGTCATTTAGATTTTGCAGATGATGTAGTTGTTTTTGCAAATAATGCTTCAGAGCTGCAGGAAATGTTGCAGGAGTTATCCGATGAAAGTAGGACTAAAGATAAATGTTAAAAAGACTAAAGTAATGTTTAATAGATTTTCTCAAAATATGAAAATAAAGATTGATTATGATGAGTTAAAAGAAGTTAACAGTTACAAATACCTTGGTCAGATTATTAATACAGATGGAAACATAATGGATAAAATTAATCATAGAATTAAACTTGTTTGGAGTGCTTTTGGTAGAAATAACTTGATACTAAAAGGAAATATGCCTATGTGTTTGAAAAGGATGGTTTTTAATAAATATGTTTTGTCAGTTCTTACTTATGGATCTGAGACTTGGACACTTAATAGAAGAGCAATACCAAGACTTCAGACCACTCAAAGAAGTATGGAGAGATGTATGTTGGGAGTAACAAGAAGAGATCGAAAATGCAATGTATTGGTAAGAGAACAAACTGGTGTTACTGACCTCATTGAAAAAATTAAAAGACTGAAGTGGAGTTGGGCTGGACATATTGCTAGAAAAGATGATAATAGATGGACAATTGAAATTTTAAACTGGATTCCAAGAGATTGCAAAAGACCCAGAAAAAGACCACATGTGAGATGGATGGATGATTAAGAAAGTATGCAGGGGTGATGTGGACAAGAGATGCTAAAGATAGAAAAAGATGGATTGAACTTGGAGAGATCTTCATCCTGCAGTGGATTGATAATGGTTGATGATATATATATATATATATATATATATATATATATATATATCAATACCATTTATTTGTAATGAACAAGTGAAATTTATAAAACAGATATATAAAAATATATGTCGAGTTGCATTTTATACTACTCCTAATTTAAATAGATTAATAAATAATTCAAAAAATAGGTGTAGTATTTTAAATCAAAGTTGTGCAATATATAAATGGCTATGTGTTTGTGGAAAGGCATATATTGGGGAATCTTGATGTACATTGGAGAAAAGATCAAAGGAGCATTTGTTGTTATATAAACGAGTGCAAAAATCAAGACAAGAGAATGTTAGAAATGATGATGTATCACCATCAGTATTTTTTGATCATAATGTAACATGTAATTATGTTTTTGATTTTGATTTTAATAAAGTTTAAGATTTTGAGTATTGAAAGAAATAATAATAAACGCAAAATTAAAGAAGCTATGTTAATAAAAAGTGAAAAGCAACAGTTGATAAACAGACAGGCTGCCAATATAAAAATTAATGAATTGTGGAAAATTGATGTATGACATATTACTTTTTGTTTACATTTGTAACGGTTTTTTCTAATACAATTTGAATCTAGTTGACAACGACTACATAGATAGTTGAAAGTACTTCTATTAAATTGGTATATATTTGTTTTTTTAAAATATTGTTTTACTGTATTAATTATTGTATTGTTTTGAATAATTATATATATATATATAGGATATTTGAAACCAGACTTTCAAGCTTCCTTCAGCAATTAAATCTATCTCATACAACCAATAAACATGACCACACACATGTGAAAAAAAGAAATGATCTCCAATGTATGTACATATTTTATGATGAACCATCACTCATCAGTTGGTCCATATCAATATCTCCACACAATATATATAATCAGTGCTCAGTTTATATTAAGATAGAAAATCATTCAACTCTTTTGCTAATTGAATATAAACCAAGCACTGATTATATATATGTATGGAAGATGATGATCTGGACAAACTTATGAGTGGCTGGTTCAGCATGAAATACACATATTGGAGATCATTTATTTTCTTTCACATTGTGTGATCATATATATTAGTTATATAAGGTAGACTCAATAACTAACGAGAGCTTGAAAGTATGATTTGAAATATCGTATAATTACATCTAAACTCTAGGTATAAATGTAAATGTATAAATAGTAACCTTATGTTGGGTCGATGTTTGTCAAGCCTTATTTATGTGGACAATTGTGTAAATTTTAAATTTTTATTAAAAATAATTGAAATATATTAAATCAGTGTATTATGTCAATGATACGTTATCATGGTTGCCAAATTTTATAATAAAATTTGATAAATATCAATAAGTCATCTGAGAGTGGTAAAGACTGAGAGTGTTCAAGATATGCTAAGCCTTCTGGCAGGAAGTGAATGAGATTCTAATATGCACTCTGCCGAATGAGCTAATTTTTAATGATATTAAAATAATAATTCATTAGTGTACTCATTAATTTATAAGTATAGAAACATTTGATGTTTTGTTATTATTAAATAATACTCAAAAAGATTTAAAATAATAACTATTCTTAAAATTAATATTTGTAATTAATCCTAAAGCATATTTTTATTGTAATTTAAAATAATTTTGAACAGCTTGTTTAGTTATTACTAACAAATATAGATGGAGAAGTATTAATTAAATGCACATACCAAGCTTAATTGGTCTATTTTTTTATTTTTTATTTTATTTTACATAATTCACACTGATAAAGGTATAAATAATTTAACATATATTGTAGAGGGGAAATCATTAAAAGAACAAGAGAAGAAATAACAATATCTGAACTATAACAAAATTTAAAACTAAGAAGAAGCTGAAAATAAATAACACTGGATTTGAATTTGAATTGAATTCAAAGGATAAGTAATTGCTTTCTGACCCATAAATTTGTAATAGAAAATTCCACTTCCTTGCATGCATTGACCCACTGATCTATCAACTGACAATCACCAGGATTTCACATTCGAAAAATAAAAGAAAAAATGGGAACCATTTTGAAAAACAAATACTTCATTCAAAAAAGATTTCAGATTAAGAACCGAAGATCATATGCATAAAATTTTATTCTATATATTACTACAATCTTAGTTATTACACTTATTATAAATCTTTAAAGATTGATAATGATTGGTATGGAATAGCAAAAAGAAAAAAGAAAAATATTATGTGCTTTCTTAAAATAGATATAATGTTTTGTTGTCTTGATACCAAACATAAATGGGAAGCAGATAAAAGTAATCAGAACAATAGTTTCCTAATTTAAATTAAAAAAAATGAAGTCTACTATAAAAAATATTAAGATTTATTTATATTATAATGCATGAATTTAATTTTAAAAAGTAGATAGCAACTTCATAGTTACTATTGTGGAATGCTGTAGTTAACAATAGTTTAAAATATTGATAAAATTTTAAAATACTTTAAAATGCAGCAATCATTCTTAATTATTCCAATATATTACTGTGGAGGAAAAAATTAATAATTCTTTGAGAAAATTTTTCTTTTGCTGTTTAAGTTGGAGATATTATTTAAGGGCCAGCTTTGTTTTTTTAAAAAAAAAAACAATCCAAAATTCTGAAGAAAAATATTTATGAGCATTATTGTATAGTTGTTTTATTTGCCAGGATCTCTTAAATGTTTTATTTACTTTATCATGATAAAATATGAAGAATATGGATGTGTCACCTCATAAAATAGTTTGTTGGCCAATAATGATATCGATCTCCCTTGTCAATCAGCTTACAGTGAAGGAATTTAAGCTATGGACTATGGGAATAAAATAAATTATAATAATAATATTTTTTATTAATGTTTATTATTATTTTATATTAGTTTTGGATGTATTATTAAGGTATATATTTTTTTCACCTCTATTTATGGTATAAATGTGCACTGGCTTTGAAAACAGATTAAAAGTAAAATTATATATTTTTTTGTACTCGTTAATTCAAAGTTAATATTAAATTAGGCTTGTCTAAATAGATAGATATATGTGCTTACATTTATGAGAATGATATATTGATATTCTATTTATGGATAAACAGATAGAATAATGTGTCAGAAGCTTAATAGTATTTGCTTATGATGACAATTATTTTGCTATATGGAGTTTTCCATATAACTAGGTATATAATTTACTATATTTTGCCTATAATTTAGTATGCCCACTTTAGTTTATAGAATTTATGTTATTTTTCATTGATTATGTGTTTCTTATTATTACAAATTTTATTATGCTGTTAAAAATATTTAAATATTTTTATTATGCTGTTAAAAATATTTATAGTCATTTGACTTACAATATCTTTATTTATTTCATACACTATTTAACATATGAATTGTTTGAGGTGGTATATTTATCTTTTTAGCTTTTAATGTGAGAATTATTTTATCTTGCCATTGTTTTGATGAGGATTTGTGCTAGTTTCCAATTGATAAGTGTGAGAAACATATAATTTTATTAAATGTTGTATCATTGATATTATGCATTGGTAAATGGAATATACTCTCCCATTTCTTATTTCATGAGAGGATTATATTGCTGAGGCTTATAATTATTTTATGCTTACCTGGTAACATTTAATCCCTAGGAAGGGTTATTTTCATGGTATGCATTTTGTTTCCCTGTGTTGAGATGATAGCCACACATTTTGTTCCTAGGAAAAAGATATTGGAATCTACCATATTGTTATACAACTATATAATGTAGTTTTGAAGAGCTTTTCTTAATTGTCTGATCCTTCATGATGATGTCTAGTTATTTTTCACCATGTATGGTGAAGTTCTTGGTATTTAAAAATTGTATTGCATTGATAGAGTAGCATTAGCTTCAGATATACTTGTTTATTTATAGTGTATGTATTGTGCTGTGGTACATTATCAACAGTCTACAAGCAAAGTAACAAAATTTATTAGTAATTTTAAAACTTATCTTGTGTATGGCATAATAAAAGATACACATATGCAATGTCATTTTATTTCCATCAAGCAGTAATTCACTGATGGATCAGTAAGACATTTCAATAGTTAAGTTGATTATTCTATGGACATAGGCAAAATTTAGTATCCTGTATATATTTGACTTCTGGTGCCTATTCTCATATTCATATAATTGATTGCTGAATGCTAAATAATAATTGTCATTTATGCTTCATAAGATAATTGTCATTATCATATTACTTATTAGTAAAGTTTAGTTATACTTTAATGCTGTCAATAGCATACTATAGACAGCTATCATGAATAACAGTTATTAGACATATCAGTGAATCAAACCTGTTAATAAATCTGCATTCAAATGAATATATCTTGTTTTATATTGTTTCTGATATATATATATATTCAATTATTTATTATTTTAGAAAGTTGTAAATAGGGTAAATAAATATGGTTGTTTTGAAAATATATTTGGCTGTCTGTGGCCTTATTGCTAATCATCATCTATATTATTATTGTTATTGCTATCAACACATTATCTTATTGCCTTAAAGTCATCATCAATCAGTACAATATATTTTATTACACATTAATATATCACAATGATTTTGGTAAGTTCTTTACATTTAAAGTACATTTACAATTTATGGTTTATTGTTCAGAACGCTATTGATCTTAAGCCCATGTCTTATTTTAATGATCTATTAGTTTTGAAATAATATTTTTATTTAAATCATAAGATACATCATTCACTGACCTTGATGATATTGTCCATAGTTATTTAATAAAAGAGTTTGTAAGTTATTGTGCTTGCTTTAATAAGAATTTATTTGTACTTCATAAAGCTTAAAGTTGATATTACTGTCAGTATTGGGATTACCAAATATTGTTATTAATTCTATTTTGTTTCCTGAGCTGTCTTTGTTTGTTATATTTGGGTAGTGGCAAAATCCCTTTCACTGACCCAAGTATATCTTGTAAAATAATAATATTTAAGTTATAATTTTGAATTTATAGTAATTTTTATGTCTAAAATTATATATTGTGCTTTGATTTGAGTTATGTTTATATTCACAGTTTTATTGAGTTTGTACAATTTTAAGATGTAAATTTCTTTTTTATTTTTTAAAACTTATAGTTTATTTTAACTTCATGGTTAAATATTCTGGTTTAATCAAGCTTAGAATCCATACATTATTTTCTTATCTTACTGTTATTTAACACAATGTTAGTTTTACAGTTCAGGATCTCATTCTTCATCATCAACGTTGTGCTCATATTTCACTTGGATCTTTCCTTTTTTTATTTCTTCATCCTCATTTTATCTTAGTTCATTATCATAATTGATTCATCCTCTATTGGCTCTTATTCTATTATTATCTTAATTATTCTTCACCCTAACACATTTTCTTTCTCTTCCTCTCACTCTCACACTCATTTATTTTCATAATTTAATTATTATTTATTTTCATTATCCATTTAGTCATCTACATCCCTATTCATTTATCATCTAATTCATAATCTGAATTTCATATTTATTTTATAGATCTGATTATTAATTATTTATAGGTTTTGCATATTATGGACTAGAAGTTATTATCTTCATGGACACTTGATTTGCTTATTCACACTAGCCTTGTTGGTTTTAATAATATTTTTATTTTAACATTATTTTTTTATGTATATATTCTTATTATCCATATAGAGATGGTTACAAAGGTGTTTTCATTTGGATTTTTGGTGTCCTATAATGTGTGGCCTGATTAATTGATTGGTGGTTTCAGGGTACACTATAGCCACATGTGAGCTAGATTAATTGATTATTAATGGTTACAAAAATCCTTTCTATTTGGATTTTTGGAACCTAACAATGTGTGAGCTGATTGTTAAAATACTGGATATTGTTTGACATATCTCAGTCATTTTAAAAGAATTGTTGTCAATATTTGATCAGTGTGACCAAGTCATGAATGATGGTTCTCAATTTAATAAATCATACTAACTTTTAGGATTATGTGGATGATCATGACTTAAGTAAGTTTTATCAGTGATCATCAATAAATTACATGATGTATTTTTTATTAATTAAAGTATAATATTATTATTTAATAAAATATACATGATAGCAGTATGTTAAATGGTGGTGTTATTAGTATAAGGTTGTGACATATGTTTTGAGATATGTATTTATGTAGGCATATAAAGTCAGATGAGCTAGGTGGAGTATATAGAGTCTGGAATATAATTAAATAGATTTTTTTGGTGTGAAGTTATGTGGGATTATAGGTTGATAGAAAGTGGTAGTGTTGAAATTCATGCAAGATCAATTCAATTTAATTTAATTCAAATTATGTGTTATGTCATAGTTAGAAATATTATTGTAGGAAAATATTTACAAAATGAGTGAGTTAGATTATAGCCCATTTCCGATAAATGCTTATAAGCTGGAAGCACCAATAATAAGTGATTCTGATGTTTTTTTATTGTGAATCCCAAGAAATGGAGAGAACTGAAGAGAAAAACCCTACTGGTGGTACTAATCTTGAACTAACTGATACAAATATAATACATCAACCCCTAATGGAATTTATGAGGAAATTGATAGAAAATAACATAAAAGGATTAAAAAATAAAATAGAGAATAAGATGAAAGGATTAGAAAGTAGATTAAAAAATAAAATAGATAATAATAGGGTTAGAAAATAATATGAATGAAAATAATGAGAGTATAATAAGTAAGATAGAAAGTAAAATGGAAAATAATATGAAAGGATTGAAGAATAAACTAGAAGAAAGCAATAAGAGTATAAAGAAGTTAGAAGATAAAATGGAGAGAATTTAAAATAGAGTTGAGGAGAAAATAGAAAGAAAGATAGGAGAGTCAAGAGAAGAGAATCAAAAATGATGAAGATTTTAAGTTTCACTGGAAAAATCCATGCAAGAACAATTTGCAAATCTTAGGAACACAGATATAGGGGAACTGAAGAACAGGTTTGTGACATTAGAGTTGAATTGTAGTCTTAATAATGTACAGGCTAAGAAAGATATTGATATTCTTTGCAGTGACCTATTGGCTAGAAGAGAGGATGCAGAAGAGATTTACTCCATTGCAGAATGAGGTTGAACAGGTTAAAACTAGTGTTGAGAAAGAGATTGCCCATTAGCAAACCCAATTCAAAATACAAGTGAAAGAGGAGATTGAGAATGATTTGATGGCATATCAGGAAAATAAAGAAGAAAACCTTGAGTTTAAAAATAAAATAGGAAGCACTATAGAAGAGTTGTGGAAAGAACTTAGTTATCATTTAAGAAAGAAAGCTGTTTATGCAGAATGTATCAAAGAACAAAAGATTTAATTTGATAAATGTCTTGAAAGGTTTTAGAAGAAACAGAAAGAATATGAGGTAGAGCTGTTTTTTTAAAAAAATTATATTGAATCCTGGATACAAAGTATATGTTGTAGGATAAAAAGTGTCCCAGGGGAACAAAATATTATGTCAAGAGAGCTAAATGATTGAGCTAAGATTTTTTTGGTTAGCCCAACAGAAACCAATATAAATCAAGATATATCTACTATTAGTAATGATAATATGCCAATGAAATAGGTAGGGCCTACTGTTACCTACTTTTCTGAGATCAACTTGACAAAATGGACCATAGAAGAAAACCCTAGCAATGTTAGCTTTATGGCTCTGCAGTTTATTCATATAAAACCTTTTAAGAGAGAACCTAAGGGAGAACCTAGAGAAAATCCTCTTGAATACTTACATAGCTTAGAGAAACTGTTCTCTTTATGTGGTTTGGCAGAAAATGAGAAATTGGCCATATGATGCAAGCATCTGTATGCTTCAGTTAGAGATTGATGGGAATCTCTTTTTGATAAGCCAACCACATATTGGAACTTTAAGCACATGATACTTATGTTTTTTGGGATGATAAACAGGATAATATATACTATAAAATCTTCCAGGATATAGCCTAATATCTGCTATAAAATCTTCCAGGAAACATATAGCCCCCATAAGGGAAGCTATTCCCAATTTTTCCAAGGACAAGCTGTAAAATTAAAAACTCTGACAGCATTACCTCTTTTGGATTATCAAATAGCGAGGATTCTCCACCACAATCTATCTAGATTACTAGCGAACCCTGTTTGTGTTGTACCCCAACTTCCAGATACTCACCATATCATTGTGAGTTACCTGACTAGAATTGTGGATGAATCTATAGTCCAAGACAATGATCATTTTGCTGGTATTCAGATTCAGGATGCAAAATTAGATAATATTATTTTCATTTTAGAAACTCTAGTTTTAACATTAATAATAATGACAAGAGTATTCAGAAATTACTTTAAGGTATAAAATTAATCATGGAATCTTGATGTATAAGACTAACATAAATGATGATAAATCATGGCAAGTTGGCATACGATCATGTGTTGTAAACAAATTAATTGATTACATCTGTGGTAAATGTGGATATTTTCATGCTCCAAAAATTTACCATCCAGAAGATAAAAGCATGTAATATTTGTATTACACCAAAACATTGTACCAAATCATTTGCTGGCACTTTACAGCCAATAACTTTCCTAATGAACTAGTGGCACTTGATTTTTATAGATCTCTCCCAAGATAGAACTAGCAAAAGTTTATACTAGTTGCATACAATGTGTTTTCTAATGTGGTTTTAGCATATCCTGTACCAAAAACAGACGCTAAAAATACCATTCAATGCTTGACTAATTGTCAGTTTTTGTTGGTTAGTAAACCTCATTTAGTCTTAACAATCATGCCACTGCATTTATATCTAAAAAATGGAGTGAATGGGTCAAAACTCAAGGTAGGAAGCATGTTATAACTTTAATAAAAAACCTCCAGTCTAATCCTTGTGAGTATGTTATGTGTGAGCTCAGTAGACTCTTTAGGGTCTATATTCAGGGTGACCATAAGCAATGAGTTAATAAACTCCCTGAATTGATTCATTATATTAACATTACTTTTAATGAATCTACAGGATTTACTCCAATCTGGTTACATTATGGGAGGTACAAGCCTTTGCTAATTAAGACTCCATTACCCTTCATTATCTAGAAGATAAATAATGAGGATGATATAATTAGGCACATAACAGGCTCATGAAAATGAGTCAGAAATGAGTGAAACAACCTAAAATTAAGCCACTTCCATATAAGGTCAGTGATCTTGTACTATTGTGTACCCCTCATGTTAGCAATATGCAAGAAAAATCAATTTAAGAAATTTCTTAATTTATATGAAGGTCCTTACCAAATAATTGCCCAAGTTGGAGAGAATGCTTTCATGCTTTTGACTGCTGATGGCCCAAAAGGAATGTATAATGTCTGAAGTTTAATACCATACCCATCAACAAATTGATACTCGTACAACTTAATACTTGTGATTCAGAAAAGGTGTCTAGAAGGCGCAGAATATTTTATCAATTGTTTAAAGTGATTTAAAGAGAAATGCTTATTTAAAAAAAATTTTTTTTGTCCAGATAATTACTATATGCTGGTTAAAGGTTAAATGTAAATGTTTAAAATTTTCCTCTGCCAGTAAGAGAACGTTTTAACCTTATGGTTGGGCTCAATGTTTGTCAAGCCTTATTTATGTGGTCAAATGTGTAAATTTTAAATTTAAAAATTTTTAAAATTTTAATTTTAATTGACAATAATTGAAATATATTAAATCAGTCTATTATTTCAGTGGTATGTTATCATGCTTGCCAAATTTTATTATAAAATTTGATAAATATTGCAAATAATTCTCCTGAGAGTGATAAAGACTTGGACTGTTCCAGATATGCTAAGCCCTCTGACAGGATGTGTATGAGATTCTAATATGCACTCTGCCAAGTATAGAAACATTTGATACTTTATAATTATTAAATAATAATCAAAAAGATTTAAAATCATAACTATTCTAAATTAATCTTTGTAATTAATTCTTAAGGATATTTTTATTGTGATTTAAAATAATTTTGAACAGCTTGTTCAGTTATCACTAACAAATATAGATGGAGAAGTATTAATTATACATACACACACCAAGCTGTAATTGGTCTATGTTTCTTTTTTACAACTATTCACTCTGATAAAGATATAAATAAGCTAACATATATTGTAGAGGGGGGGATCATTAAAAAACAAGAGAAGAGAAAACAACATCTGAACTATAACAAAATTTAAAACTAACAAGGAGCTGAAAATATATAACACTAGATTTGAATTTGAACTAAATTTAAAGGATAAGTAATTGTATTTTGACACATAAATATGAATTAAAGAATTCCACTTCCTTGCATGCATTGACCTACTGATCTATCAACTGACAATTGCCAGGATTTTTTGGAAAAATAAAAGAAAAAAAAATGGGAATCATTTTGAAAAACAAATACTTCATTCAAAAAGACTTCATATTAAGAACCGGACAGCAGATCATAAGAATAAAATTTTATTCTATATATTACTACAATATGAGTTATTACATTTATTACAAACCTTTAAAGATTAACAATGAACTTTAATTTGCTTATTGTTTTTATCATACAATATTATGTATGTATTTATTTATTTTTCTGGTTTAATAAAAAAAAATTTGATAAAAAAAAAGATTAACAATGATTTGTTTGGAATGGCAATAAAACAAAAAAGAAAAATATTCTGTGCGTTCATTTATAATATATATTTGCCTTGATACCAAATGTAAATAGGAAACAATTTAAAAGTAATCAAAACAAAACTGTCTGAATGTAAATTATTAAAAATGAAGTCTACTCTAAAGAATATTAAGAATTACATATATTATAAAGCAAGAATTTAATTTTCAAAAGTAGGGTCTCATTCTTCATCATCAATAGTGTCCTCATATTTCATCTGGATCTGTCTTTTATTTCTTCATCCTCATTTTATCTTAATTCATTATCAAAATTAATTTTTCCTTTATTGGCTCTTCTTCTACCATTATCTTAATTATTCATTAACTTAACATATTTTCTTTCTTTTCCTCACACTCTTAAGCTCGTTCATTTACATCATTTAATTATTATTTGTTTTCACCATTCATATCCAATTCATAATCTAATCCCATATTCATTTCATAGACATGATTATTAATTATTTATGGTTTATCATATTAAGTTTATCTAATAATATTTTGCTTAGGAATTTTATATTGACAACTCCATATAGTAAAATAATTATGTCACCATAAGTAAATACTATTATGCTTCTGAAAAGTTATTTTGTATGTTTATCCATAAATAGAATATCAATAAATCATTCTTGTAAATGTAAGAGCTCTATATTTCTCTATCTAGACAAGCCTAATTTAATATTAATTTTAAATTAACGAGTACAAAAAAATATATAATTTTACCATAATCTGTTTTCAAAGTCAGTCCACATTTATATCATAAATAGAGGAGAAAAAATATATATACCTTAATAGTACATCCAAAACTAGTATAAAATAATGATAAACATAAACAAAAAAAATATCATTATTATACTTCATTTTATTCTCGTAGTCCATAATTTAAACTCCTTCGCTACAAGCTGACTGATGAGGGAAATTGATATCATTGTTGACCACATCCATATTCTTCAGATTTTATCATGGTAAAATAAATAAAACTTTTAAGAGTTCCCTACAAATAAAACAACTATACAATAATACTCATAAATATTTTTCTTCAGAATTTTGGATCCATTTTTTTTAAAAAAACAAAGTTGTATCTTAAATAATATATCCAACTTAAACAGCAAAATAAAAATTTTCTCAAAAGAATTGTTATTAATTTTTCCGTCTGTGGTAATATATTGGAATAATTAAGAATTATTTCCTGCATTTTGAAGTATTTTAAAATTTTGTTATCTATATTTAAACTAGTGTTAACTCCAGCATTCCACAATAGTAATTAAGAAGTTGCTATCTACCTTTTAAAATTAAATTTTTGCTTTATAATATATATATAAATCTATATTCTTTAGAGTAGAATTCTTTTTTTTTAAATTTAAATTCAGAAAGTTTTGTTCTCATTACTTTTAATTTGTTTCATATTTATCTTTGGGATCATGGCAATATATATATATCATCAACCATTATCAATCTACTGCAGGATGAAGGTCTCTCCAAGTTTAATCCATCTTCTCCGATCTTTAGCTTCTCTTTTCCACAACACCCCTGCACATTTTCTTATTTCATCCATCCATCTCACATGTGGTCTCTTTCTGGGTCTTTTACAATCTCTTGGAATCCAGGTTAAAATTTCAATTGTCCATCTATTATCATTTCTTCTAGAAATATGTCCAGCCCAACTCCATTTCAATCTTTTAATTTTTTCAATAAGGTCAGTAACACCTGTTTGTTGTCTTACCCATACATTGCGTTTTCATCTTTTCTTGTTACTCCCAATATACATCTCTCCATACTCCTTTGAGTGGTCTGAAGTCTCTTTATTGCTCTTCTATTAAGTGTCCAAGTCTCAGATCCATAAGTAAGAACTGGTAAAACACATTTGTTAAAAACCTTCCTTTTCAAACACATAGGCATATTTCCTTTTAGTATCAAGTTATTTCTACCAAAAGCACTCCAACCATGTTTAATTCTATGAATAATTTCCTCCATTATGTTTCCATCTTTATTAATAATCTGACCAAGGTATTTGTAACTGTTAACTTCTTCTAATTCTTCATAATCAATCTTTATTTTCATATTTTGAGCAAATCAATTAAACATTACTTTAGTCTTTTTAACATTTATCTTTAGTCCTACTTTTCTACTTTCATCTGCTAACTCCTGCAACATTTCCTGCAGCTCTGAAGCATTATTTGCAAAAACAACTACACCATCTGCAAAATCTAAATGACTTAAATAATCTCCGTTTACTTTCATTTCTTTAGTTTCTCATTTTAATCCACAAAATACTTCTTGCAGCACTGCTGTAAAAAGTTTTGGAGATATGGAGTCACCTTGCCTTACACCTTTCTCAATGTTGATTTTTCCAATATCATTATGTAATCTAATTGTTGCTGTTGCATTTTTATAAATATTCTTTAAAATATGACAATATCCTGGATCTATACCTTGATGATCCAATGCTTTAATCACTGAAGAAATGTGTATAGAATCTAATGCCTTTTCATAATCTACAAATCCAAAATGTAATGACAACTCATATTCATTTGTCCTTTCTATGACTTCTCTCAATACCTGGATATGATCTATTGTACTAAAACAACTTTTAAATCCAGCTTGTTCTCTTGGTTGGTGGAAATCCAAAGTTCTCTGTAGACGAGTTGTAATTATCTTGGTAAAAATTTTATATAAAACTGATAAAAGGCTGATAGGTCTGTAATTTCTAATATATATCATCCCTTATTTAACTTTAAAATTTAAAATTTTCCAACAAATTGTTAGAAATAATCCATTCTAACCTAAACAAAAAGGGTACAATATATATATATGCATTAATAATATATATATATATATATATATATTGTAGCCTTTTGTTTAGGTTAGAATGGATTATTTCTAACAATTTGTTGGAAAATTTTAAATTTTAAAGTTAAATAAGGGATGATATATATTATGTGTTAATAATCTTTGAATAATTTAGTTAAGGCAAGTAAAATAATTAATGTATAATATTATGTTGATACTTGTAAGAAAAAGTTAACTAAAAATCATTATAAGATTGTATGGTTGGGAGAACTGCCCATAGGAAATACTGATTTAATAAGTCTTATAAATAATAATTAAGGTAAATTTTAAAAGTAATGCTGTAAAGTTAAATGAATGGATTATTCAATAATAATAATTGTATTTAGTAGTTTTTTTTTTAAATCCTTTAATTAAAAATAATAGTGTAGTGAGAAAAGTGTATCTTTGATTTTATAATATTAAAATAATTATTTTAAAATTGTGCTATAATATTGATTTATGTAATATTTTATAAATTAAATTATTTATTTTAGTTTTCTTTAAATTATTAGCATCTCATTTAGTTTTATAAATCACGTGACTTGTAATATGCATATCTGTTCTTGAAAGTAAAATGATGTCATCTGTTATAAATATTAGATTAAGTTTTAAAACATAAACATAATAGATGAAATTAGATTTGTGTTTTATGTTGAAAATAAATACGTTTTGTTAAAAATAAAAGTATAAATGATAATAAATATTGAAATGTGATTTTTAAAAGTTAGTTTAAAGTATTTATTAAGTGTAAATAAAATATGAAAATTAATTAAGAATTGAATATTATAATAAAAATAAATATTTAATAAATTATTATTAGTTTTAAATTTAATCTGTTGTTCATTATCCAGGGTAGTTTGAGGTAAGTATTGTTTAATGGACCAATCAGAGGTGGAATAAGCTTGAATATTTAAGAACTGCCCAGATTTTGGCAGACTATTATTAAACTATTATTTCATGCTACCGACATACTATTATACCATCGTTAGTATTTCTACAATTTCGGTAAAGTAGTTAGTAGTGTAATAATCAATTTTATTTAACTTCAATTTTATAAAAGTACAGTAGTCTATTATCATAAAGTCATATTAAAGAAATGGAAGGCTAAAAAAATTAAATAATTCCTTGCTTGCCAATCTGCTTTGTTCAATTTGTCATTAACTTAAACATGAAGAAGTTATCACTAAATATAAAAAGATTGATGGAAATATTCAAATGTTATTATTGTAGAAAGTGTATAATTTTAGCTATGCTGATAAGTCATATTAATTTATGACTGAATTTCATAAAAAGAATGTCACAGAAAAAATATATAAAAAAATTTCATCAAAAATATAAAGTGAAATGATATAATATATTTTATGAAGAAAACTTATTTAAAATCCAATGGAAAAATGCTTTTAAAAGGAAAAAACCTTTAAATTTGACTAAACAATTATTTTGGAACGCTAAGATATTTTTTTCTGAAGAAATATTGAACATAATTTAAAAATGGAATTTTTTTTTAAAAAAAAGAAAAATTAAGATCATTTGCAAATATGATTTATGTCATATTTAAAAATATTTAAAGTTAATCATTAAGGTATGCTGGACACACAAAAGTTTATGTAAATTATTTGGGAAAATAATTTAAGTTATCTGAAAATACTGGGAGAAGTATTGGTTGTATCAGAAGACATTGAACCTCAGTAAATATGAAACAGTTATAAAAATTTGAAATTGTCTTAGCAAAAAATATCAAAAGTATTTAATTTAAATATTTACCTATCAATGAATACCTGGATATTTTGAAAATTTTGGAGATAAGAAAAATTTAATTATGTCAGTTAAATCTTATAGAATAAAAGTAAACGTACCATATTTAATTTAAACTGTCATTTTGGATTATATGTTGCAACATTGAGAAGTGGAGCATGCATAGTTATTGGCATCAAAAGTGTGTTATTAATATTTTACCAGGAGGAAAAGACACTTCCTGTAATGAACTTATTATCGAGAGAAGAACATTTCATCGCAAGAAATTCTAATAAAGTTGTCGTAAATATAGTTTAAAATTATTTTTACTAAAAAATTTATAGTAATGCTTATTCATAGTATAGGGATAGAGTAGGAACATAGAACATTAAATTATTTACTAACCTAGTAATTAAAATTTTATTGTAAAGAAAAAACTCTTTAATAATAATTTTTTTAAAAAAAAAACTTAATATATTTTAAAGTGTGATAATGTGGAATAAACGATAATAAAATGTTTTATTTAGATCATGATCCAGAATACATTGAATAAGTAATTGCCAACAGAAATTACTTATGGTAATAATGTAAATTATTAATAGTTTTATAATGTATTTTATTATTTTGTGTGGATGTATGGATGTGTATATAAAACACGATACCTACACATAATTTATCATTTGTTTAGTTATTTTAAGAATATGCATAATTTTATTGATATTGTAAAGATATTTAAACATAAAGGAAATATAAGTATATGATTCTATTATAACTGAACTGGATGTTTTAGTTGAGTAATTTAAAGTATTAAAAATATGACATTGATTCTGATTGTTTATGCTTAAGTTTGAGAACTATCAAAGAATGAAATAATCTTGTCTTATTAGTTAGTTAGAATCTTATTCTAAAAATGAATTTATTTGTTATTATAGGAAGGAGAAAATGAATTTAGCAATGTAAAGTGATGAATTTTTAATGCTAATATCTTAGTATTAGGTTATATAAGACCAGAATAATATTGTATGTAGGGTTTATTTATATGGGAAGAAGAGTATACTATATTGATGATGATACAAGTATAGATAACATAGCCCTATATCTTGTGTATATTCATGGCAATGTTTATTTTTCTATGTATTAAAGTTTAATGTGCCATAGTGCTGAATAAATAGCCTGGACATTATATTTGGTAGTAGAGGTTATTAAACAAATAAGATACCTCATTTTGTGTACACTGTGCCCATGATGGTTAGTTGATAAAAATGTTATTAAGTTGAAGTTATAGTTTATCCCATATGCCAACTAGTTTATGCGTTATTGAAATTTATTGGATTACATTGTGAAAGATGGTAGTTTAAAATTGGAAATAATAAATGTTTGGAAATACAGAAATGTTCTTAAAGTGGATAAGATAAGTTATGTTACTTCAAGTAAAATAAGTGTAAATATTATAAGAACATAATTTTCATCAGTGAAAGAATCATACAATTTCTTATATTTAAAAATGATATTTATTTATTTATTATAAAATAAATAATTGATAATTAAAAGGGATTTATAACAATATTATTTACTTACTAAGAATTTTCAAAACATACTTTTAATGTATATTTTTATTTACAAGTAAAGGTAATAGACTGAATTGTGTTTAATGAATGTGAGTAACCATAAGTCTTATAAAAGTAATTTTAAAACAACACACTAATACATACATTATATTTGAAGTTTTAAAGTAATAATTAGTAAGTATGTTAGTTTGATGGTATGCTATGAATCAAAGTCGTTCACATAATTATTGATTGAAGAATGACTATGCAGAAAAATAATTTATTTTTTTAAACTAAATAACAAGAATAAAGTCATAGTAAAAATAGTACCTTATATGTTTTTTTAAAACCTATTGAATTAATAAAACTTAATAACTGTAACAAAAAATTATATAATAATATTTTGAAAATAAGAGTTCATTTAAGAAAATGTTCTGTATCTTATACTTTAGATCATTTGATTTGTATTAGAAAAGTACCTGAATATGAATAAATAGAATTCTATCAGAATGTAAATAATGTAAATAATTTTATTGTCAAGTTTGTTAATAAAATTGTTAAACTTGTTTTATAAGTCTCAATTTCTTCACATCACAATTACATAATCACAGATAATTATAATGAAGACATAGTATTTGCACATCATAAATAAAATTGCTATTTAAGAGTTATAATGTTTTTATTGATATATTTTATTTAAGAAGTTTTACTTATTATATCATTATGATGGTCATGGAATAACCATAGAGTATTTACACTGAATTATATTAGTAATAATTGCCACATATCCTCAGATTATAATATCATACTAAATATGTTTGTTTAAGATGCCATATGGATAATAGAAAATTACATTACATTATTATTATGTGATATACAAGAACAACATTATAAACAGAAAGATAGGAGAGTGAATTATAGATTAAAGATTAGTATTATTATTTTATTATTAGTAGTATTATTAAATTGTAGTTAGGAATTTTATTAAATCCTTTATCATACTTGATTACAAAAGTTATAATTAATTGAGAATTATTTTAAGAGAACCTGGGATAATGTGAGTTAAATTAATTTTAATAAAGATATTCAAACAAATTTGTTAAGAGTTATGTACTTAATTAATTTTGATTAAAGACGTAAGAGTACTATAAATGTAGTATTTAAGTAATAGGAGTAGGGATAGTATTCTTATGCCATTAAGGTGATATCCTGTGGGAGATATCCTGTGGGAGATTAGCTTAATGTATTCGCTCTGCCACTTGTAAACTCACTTCATAGTCTCATGATTTGATTAGATATTCATTTATTTAATTTTATAAAACAGAACTATATTATTATTATTAGTTAAGCTAATTTGATAGTTGATATTATTTAAAATATAGTTATTATTAACTTAGATACATTTTAGATAAACATAGTTATTTATCTGAACTAGATCAAGTGATTATAATTACATATTTCCTGGAAGTGAGGGTACAATATATATATATATATATATATATATATATTATAATATATATATATATATATATATATATATATTATAAATGAACACACAGAATATTTTTCTTTTTTTTTCTTGCCATTCCAAATAAACTCATAGTTAATCTTTAAACATTCATAATAAGTGTAATAACTGAGATTATAGTAATATATAGAATAAAATTTTATGCTTACAATCTCCAGTTCTTAATCTAAACATCTTTGAATGAAGTATTTGCTTTTCACAATAGTTCTGAATTTTTCCTTTTATTTTTCCAATGTGAAATCACGGCAATTGTCAGCATCAGTAGGTCAATGTATGCAAGGAAGTGGAATTCTTTATTCCATATTTATGTGTCAAAATATAATTACTTATTCTTTAAATTCAGTTCAAATTCAAATCCAGTCTTATTTATTTTCAGCTTATTCTTAGTTTTAAATTTTGTTATAGTTCAGATGTTGTTATCTCTTCTCTTGTTCTTTTAATAATCTCCCTCTACAATATATGTTAGCTTATTTATACCTTTATCAGAGTGAATTTTTATAAAAAAAAATAGACCAATTAAAGCTTGGTGGGTGTATATATATAATTAATACTTCTCCATCATAGTGATAAATAAACAAGCTGTTCAAAATTATTTTAAATCACAATAAAAATATGCTTCCGGATTAATTACAAAGATTTATTTAGAATAGTTATGATTTTAAATCTTTTTGATTATTATTTAATAATAACAAAATATCTAATGTTTCTATACTTATAAATTAATAAGAACCCTAATAAATTATTATTTTAATATTATTAAAAATTAGTTCATCTGGCAAAGTACATACTGGAATTTCATACACATCCTGCCAGAGAGCTTAGCATATCTTGAACAGTCAGAGTCGTTAACACTCTCAGGACATTTATTGATAATATTTATCAAATTTTATAATAAAATTTGGCAGCCATAATAACATACCACTGAAATAATGCACTGCTTTAACCTTTTGACTTAGCAGGATGCCAAAAATTCAATTTTTGACCAAGTCATCCCCTGGTGAATTTTTTCATAAGTATTATATATTAAAATGCATGTAAAACAGTATATTTTATTATATTAAATTTTCACTAAAAATTTTACAGTAGAAGATGGAAAATTCAAAATTCCCACTCTTACAATAGACATAAGCCCTGCTCTGATATGTTTAACCGTTGTCTGTTGTCAAGGCTGTAAAACATTTGGCACTTTATTGACATTGTTTATTTCAATGACCAAAAACGTGTTTATTTGCAAATTTATTATGTTTTTTTTTTTTTTAAATTAATTTACACTATATTTATTAGATATCAAGAAGTATAAATTATTAACAACTTATTTTGACTTGAAGTACTTTATTTTCAAAAATATAATGTTATATTAGCAGCTAACATGAATATGGCCTGAAGCAATTTACAAGCTTAGTTTCTACATAAGCAATCTACTTATACTTATGAATATGAAAATGTCACAGTTTTGCAATAAATATTCAAATATTTTAAACTTTTAAAGCATAATTTGTCAGATATAAAAGAAATAAATAGATATTCATTTTGATTATTAAAAATAATAAAAATTAAGAAATATTTTGTTGATTTTATAAACTGAAAATAATCTTTCTAGAAACAATGATGTGTAAACTCTTTGTTTTGATTACAATCTCATTTTTTTAATATTTACAGAAACAAAATGTGAACATTTAAAATTTATTTCAGTAGTAAACAAAAATATCTGTCAAATGAAGTCAAATTTATTATTTACAGATAACTAATAATCATTTTATCATATATTATATGTTGATGTGTGAGGCAAAGAAAAATGTCAGAAAAGGAAAAGTTTAAGAGGATTAATATATTTGAATTATTGTCAATTAAAATTTTACATATTTTACCACATAAATAAGGCTTGATAAATATTGAGCTCAATCATAAGATTACTATTGTAACATTTTCCATTTTGCTAGGCCTTTCCATGCTAATATAAACTGCGTGTGAGTTGATCAAGCTATGTCAAAAAAGAAGAAAGTTGTATTTCTATTCTAAAAACACAGCTATTTTTCCTGATCAACTTCAGCCTATTAATTGTTACGAATTGTGCTATTGACAAAATCAACTTTTAATTTTATTTACTATGGGCACCAGAATTCCTAAGAATCCACTGAAATATGTCGCCAGCACCTCTCGCAAGTTGTAAAACAAAAAAAAAATAAAAAGATTTTTATTATATTTTTTTTTAAGGGGCGGTAATTCTACCGTAATGAGAATTAATGATTTTTACGATTATTAGTCCTGGGCATATTGAAACATATTGGCAAAGGTAACTTACGTTTAAATCTTATTACACTAAAAATAAATTTAATAATAAAAAATAATAACTATTATTAATAACGCACAAATGAGAATTGATATTAGAAATATTTTTAATTTTGACAAACTAAAATACTTCATGTTAAGTAGCTAATTAATACCTTGGAGAGAACACATTTAATTCAGGTGGGAAATATCCAGAAAATATAAATATCAGTTAAAATAAACAAAAAGTTATTGGTTAAATAAGAGTCTCTCATATAGAAAAATTAAAGTCACTATCGGGATTCTTTTATACGTATATTTTTACGAGTAGTTTTAAATAGTTAACTTTGTCACAATCAGGATAATTATTCTTACCGATAAGTTTCATGAATTCAGTAGTAGATAACTATGCATAGTTTTTTGGTTATAATGAGCTCAGCCTTTTGGTTATTGCTTGATCTTGTGGTCCATTTCCCCAGTCAGTCACGAAGGCTTTTCCTGGTGTACATCATTAGATCCGATGTCTTCAGAAGCTCCGGTTCACTGCGACATGCCGAATTCCTTCAGCGAAGAGCGATCTTGGATATATCAATGTTATCCAAGACCAACTAGAGAAACAAAACGAACAAGACCGTTCCTTCAACCGGATCCCTTCTTTTTATATCCAGTTTTCAGGACTTCTGCGCATGCTAGTACCATGCCTTTTTAATCTTATCCAGTCTTTATAAATTTTATGTAATAAAGTCTTTATTTTCTTCAAGTTTTTGGCCATCTTTAATTAAGTTGAGTATTTCTACTTTCAGCTTATCTTTTTTTACTTGCTTTTGGAATTCTTTTGTTCTCTCCAATTATTGTTATTACTAATCACATAAAAAAAAATAATAAGAATAATTCAACCCTCATTGTACGTTTTTTTTTTTTAAAAAAAATTACTCAACAAAATTTTAAATCCACTTTTATCTTTTAGTTTTTTTTTTACCCAATGCCAATATATTTGTAACGTATATAAATAAACGTTACACTATATATATATATATCTTACACCTTTCTCAATGTTGATTTTTCCAGTATCATTATGTAATCTAATTGTTGCTGTTGCATTTTTATAAATATTCTTTAAAATATGACAATAACCTGGATCTATACCTTGATAATCCAATGCTTTAATCACTGAAGAAATGTGTATAAAATCGAATGCCTTTTCATAATCTACAAATCCAAAACATAATGACAACTCATATTCATTTGTCCTTTCTATGACTTCTCTCAATACCTGGATATGATCTATTGTACTAAAACCACTTTTAAATCCAGCTTCTCTTGGTTGGTGAAAATCCAAAGTTCTCTGTAGACGAGTTGTAATTATCTTGGTAAAAATTTTATATAAAACTGATAAAAGGCTGATAGGTCTGTAATTTCTAATATCTTCTTTATCACCTTTTTTAAATATTAATATTATTACTGCATTCTTCCAATCTTCTGGTATATCTTTATCATTTAGACATTTGGTATATAACTTTGCTAAAATTGTTTCTATTTCTTCACCTGCTTCTTTTAATATATCAATTATAATTCCATCATTTCCTGGAGCCTTTCCTTTCTTCATACATTCAATTGCATGTCTCACTTCTTCATTTAAAATTCTGGGCAATTCGGAAGATGTAATAGATATAGGAGGTACTTGTTCTTTATTACTATATAATTCTTGATAAAAATCTTCTACCAATTTCATGATGTCATCTCTCTTTTTAGTAATAATTCCATCTTTTTTTCTTATTGCAGATATAAATTTCCTACCAATATCAAAACATTGTTTAACATTCTTGAGACTTTTATTTTCTTCTACAGCTTTCCTTGCTATTTCACAGTTATACTTTCTTATATCATTTTCAATTCTTTTCCGTACCATTTTACAAAATTCGAGATATTCAATTCTTTTTAATGCATCACTTTTGTATATCTTCATATTCCTTCTTTTCTTCATAAATTCTCTAGTAGCAGTAGAAATTTTATTAGTCAATTGCTGCTTTTTTCTACCAGCTATCTTTGTTGCAGTTTTTAGAAGTGTATCAGTTATTTTCATATTAATTTCATTCAAATCTGAATCATGTTCAAAATCTCCTAACACTTGAAACCTATTTGTAAGTTCCATATCACCAAAACCTTTTACAGCAGTGCTGCAAGAAGTATTTTGTGGATTAAAATGGGAAACTAAAGGAATGAAAGTAAATGGAGAGTATTTAAATCATTTAGATTTTGCAGATGATGTAGTTGTTTTTGCAAATAATGCTTCAGAACTGCAGGAAATGTTGCAGGAGTTAGCAGATGAAAGTAGAAAAGTAGGACTAAAGATAAACGTTAAAAAGACTAAAGTAATGTTTAATCAATTTGCTCAAAATATGAAAATAAAGATTGATTATGATGAATTAGAAGAAGGAAACATAATGGAGGAAATTATTCATAGAATTAAACTTGGTTGGAGTGCTTTTGGTAGAAATAACTTGATACTAAAAGGAAATATGCCTATGTGTTTGAAAAGGATTGTTTTTAACAAATGTATTTTACCAGTTTTTACTTATGGATCTGAGACTTGGACACTTAATAGAAGAGCAATACAGAGACTTCAGACCACTCAAAGGAGTATGGAGAGATGTATGTTGGGAGTAACAAGAAGAGATCGAAAATGCAATGTATGGGTAAGACAACGAACAGGTGTTACTGACGTTATTGAAAAAATTAAAAGATTGAAATGGAGTTGGGCTGGACATATTGCTAGAAGAAATGATAATAGATGGACAATTGAAATTTTATACTGGATTCCAAGAGATTGTAAAAGACCCAGAAAGAGACCACATGTGAGATGGATAGATGAAATAAGAAAATGGGCAGGGGTGTTGTGGAAAAGAGAAGCTAAATTTAATTTAAAAAATCACTTTCAATTTTTTTAGCAACAGTGGAATTGTTTTTATATATGTAGGGATTGGGAATGAGCTTGATTAACTCATTCTCAGATTGTTCAAACAATGATAAGATCTAATTTACATTTAAAACTTTTAAGAATGTTAAAAGGATTTGGAAGATAAAAATATATTGACTATATATCATCTATATTTAAACTAATCACAATCTGATTAGAATCAGCAATTGAAATTCATTGTTTTTTGAATGGAATTACTGTTGACTTTTTTTTTTTTTTTTACCAACAGTCTAATTGTTTTTATATACATGGGATTGGGAATGACCTCAACTAACTTATTCTCACATTCTCATTGATTATAAGAAATTCAAACAATGCTAAAATCTAATTTGCAGTTAAAACTTTTGAGAATGTTAAAGGGATTTGGAAGACAAAAATATACTGATAATATATTCTCTGATTTGCAGATAAGAGAGTTTCATATTTTTCTAGATGGGTGTAATATATATATATGCTATAAGTAAAAATTGTTATGGCAAATGAAATAAAAACATTATAAAAAAAAGAGGTGTGCTTCTATTCCTAAAAAATCATGCTTTATCTCTGATATATATATTAAAGCACTGAAAATATTCTATTATGTATATACATATTATAATAAAAGTAATGCAAAAAACATAAGAAAAACAGTGAATTTATTCTAGATGTACTTTTCTTGGGGATCCACCGATATTTCAGAAAGATCACAGAAGATATCTCAAACAAAATTATTTGCAGTTTGAAAGACAAAGACTACTTTTCAACTATGCATGGGACACATCTTCATAATTAAAGTAAAAAAAAAATATTGTAAAACCAAAAATAAAAACGAATATATTGTCATAATATTGATACAAAATGACAAAATAAAAAATATTAATTCATCCAATTAATGAAGATCGGTAACTACCATTCTGGTATCAAAAAATATGTGACTTACTGTACAGCTATTAAATAAAGGTTGGTTTAAATATATCATTTTTGCTACAATAAATTTTGAATATCCAAATAAATAAAAAATTGAAAGAGATTTTTGTATTTTTTTAAAAAGAATAATGAATGTAAAGAGAAAGAAAATGACATAAAAACTACCAAAGAATAAACCCTACCATTCAAAATCAGTACTTGTAAATTTTCAGTGATTTCCAAAAATCAAAAAAACAAAGTTTCTTGAATTATTATGGATGTAATCTCACATTGGCACAATTTTTTTAAAAATATGAATAAAGACAAATTCGTGCTCTTGATATATATTTTTTTGATTGTTTTTGTTTTCAAAATAAAATAACATTCAAGCTTTGTTAAAATTTTAGACAAACAGAAAATGTTTCATTCCTGCAATAGAGTAAAAAAATGATATCAAAGTATTCCATGATAATTGTATAAAAGATTACAACTTACAGAGTGTAAAAAAAAAACTTTTCTAATGGAAACTCATTACTATCATAAATAATGATTCTCAGATGTTACAAATTAGCACAGATAACAATTTATAAAATGCATGTGCAAAAATAAATATCAGACCTTTAAAATAGGTTTTGAGGAAGAGTTTTTTTATAATTTAAGGGGTTATTCTGTACTTCATGTTTACTGAAATAAATAAATCGGATAAAACCTAATTTGCATGTTGATACCCTCCATAATGTATAGCAAATTTAGTATTTAATGTAATTTTAGCTCAAGATATGAATATGTCACAGAACTTAATATTACCAAAAACACAATAATAAAAATTTACAAAAAATGTTAAATTTAATATTTCCTAAGTTTAAAAATAAAAATGGCATTTTATTTATAATTTTTGCTACGCAAAAAAAAAAAAAGTATAATTATGTTATAGAAATATTTTTAAATATGTCTCCCAAAAATTCAAAAGCATTTTACTCGAAAATAAAATATTTGTTTTATATTCTACATTAAGTGTCTGGGATTTATAAAATGCTCATTTTATTTGAGACATTATTTTATAATACATTAGTCAGACTGTTAGTTCCATATAAGTTTTCTGTATTTGATAGATATTCTATACATTATCTAAATATCATAGTTTTCGAACAATATATATATATATTGTGGTAGTTAGCCCTCGCTGTGAATTAAAAAGAAGAAGATATACGCAATCTTTAAAACAATATATATATATCGTATATACTTATAGTCAAAATTATCCTTTTATAAATAGAAATCTGTTGCGTCTATTTGTTTCGCGGGTAAAGTTGTTTTTTTTTTTTGTTTTAAACTGTTTATTTTTTTGAAAATTGTTGAGAATGAAATCTTTTATTCACATTTAAGTGAATAAGTTATTTTAAATTAAAAAGAAAAAAAGGTTGATTGAAATAATATGGACAATTATTTTAGTTTTAATATTTGTCAAAAAAGATTTGTGTGCTGATAAGTAAGAGAGATATAAGATTTAAATTTAGTAAAATTATATAAAAATTGATTATTTGTTATATTTTTGTTAACAGTAAAGTTAATTTTAGAAATAGTTGAACGCAAGGCGTTTGAAAACAAATGTTCAAGGTGTGTGTGCGGGTACGCAAAGCCAACAATAGAAAATTTTAGCTTCACGTTGTTTCTTGGAGATAACCATAGTAATTTTGCAGTGCGGGGTTGTTTGCCCTGAAGAAAAAAAACTGGCGGCTTGATCACAAACTCTTGATCCAACTACAGTATATGATTGTTTTCTTTTAATATAGTTTTAAAAAGTGATAATAATACTAAAGTTATTAATCATGATAATCGGCTAGATAGAGACAGTCTACATTACTGCCGAATCTCCATGGCATAATGTTAAAATAAAACAAAAGCCTAAAATAAAATAAAAGCCTATCTAACAAAAAGGAAATTATCTTTTCTAAACTTCAGCATTGAAGAATATCCGTAGGGAGAATGTTACTGCATGGACTAGATTTAAATAAACTTTATTAGATTTACTATATACATTGGAGATTATTATATGTCTTATTGAAACAAAAGAGATTTCAAGTAGAAAAGCAATAAGATAGATGATCATATAGCTGAGCAATAATCAATATATATATCTAATGCATATTAATTAGTATACTCAATAGCCAAGTTACTGGGTTGTTGGTAATGAGATCTGATGTAGCTACAAAAATATCAGCTGGTGCATGGGTTTGATCTCTAGTCTTAATGTTGTTTAATTTTTTAGAAAGAGTGATTTAGTATTGTGAGATATGGGATTAAAGCTTAAATAGCATTTTACGAATCAGAGGGTGAAAATAATTAATGCAGTAATTCTTATATTGCATGGATTAATTGATAGCTTATCAACATTTTCTAAACAAATTTTGGGAACAATAGTCGTTTTTAACCAAAATGAACTTTTTTTTTGTAATCTTCGCTTTCCTAGTTCGTCAACAAGTATCACCAGGGAAACCCAGTAAAAATCGGATTGAAACTGGACTTTGAATTCAGGTCTTTAAATAAAAATAAAATAATATTATTAATAATAATTTATTATGAATTGTTACTACGCATTTTTTTCTATCTTAGATCTCCCAAAGAAACGTTCTTTTAAAATAGGAAAGATAATATTTTAAAATACTTTTTTTTTGCTTTATATGTAATACATATTTGCAAACATCCCATTTAATAATTTTAATGATATGCTTATTAAGAGTTATATAATGATTATTATAATTTATTATAGTTATAAATTTTAAATCTTATAAATATGTCGTTCTAGGATAAAAAGAAATGTATTGATATTTTGTTATTCGTTAGGGATACTAGAATTAAGGCGATAAATTTAGTTTGTTCTACAAATAATTCGAATAGTGGCTATCGTATACTTGGCTGTTGTCAAAGGTGGTAATATGTTTTCCTTTATTTTATAAGAGTTGGTGAATTCCTCTTATTATAAACTTGTTTTATCTGAGAGATCTGAATTCCTCTCATTGTGTAGTTATTTCGTCTTTATGTAAGAGATGATAAAATTCCTCTTGTTATATGTTAAATGAGAATGTACATGAATACATGTATTTACTTTACTATATTTACTTTACTTTTGCCACTTATTAATTAAGCCACTACTTGCGATTCTAAATTAGTTTGTTAGAAGCTTTCTATATTATATTTTATATCGGTAGACAAGTTCAAGGTATTATTAAAAGGAACTATATTATTTGCGAAATACATATATAGTTATTTACTTTATTAGCAATTAATTATAATATTTTTTTTATATAACCCAGCTTAAGATATTTTTATCAGCTTATAGAAAAGCCGGATACCACTTTGGATATTTAAAAAAAAAGAAAATACTTTGAAAAACTGTAGTAACTTCATAAATATGCTTGTTATTAATGATAATATAAATCACTTAAATGTCACTATAATGTATATAATTTTTATTAAATTTGGTTTTCGTGTATTTTCTTATTTATAAGGTCGACACTATGGCATTTTACTATTACCTTGAGATATTAAATACGCATACACTAATATTTTATCTTTCAAAAGGAAACACTATATATTTTATTTTGTCTAGCTATATCAAATTACTATTAGATATTATAACATTGTAATATAAAAAAAGAAAAGGTTGATTTTTATGTTAAAAGAAACTTTATGATTATTTGTTTCCTTATGTTAAATATATTTCGAAGTCAATAAAATGCCCCTTTGATTTCGATGTATATCTATTTGAAATACGCACATCAGTAATCTAAGAGTGTTAGATATAAATACGTTTTATCCTTTATAAGTTTAGCTAGCCAGAAGTAAGAGATATATTATTATTGGTCTATTATTTATAGCTACAGTTTGGCTTAATCAGTTCGTAGGAAATATTAAATAAGAAAAGCCAACCTCACTTCCCATTATCTTTATACGTGCGATACAGTTTTGCTACCCGATTACGTGGAACACTTGAAGAGCCAGCTTCCAGCATTGTTTACCGTTACAATATACCAGTATAATAATTCAACATTTTACTAATGTAGATTAATAATCATCAATACATAATAAGAAATGATAATAACTAAAGATTTTAGAGGTAAATTATTAATTAATATGTTTAATATTACACCTGCGTTATTCAACCACTATATCTATAAACAAAAATTAGGAATAATTTAATTAACAACATCTCAATTTTCAATAAGGCTTTTGACAATTTTTTAACTTCCCATTGCTTTAAGGTATAACTACTACATATATGTGTGTGTGTGTGAAAAAAAAATTGATAATTTATGAAGTGATGTTAGTTTCAATAATAATTTCGCACAATTTAAAAAAATGTCATATAAGCAATATTTTATTAATAGCTACGTATAATTTAGCAATTTATTTATCAATTTTGAAAGTTTCTAAAAATTTTGTATTTAATTCTTAGTTTTATTTTTCGCAGTGTTCCTTTAACAAGTGATTAGATAGAACTGCTTTTCCACTAATAACTATCTATTTGCTATTCATTTGATTGTTTTGCTATACTCAAGGGAGGTCTGCTGTACAAAACTCAGCGATTTACCTTCTCTAAACTACCATTAAGAACTTGTTATTTGTCAGACCGACTTTAATTTGCGTTGCACTTCTGCGCGTGCTCGTCAATAGAAATGGAACAATTAAAATTCGCTTCACTGATCATTAGAAGTCGATGTTAGCCGAATAAGACCGGGAAGCCAATCTTCAGATATGTTAATGTTAAGTCTTGGCTGGTTTTTAGTTTTATTTCTTTAAGAAAAGTTCAATATTATAAACCGTAACTATGCACAGAAAAGTCTGTGCTGTGTACAAAAAAAAAATATTTTTTTCAAAATATATATATAAGCAAAAATGAGTCTTTAGGAAAGAAGGGAAAGATCAAATCAAACCGCTACAACCCTATGATGAGCAAGAGAACTGTCAGGTGGATGAAATTTATTTGTAGCCATATTAATAGGATGCGCTAATGTTTTGGGAAGAGAGCCCAACATGGCTTCTTCACTGTATGATAGATATTCAGCTTTACTTGTTTCTGAGGTCTCGCTTTTGTTATCGTTATCATCCAAAGGAGAAACAGGAGAAGCTATAGGCTTGATTATTACTTTTGTATCAGACTTAGTAAAGTCTTTTGCGTCTTGTTTTGAGTCCAAAAGATCTTTGTCTTTATTATTTTTTTCTGTTGTCGATTTCCCTTTAGCATCTTGCTGTGCTTTTTTACTTCGTTTCCATTTCATTCGGCGATTTTGAAACCAAATTTTCACCTAAAATATATATAAAACATTTAAATAAAAAATAATATCAGATAAATATTTAATTAAATATATAATAAAAAATTATGTGCAAAAATTGTTGTCCAAAATAAAATTTTAATACTTAATTCTGAAATAATTTAGTGTAGTTTTCTATATACCAATTATTGCTATAAAAAGGTATTATGAACAGAAAAACAAGATAAGAGCATTTACATACATATAATTTAAAATTAAATTAGGTTTAAAAATACATATCCATATATAAATAAAATTTCTTTTATTTATACATTCCCGATATTTATCAATTTAATTAAATAATCTCTTTCTATATACATATGATCCAAACTTTTCCCCCCTCTCTCATTTTTTCTCTTTCTCTGTCGGCCTCCCTCTATATATATATTCTAGTATTCTCACAGAAAATGATGAATTCATAGTATTATTTTCAGAGAACTTCAGTGTAATAAAAATATAATAGCTAAATATCTGAAGTTTCAGTACTATACTAAGAACTTTCCTCGGAGCTTCTTTTTTCTCAAATCATAAAAATATGTGTGGTGAAATTTTAAATCGTTATTTTTTTTTTCTTTGTTATTTTCTTCTTATTCTCAAATTCTATTGATTGAGAAGTTTTTTTAAAAAAATTATCCTCCAATAGTTTTATTCAAATATTGTTAATTTTCTTTAATTCACACTTTTTATTTATGCTCTTGGGCCTGTTAAAAATCTCTAAAGCTTCTTTTAGCAATCTGTGGTCATATTGTTCAATTTTTGCCAGAATATGTGTTTTATTGAAATTGATGCTATAGGTAGTTAATTTACTGTGTAAATAAATGACTGATGAATTAGATTGTTTTCTAACTGCCAAAATGTGTTCTTCCTTTCTTATATTTATTCTAAGACTGTCCAATATATGAATGTAAACAAACTTCACATGGAATTTCTTATACATCATGACATTCCAACGAAATTTTATCTTTCATGCATAAAAAACATTAAGTTTTCTAAATGTAGTATAAATTGTGTGAATATTATTTTTCTTTAAAACATTAGCAATTTTATCTGTTACTCCCTTTATATATGGCAGAACAGTATTAATTTTTGAGGTATCAAAATCTTTTTTCTTATATATATATATGTATGTGTGTGTGTTTGCGTATTTATATATGTATGATCCAAGTGCTTTCACTCATGATCCAAATATTTTGTTTGAATATATACATGAACATGCATGGTAAAACAGCTTATTAAAGGCCTGAGTTCTTTCTAGTTGACATTTAAAAATAAGAAAGAAATCAACATTCATTATTAGTAAGCTACCAGTAAAAAAAGTTTAGAATTTGTTTATATATATATATTTCGAACTAAGAATATTATTAACTAAATTAACAACCATACAACATAAATAAAATTATAAGTTTATGTGAAATGTAAAATAATTACCAAGTTTTACTCAACCCAAATTTAAATTTCGGATTGTGACACCAATAATGGCTGCAAATAAATGCTATTTTTGCTTTCCACCTCCTGCAATTATATTTTTAAAATGTAGAAGTGAAAATTAATAATGATTATAATAAATGTATTTTTTTCATTTTAAATACATTTAAGAGTTTAAGTAATAAGTATTTTTGAAATCTTCATGCAAAAAGCATTTACATTAATGCATAAAATGATTCCAGATAAATAGAAAATCAAAAAAGATGAAATATTAAATGAAAAAGATTATTATGCAACCTATAAAAATATTTTATATATATTAGAACTTATTAATGTAAAATTTATACATATGTGTAACATATGCATTTTGAAATTAAACGTACATACGAAAGTGTTTTATTCTAAAATATTATTTTATTGTAAAATCTTAAAATTTTGCTACTAATATTTTAGAATAAAACACTTTCGAATGTACGTTTAATGCATATATTACAATATGATAAAATCAAATGCTTGAGCAAAAAAATTGTAATTTGTCTATTGAAAGGTGATATTTGTAAATAAGTGATGTTAAAATATATGCCTTTATAATATATATGTTATTTTTACAAAAAAAAAAAAAAATATACAAAACTTACACTTTAAAAAGTGTGCTTGTTTATAATAAAGTAGACACAATAATTGTAAATTTTATCTAGATTTGAACTACAATTTACAAGCATGCAAGACTGATGCATTAACTATAAACTACAAAATCAAATTGAAAAGTAAGAACATTAAACAAAAATCAAACAATAATTCTATCATAAGAAAAGATTTTGTTTCAAACTTTTAATATATATCTGAGCATGCTTTCGACCTAATTGGTCAAATTCATTGTGCTCAAACTCAGCAGCTGAAATTTGTGGTGAGTTCAAAATATTAATGGTGTATCCATTATGCAAATTAAACAGATCTTTTGGTTTACATTTAAATAATATGGAGAAGGATGTGATTAAAGAAATTAAGCAAATGGACATTTTAAAGTATCCCATTCTTATTCAAATATTCTGTACTTATTTATTTTTTCTCTACTTCTTTTGTCAATTTATTATTGGTTCTCATTTTAATATAAATATGTATTCAGTATACTTATATTTTGAATACCAAATGTCAAGCCAAGTTATAAACAATCAATGATTATTTACTACAGTATGGTATTAAGATCAAGCCTTATCATATTCTGTTATTGTAGTATCTGCAATTATTTTAACTTTTTTTATTGAACAATATTTATTAGACAAATAATTTACTTTATAAAGCAAATTTTTATTTATTTATTTATGCATTTTCTGGAAAGAAAACAACATTTGGAGACTGTACATATTATAAAAATATTAAATTGTACTTATTTAATAAATTAATTAATAAATATTAATATTTAAAAAAAAATATTTTGAAATTAGTTATTGTAGTTGCTTTTAAGATTGTGAGATTTTTGAATAGAATTTGGGGGGAAGGGTCAATGTTGTTAAATTATGATTATGCATTTTTTTTAAAAATCAAATAAAGCATTAAATATGCAACCGAGCATTATTAGATTTGGATTTGAAAGTATTTAATGTAAATTTTTAATACCTGAATCATTGATGAACTTTCCGGTAACTTCATGTTATGGTTTGCTGTTTGATTTTAAGAATAATTGGCAGCAAACATTCCAGAAGATTTAACAATTTTAATAAGTTTGTAATTATTAAGTTCTACAAGTTCCTTTATATTAAAACTATATGATAAAATGAAATGATTAACTGCATCAAAATTCTTGATAAGACTGATGGCAGATGTGAGTGACATTACACTATTGGTGAATATATATCTACTGAAATTATACTTTTCCAAATATTTTAATTAATTACTTTTTTAAGGAGTTTGTCCTATCATTATTTTTTTTCTTTCATTTTGAGATTAGAATTTGCAGCATCAAAACATAAAACTGTATTGTTGGTTACACTGAGTTTTATAGCATTAGTTAAACTGAGTTGAAGAAAAAATCACATAAGTAAAAAGATAGTTGATATAGACAGAAAGTGAAAAGAGATGGTAAAAAAAGAGAATGATGACAACAGTCTTGAAATAAGACTTGGCTGCTAAGTAAACACGTTCAGTAGATTTGATGATGATTATGATGATGATAATGATAATAATAATAATCAAATTCAATTCATTTATTTAAGTGCAAACCAACAAAATATAGCCAATTACAGTTTGCATATTTGAAAATCAAAGGAATAAACATAATAAAAGAATAAAAAACAAAAAAGGAAAAAAAAAAAACATATATAAATAAATAAAATAAATTTAAATTAATCAGCCATGACATTTGAATTTAATAATATTACAAAATTGCTTATAATTTAAATTAAAATGGTTATTGTTACCAGAAATCTGATTATATAAAGAAGGTAGACTGAATAAAGGAGAAAATGTAAGAACATTGGAACGACAAGTTTGAATATAACAGACAATGCCAGACCAATTATCATGCTCATAAGACCTAATTGTAATAGTTGAAATTATATCAGTTAAAATAATTTGTTGATTGATGATTTTATAAAGATATTACAGTCTAAAAGAAAGATAAAGAATCATTTTATTTTCCAGAGAAACATGTTTGAAAAACTTCTTATTGGTTGCAATAAATTATATCCTTGTTTAGTGATGAGAAGAACCAATAACAAAAATAATTTCAACTTTCTCATCCCTGAAATGATAACCATGTCTAATGAGAGCATCCATGATTTTAAAAATTTTTTCAACAATCATTTCTAAATGAGAAAGAAAAGACCCATTACTAAAAAATAAAACTCCCAGATCTTTTTGGGATTGAACAAAATTAATTTTGTAAGAATTAATAAAATAACAAAAATTTAAAACTTCAATTTTTTTAGAATATGACACAAGGGAACATTTATTAAAATTAACTGACATATTATTTAAATCATATCAAGCACTAAAGTTATCAATATCTTTCTGAAGGAGAGTGCAGCCAATCACTGATGTGATTTTTCTAAAGATTTTACAGTCATCAGCATTAGGTTATTAATATAAATGTTAAACTGCATGAACCTGAGGAACATCTAAATTACTTTTAAAATGAAATGAAAGATTATTATTAAATTTGATAAATGCTGTATGATTACAAATAAAGGATTGAAATCAATAAATATGTTTAGTGAAAAACTCATTTTATGTTATTTGTAAAGGAGAATGATGTGATCTACTTTATCAAAGGCTTTTGATAAATGAAAATAAATAACATCAAGTCTCTGCTGATTCTCAATCGCATGTGCTATATGATCATAAATTGTTAGAAAATTATGATTTTAATAACATCTGAAATAGTTTTACTATGAACACACTTCTCAAAAATTTGAACAATATTATGTAAAACAGAAATAGGTCTATAATTATTAACACAATCACAGGAGCCATCTTTAAAAATTGTGAATAACAACAACAACAACAACAACAATAATAATAATAATAATAATAATAATAATAATAATAATAATAATAATAATAATAATAATAATAATAATAATAATAATAATAATAATAATAATAATAATAATAATAATAATAATAATAATAATAATAATAATAATAATAATAATAATAATAATAATAATAATAATAATAATAATAATAATAATAATAATAATAATAATAATAATAATAATAATAATAATAATAATAATAATAATAATAGTAGTAATAATAATAAAAAAAAAAACATTTATAAAGAAGTATGGTCATTCTAACTTCAAGAAAAAAAAAGAGAGAGAAAAGACTGTTTTTGAAAGCAGTTTTGTGATGGCTATTCAAACCAATCTATGAAACACTAATACATCCACATATAAAACATATTAGTGCATTTTTTGTATGTAATTGATATTTTACAATGTTGTCTTTTAATATTTTATTTCTTTCTGAAATATTTCAACATCATATCTAATTATAGTTCTCCAACATATTCTATTCTTTAAACATACCTTTCCAATGAAAATAATTGACATTGCATTTCTTTAGAATATCTTTAAGATAATCCTTATAATGTAAACAAAATCTACCTCTTCCATAAACTATGCTCAAGTTCACTATAAAATTCCTATTAGAAAGACCCATCTTGTTCATTTGTTTTAAAAATCCAATCCAATGAATATATGATTTTACAATAATGAACTCTATAGTATCACACCCAGATCTAAGATCTAGATGCAGTGCTTTCAGATCCAAGGCTCCTTACTGATGAAGGCCACAAGCCAGAAACTAGTCTGGGGATATTGGATGAGTAGGCACTAGATGGGGATTTTATGCACAAGCCTTCTGGCATCCATTGATTACTTTAGCTTGCAGTGAGTGGCAATACGTATAGTGAGTTTTGCCTGTTTTAATAAGGTGAAAAACATATTGATTTGTTTTATAATGATCCAATTGTATTGTTAAAAATTTTACAGAGCATTCATAAATGGAACATTTCTAATATGTTGTATTGTATGAATAGAATGTCCAAGTCTCTCTTCCATACAATAAATTAAGTAAAAATAATACCTTTATATATAGCTGTTTTAATCGCAATAATTATTCCTCTAAGGAAATACTCTACCTTTTAACTTATAAAAAGCAACAATTGAACAATGGAGTCTGTATTGCACTATAGCATCTAAGTCCACCTTTCTACTTTTACAATTATGAAGATATTTAAATTGATTGGCATTATCAGGCTAATATCTATCCAAGCTAAAAGTTGAAGATAATTTTTTTCTCATTACTGGCTAATGAAGATAAAGAACTTGAGTTTTTAAATATTAATTACAATTTCATATTTTAACATTTTTTGCCTTATTTTTTTGGTGGCTGTTGAATTATATTTTCAACATTTTATTTTTAAATTTTTATTCTCTAATGAATATCAGCAAATTTTACTTTATTTATTAAAAATATAAATTTATAAATGAAAAATATTATTAAAAATAATATATCAACTTTGTAAATATAGACAAAAAGTAATAAACTGAAAAATATAGTAAGAACAACAACTTTTTATCTTATTGAAAAATCACTGCATTGTCAATAAAAATAATAAATAAATAAAGTATTTGTTAGTCTAAAATTAGGAAAAATTATTGTTAACTTCATAACTCTCATATTTATTAAGAATTATTGGTTGTTTCTCTCAGAAAAAATAGGATTTTCTGCTGCTTTAGATCACTATTTTAGAGTTATTGTAATTCGTTTTAATATAGGATTCTTTTAATAACAGATTCTCACATACTTCTTTTATTATTTTTTTAATAACAAAAATTCTGAAGAGATCAATATCTTATGGACAGTCAAATAAGATCTAACATTTTACTCTATTGTTTATGATATAAATAAATGCCCAGAAGGTATTCATTTTCTTATGGCTTATTTTTCACACAAAATTTTTGGAATTAAAAAAAATATGACTTTTTGGCTAATTATGAGATATTTTTGATTATTTTTCCAGATTAATTTTGTTGCAAATTATTTAAAACAAAAAGAAATACACATGTACACTTGCCCATAATATAAAAAAAAGAAAATCATGACATGTGTAACATCAATATCTGTCAGAATTGACATAGTGTTAAAATATTTTCAAATATTGTAATAATTATAGAGTAAATATCAGATTTCAAGGCAGAATTTAATATATTTATCATAAACATACATTTATTTGTTTAAATTTAAAGAAAAAATTTAAAATAAAAATGAATTTATTTACTTTCAGAGTTTATTTTCACATCAATATATGACATAATTATGCCTTGTTCACATTTACAAATCAGATTTTTAATACCTAAACAGATGAAATGTGATGTTTTTAGAATTTACAAAATTAATTAAAAAGAAATCAAATCCAATTTAATAAGTTTTAGTATAAAATAAAGATTTTATACAGAAGTGAAAGGTTGAACATTTTCAAAAACTCCCCACCAGATGGAACAATAGAAAATGCATGAATTTAAAAGAGTTAGATCATTATAAAGCGGAATTCTATTGTAAAACTTAAAATTTTACTTACACTTATTACAACATGACAAAAATATATTATTATAATATTTGGAGGGGATTTGAACCCAGACTTTCAAGTTCCCTCAGTTCCCTCTAATTACACCTAGTTTAAGTATATATACTATACTTGAATTTAAAATGTTACTATAGTGTTTGGGAAAGTGGGACCACTGTTAATTGTATCTTTTTACTTATAATGTTTTTCTTGATTTGTGTTCTTAAAAACAAACAGTTATGAATAAAATCTAAGAGTAATCACAATATGGTTTTAGTCTTAAAATAAATGTTTTACAAATATTTTGCAAAAATAATCTTAAATATATAAATAAACTATGAACAATACACTTTTTTTCAAATAATACAAAAAAGCATTTGCAAGAGGACTTGCAAATGCTTCAGAGCTTGAAAACAAGTGGTGTTGGTAGCTCATTTGTATTAGACTCTTTGTTTAATATGGCCAACTTCAGATTTTTTTAAAAAAGTAATAAATCAATAAATAATTTATTTTCAGTTTCTGCCATCGAAATACAAAACAATGAATTATCATTATAGGTAGTTGCAAGAGAGGGAAGATAAGCAGCTATAGATGACCACAGCACCATTCTTTCATAAAGGGCTATGTTATTATGAATGAGAAAATTTCCATTTTAAAATTTACTTTTAAAAATGATAATATTAATATTAATTTTTTTAAATTTATTTTCAATGTTAGTATAAACTTCCTGAAAAGCATTAATAAAGATAATACTTAATAAAATCAACATCATTATTGACACTATCTGATAGATATAAATCCTAGTATTTATTGTAAGCAATGTTGACTAAGTTCTCATAAGGAAAAATTAGTAAATGAAATATGATGCAAACAAAAATAATAGGTTTATGTTCACTGTGATACTTTCTAAGCTTTAATTTGAATAACATAATGTCTTCCCAAAAATTAGCCTGTTATTTGAGGACTAAGTGAATGCATTATATAGCATATATTAATACTTTAATTTATAATTAACTTGTCATAATAATATGTGAATTTATATTTATCACATTTTCATATGATACACATTATTAAAAGGAAATTTTAATTGTATATGTAAATAGATTTTTCTTTACAAGTTAAATTGTCTTTAATTAAGTAGAAATCTACTAAACAAATAAACAGTACTATATAGCTTCTTAATCTGACAGAAGGAGAGAAAATGTTATTACTACAGATGGAAAATCTGAAGTATTTGAAATAAAAACTGGTGTTGGTTTCAATTTATATGGCAGTTTTATTTGAAATTGTTTATAAGTGGCTTAATGGGATGAAGGTCAAGGTAGAATACAGGTTTGATGATGGAATTTTTAATTTGAATTGATTAAAAGCAGAAACAAGAGTAGCATCTGTTTGCATTTTGAAATTTTTAGCGTGCTAATGGTTATGATATTTTTTTCCAGTTCAAAAGATCATTTACAGAATGTACCTAATGTTTTGAAAATGCAACATATAACAACTTTGGTTTATTAAAAATTCTACCCCATTATCAGATCACTGACATAAATCTTTTTAGCAGAATATTTTTAAAACATCTTTTTAAAAATACAAAAAGAGAATCTAATGTTTTTAGAGATTATCTATTTGCTAAATACGCCTTCAAAATAGAATCCTTTTTTTTTTTAAAGGAAACTTTATTTATGCTAAGATTGAATATTACATATGTTGATATTCTATATTTACATTGTTGCAGTCCTAAGCTAACTACTGTAGAAATCAGTTCAGATACTTCTAGCTGGAGTGTCTAGCATCCAGTGTGTCAAATGAATTGTCTATGGTTATGTTCTTGATAAAGAATTGCTAGCCTTTATTCCTTAAATTTCTCAATCATTTTAAAAAGTTATTCATTGAGTAATTTCAGTAAAATGGTTGATTGTTCACCTTTATCATTCATTAAATCCAATATATTATCATATGCCCCTTGCATATCATTATTTACCTCATACTTCTATTCCCTCCAGCTTTTACTGCATTTACATAGTTGTTCATTTTTGATTGTAATGCCTCTTCATACTTAAATTCTTGATTATTAACATTAAATAATTTATGTGAATTACTTCTCTCGTTAGTTTTAAATTTAGATTTTATAATTTTGTTCTTACAAATAGGTTTAGCTTTCTGAATAATGTTGTTTTCAGTTTTAAATGCTTCAAAGCCTTCACCAACATTCACTTTCTCTTTCCCTTGTGATAATATTCTGGGTGAAATATAGTCTAAATTACCTAAGGTGACTTCTTTGTTAACTAGATTCTCTTCTTCAATCAATTGTTTATTTAACCTGCTGTTTTCTTGACTAGCATTTCCCCCTCTATTTTGCACTTGACTTGAAACATTCTTTGCCATCTTTGTTTTTACAATGATGCCAGTAAAATCATTATTGCTGTTAAAAAACTAAACATTTTTTTTATTTTGATGACAACACTTAAAGGTAAAGAACTTACCTTCAGTTTGGCTTTCTCCTTATTTAAATCTACCTAATATAGGGAATCCAAAAGAAACATTGTATTCCTAGTAAACACCCTCTAGTGGTCCTCTAGAATCCTATTTTTTTAGTGATATCACCATCTTTTTTACAAGGATTTGAAAATTCAGTTTTCATATTTTGTTATGCTCTATATTTAAATGGACATTATTGAATATAAAATTATATATCTGGCATTGAATACTAACTTAAAAATTAAAAAAAAATAGATATCAGTAATTTGGAAGTTTTTTGGTAATAGAAACCAAGATGGAGGCCAATTAACTTTTTTACCATTTTTTGTACTAAAAATAGGAATTACTTTTACCATTTTTTTTTATAAGTTAGAGTTTGACTAATAACACAGCAAGTGCTTTTTCATTTAAAAGTCATATAATGGCTTAAGACTTAGATTTTGTTTCCAATGCTATTACTTATTAAAAGAAAGAAGTGCATTTTAATTTCGTTTTCACTTGTTTCAATACTATTTACATCATTATCAAGCAATAAACCAGGTCATTATTTTTTATATTACTTGCATGTACTAATTGTTATATCCAACAAATTAGCGATAATAATTGATAGCAATCTTAAACTATATAATTCTTTTATTACTAAACAAATATAGGTGCATTAAGTTCATTGCCTGAAGTCACACAGTAATTCAGCATTAGAATGCTGCAATAGAATGATAGCACTTTATTCCTGTCAATACTTACTTGACCTCCTTGCCACATATTTTATACTAGAATGTCAATACTAGAGTTACTTTAAAAACATTAATAAGCAATAAGATGCAGCAAATAAATATGTTGAGCATAATAAGTAATACTTTTAAATGTATTAGAATCTTTTAAATGCACTTTTTTGTTTTATATGTAGAAGAGCCTTTTCAAGTAGTAATTAGTACATTCACAGTCTTTCCATAACTTAGGATTTAAACCTGGGTAAGATTAATTTTACACTTTCAAATCAGAATTGAACTTTGGATTTTTTTGCAGGTAGATAGTCCACAATCAATTAAAATAGCTATCCAATAATGTTTAAAAAATCGACGTTTACCTATTTTTAGCTAATCTATATTGGTCAGGTGAGTGTCGGTTTACTAACTGTAAGAATAAAAAAAAAAACGTATATAATATGATCTGGCTTTGGTCATTGGTGTGAAAAAAATTATATACTTTTACATATACTAAATTCATGAATACTTTTACTTGCTTTTTATAAACAATTTTAAAAAATAATGATTATATACTTTATTATTCACTAGAGTCCTGTAAAATTTGTTTCCAAAAATGTGAAAAGAAACCTATTGCAAAGAGTAAAGTTTTTGTGACAAAATATTTAATTGCTATTATTTTTATTTAAAAAAAAATTATATATATACCAATAACTAAAATTTTTAGCTAATCAACAGCACATAAAAATATAATAAATGGATCTTTAACGACAATAGAAATACTTATAGAATCAAATGTTTTTTCATAATTTATAAATCTAAAGCATAATAACTCATATTTATTGGTCTCTTCTGTTCGTTTCTTAGTATTTGGATATGATATATTGTACTAACCTACTTAAAAAAAATTATCCCCTGCACATAGTTTTCATAAAGGTGGTATTTTTTTTTTTTTTTTATAAAGACATCACACTTTTTCTTCTTTTATCAAACATTATATGTTGATGCTTTCTAAATAACAACATTAAATATAAAATTATACAATGGGCACACAAATATAATTCAAAAGCTTTGAAAAATGAAGACTAATTAATGGGAGGAGGGAATTATTAGTAGAAACCAAAATAAATCATTACTTATCTTTTATGTTAGAGTATATAGAACACAGATCCATGAATATTTAATGCAGCTATATTGATCAAATATAATTAGTATAAAATATAGATAAAATTTTGAAACAATAACAACAGTTTTTATAACGAAGACTAATTTATATAGTTTAATACTTTTTATTTCTGCTTTTAAAAAAATGACAATAGTTGTGTACTCTATATGATAATCTTAAAAATATATTCCTCACCCTTCATAATATAACAAATAGACTATAATTATTATTTCTTTTGCCCTGGTCCCACAGCAGGAAAATTTATAGTAACAAGTTCCTCACATAAACTTGGGTACACGTTACTTCTTTATGAGACCATCTTAGTCCAGTCTTTCTAAAATATCTATGCTACATAATAATCAACCAAAAGTATCCAAAATATTGACTTAGATGTTCAAATTTAGCCTCTGCAAAAAAAAAAAAAATACAATATCTATATATATATAGTCACGATCAGCCACCGAATTTTTAAAAAAAATCTAAGTTCTCACAAACTTTCAGAAGAATTGTCAATCAGTAAGCTGACCAAAATCAAAGAATAAGAACTCCAGTAAAATAGATGTGTCTCATGGTGAAATAAGCAGAGTATAGACTAAAATAAACTTGATATTGTTTATTTAATATAGCAAAATTATGAGCTACAGAGATTAACAACATATCTAAAGTTTACAAAATTTCAGATCTATAGTACACATAAATATCATATTTTAATATTCATTAATATAATATCGCAAAAATAATCCAAAATTTATCACAACAAAAGTTATTGTAATGATTATTGATACTCTAAGCCCAATACAAATATGAGTTTCTGTTTCAATTATATAATAATTCATTTAATTTTGTACTTCCTGACTTACAAAACACCCTTACTTAATTTTAATTGGCTACTTCTTACTAATGGTAATTATTGATAATTTTAATTTAACATACTTTCAGTTTGCTAGTCAGACAATTGTTATTTTAAAAAAAACAATCGGATTTTTATAACTAACAATCTTAATCATGCACACTTAAATACTTCTGATTAGTCAAATCTTTCCTCCTTCTTTTATGCATATATTTCAGAAAATAATACATTGTTAGCCTCTGTGTTTTCCTGAAGGTTCATGATGATGGTATTTTACTTGTATTTTTATATTAAACTATTTCGACTATCTAATATGAGTATTGAATGTCTTTAGATAAAATTCAATTTTATTTAAATATTCCAAATGCATTCAACAGTTAGTAATAGCACATCAAACAGGTTGGTACATGCACAACATTTCGATATTATTCCTCTCTCTTCTTCAGGTGTTGCTGGCCTGACAAGTGACAATACTAGCATGGGATTTGAGCCTGGCTCCTTACATTCTTGAGTATTGAATTTTAAAGTAGAGCAGTGCCTTAAAATTCAATACTCAAGAATCTAAGGGACCAGGTTCGAATCCCATGTTAGTACTATCACTGGTCAGGCCAGCAATACCTAAAGAAGAGGGGAGAATAATACCTCTCAAAAACGTTGTGCATATACTAACCTATTTGATGTGCTATTACTAATTGTTGAATGTATTTGGAATATTTAAATAAAGTTAAATTTTATCTAAAGACGTTCAATACTCATATTAGTTGATGGAAATAGTCCAATATAAAAATACAAATTGTTAGCCTCTCTTAAAAGCATGGAACAAAATTCGTTTTAACATTGGAAGTTTATTTTATATTCAACATTATACTCCAAAATTATAATTTAAAACGATAACAATTCATCACAACAGTAAGATACAGTTTATGACAAAGTATTAAAAATATTATTTATGTTGTGAGATAGCACTACAAGATGGCTGAAGATTGTTTGCAAAATGCATGTATAGTAAGAGAGAGTGGTGATTTTGTGATCAGCTGTATAGTTGCGATATAGTGGGTTGAGTGATTAGATGAAAATTTAAAAATTTTGAGGCCATGAATATGTCTGATTATGGTAGTTTGATTACATGACAGTTTACCTAAGATTATTATTCTCTAAAAATTTAACTTAATGCCTTTTAGATGGTAGAATTACATCCCAAAATTGTATTTTTTTTTCTAATATAATTCTAATTAAAATATTTTCAATAAACTTTGATGCTAACAATATTGATTCTATAATAATTGTACACTCCTATCATATAAATAATAAAATATTTAATTAATAACACTAACAATCTAATTGAAAAGCTTTAGTTAATAAATAGTTAATATTGTAATTTTAACATATATGCTTTCAGCTTTTTAACGATTTATTAATATAATATTTTCTCATAAATATTAAATATTTTACAAGTATTTTTTAAATGATTCTGTATAATTATCATATATATATATTGGAAATATACACACATGATAAAACAACGCTCTTAAAAATTTAAAGAATAACATTTTAAAGGTAGATAGATATATCCGTATATCTAAAGAGTTGGTTATCTTTTTAAAAATCCTTTTTTCACTTAAGGCATAACGCGCCATCTGTTGCGTTGAGGCGCATTTTTTTCTGAATAAAATAATAAATCAGTAAATAACTAAATTTGAATGATCAAAAGTATACAAATTTTATAGTTAGGTTCAAATGTTTAAAAATGTATTTTACAAATTTTACATTTTAAGTAATAATAAGCTATATTATTAAAAATATAATAGTTTAAGAAAATATTAACTATCGTTTTTACGATAAAACATTGTAAACGTTTCTTTTATTATTATTATTAAAGATTTTTAAAGAGATTTTGAATAATAAGTTATTTTATTAATATCAATAGACTTAATATTGTCCTTTAATCGCTTTTGTATTATTTTAAAAAAAAATCGTGGTGTTTGCGATATATGTATATTTTGCATTTTTAAAGTTCTAAGTAAATAAAAATAAAATGAACCGTTTGTAAAATAAATATGCATAGAAGTAAAATGAAAATAACGCCATTTGGGGAATTTGTTATAAAATAAAGGCCGTATTTTAAAAATCAATGAATTAAAACTAGTAGTCAAAAATTTCGAAACGATTGTGGAGAAAACAGATGGGTAGATGATAAATGAGTTAAGAAATTATTATTAGAATAGTGGGTAAAAAAAATGGCAATTTCTTAAAACTAATAATTGAAACAGGCTTTGCAACAATACGCTTTTGACAAAGTAAAGCTATTAGAATCACATTGAACTCTCTCCAACAGCCGACAGTATTTGTAGGCCGTCTTTATTACTTTAATTATGTTTATCCTATTCATATGTCTAACTGATAAAACACATCGAGAAAGATTTAACAATATGATGGATTAAACTTTGAATAATTAGTAAGCCCTTAGCCATTAGTCATCTAACGCTACAAATATTGCTAGCAGAATTATATAAATGGTTATACATTTTAAAACTATACACACAAATACGCATATATACATAAACATAAATTATAAATATTTAGGACTAATGTCAATATGACTCTTTGCTAATTCACTTTTTATATCACATATATAACTGTATTTAAATATCTGATTAAGAATATAAGTAAAAGATACGCATGGTATAATGGTTAACGCATCTGTCTCCCATTCCTATAATTTAATGTTAGAATCCGGACAAGTGAAGCTTAGAAATTTTTCAGGTTGCAAGCAGGTTAATTTCTTTAAGATAACTAGTCCATAATCAATTTAGTTAGACATTCAATTATCGGCCAATAAATGAGCATTTAGATTATTTATAATAAAGTATGCGAAACTAGGAAATAGCGTTAAATACTTATCCACTGATAGCCTCTTTCCTTTCCATATTTCTTTCTGTTATGTCATAAGGAATTAAATGTGAAAACTATATTTTGATTACACAGCATTTATAATATCATGAGTATATGGGTTCTTGGATAAAGTCATCAATTATTGATAATTATAAATGAAAAGTATTAAAACTGAAACTTTTTGAATAATGCATGGCAAAGTAATAATGATAATAAACAAAAGATTGTAAATAACACGATAGGAAATGCGAAGTAGATAAAACAAAGATTGAAGTTTCAAAAAGTATTAGGTAAAAACAAATTAAGCACACAATCTCAGTTGAGTTTTATTAAAGGAACGATGAATAGCTGAATATATTGTTTTTTGCTTACAATCATAAGAGACAAAAATAAATTATGATTCTCAATTTCAGGAAGCTGTAACATCATTAGCCATACATAGTAGCAGTTGGGGATCACAATCAAAAAAGAATAACAATTACATTCAAAGATCGTTTTTTTATTTAGCTAATTACGACCAGAGATTACTTCAAATGAAATAAGACTGCATAAATTAAATTGAACATTTCTGAATGAGCATGAAGATAGAAAAAGAAACTGAAGAGACAATTGATTTAAAATATGAACTTCACTTTAATATCACAAGTGTTGGAAATTGAAAAAGTGTCCAATCATTTTCAATAAAAAAGAAAAAGGTAAATGAATTATTGATGAGATGATTAAAACATCAGAACCACAAGATTAGTTATTTAACTTAATGAAAGATACTAAATGCAAATAATTCAAGTTTATAACTCTACAAGTTTTCGCTATGTTGGAGAAATTGAGGATTTTTATACTTTTCAATTATAGTGGAATATTTTATTAGAATTAGAAAATAATTGAAAGGTAAAAATGCTGTTGGCAAATTTAGTTGTAAGAACAGAAATGAGAGAGAGCATTAGTGGTCGAGAGGTCACCGACAGCTGCTTTACAAGCAGTTGTCCTGGGTTAGTGGGTTTGCTTCCTGGCTGATGCTATGACACATGAAAAAAAAATGAGAGAGAGCATAGACTTAAAAAATTTTTAGGAAAAAAAACAACTAAATATTAAAATTTACTTTAAAAACGTCAAAATGAGGGGGGGAATACTAAAACAACCAATTAAAAAAGCAGTAGATGGATTATGGTAATATATTGCAATACTGCAATATTAATTACACACAGAAATGACCATTCATTAAGAAAATATAATGTAATGCTATTGCAAAGCCAGAAAGACAAAAGTTTGTTAAAAAGTATAGTACTAATTTGATATCACCAATCTTTAGAATGTTTCAGAGGAATTGTATTAATTCTTGAAAATAGTTGTAAAATAATAATAAACTTTTGAAAAGGGTTCTGATTTGAATGAAATAAAAAATATATATATTTTACTAAAAACTGCTTCATACATAGTCTCTATGTATAGCAACATTTTATCAGTAAATTTTTAACTGAAATAACTAAATGCATAAAGAAAAAAGTATAAAAATATTTGAAATGGTTTATATGAAAAAGGAATATGAAAATATAGAAAATGGTTCGTTTATAATAATTAACCCTTAAGCTACCACAATCTCAACCTGTAGTCAAGGCAACCCACATTTATAAACCTATTAAAGCTTTATTGTTTTAATATTTACAATAATTATCTGGAATTCAGTAAAATAGTACAAAATAAATTAATGATGATATTAAAACATATATAGAAAAATGGTAAGAAAACTTATAAAACAGAACAAAAGTCTCTAAAATTTAAAATATTGGCAGGGAAATTGTTTTCCCTATATTTAACAGCAAAAAAATCAGAATTATATCATAATGAGCCACAAAAAAATTGTATAAAGAACTATATAATAACAAAGAACATGAAAACAAAATGGTCCATATTTTGAAATTCAAATATTTTAATTTAATAAAATAAGACATGCAATTAAGTTTTAAAGAAAGGAAAAGCTCCAGAAAGTGGTGGAATTTATTATAGATATTTTGAAAGAAGCAGGTGAAGAAATGTAGAAATTGTTGGAAAATCTATGTACCAAATGTCTAAATAATAAGAATATACTATTTTATTAAAATACACTGGCAATATTGATATTTTAAAAGAATAGGAAAAAAAAAACATTAAATATTACAAGTTATTTTAAGTCTTATTTAAAATTTTTATTAACATATTTGCACTTTAGTTTAGAAAACTAGACTCAACCCAACCAAGGAACAGGAGAGCTTCAAAATTTGTTTATTGTACTGAGAAAAGTAACTATTTTGCATTAGTTATGTAGAATATAAAAAAAACATTTGATTTTACAAATATTTCAGGAGTGATTAATGATTTTAATAATGATTAGACTACAATTGTCATTATAAAGAATAGTATTAATAATAAGTCTACAAACATTTTATCTTACATTTAAAAAAAGGATTTTGTATATTAATATTAAAAACTAAAAGGATAAAAATAAAGAGAGAATATTTAAATCACTTAGATTTTGTAAATGATGTGATTACTTTTGCAAGCAATGCTTCAAAACTTCAATGAATTTTACAACTATTATCAGATAAAAACAAAAAAAAATAGGTTTGAAAGTAAATGCTAAAAGATTAAAATAATGTTCAATGGCTTTACAAAAAAAGAGGCTGATAACAGATATTTAAAAAAAGTAAAATCCAAAAATACTTTGCTCTTTTTATTAGATGGATATAAATATAATAAATAAATTAATATGAAATAAAACATGGATGAAATTATTTGATATATAGTTTGGTTTTAAGAAATATACCTGTGTGCAAAAAAAATAAAAGGTAAGAAATGTGATTCACAAGTTTATATTTGGACTTCTAATGAAAGAATAATATAAAGGAATATTGGAATTAATTTAGGAAAGAATGAGAGCTAAATATATAGAAGATAAAACAAAAAGTTATTACTGTTATCACTAAAAAACATTAAAATGTATGAATAAAGTTTGGTTAAAATTTTGCTGAAAGAGACAGCAATAGATATGTAATTGAAGACATAAACTGCATTTAAGAGATTATAAAAGATCTAGAAAAAAAATACATGTAAGATAAATGGATAAGATAAGAAAGTTTACTCAAATAAAGTGTTAAAGAAAACAAATGTGAATCAAAGAAATTAAAGTAAGCATGAACTCATTTCATTATAAGAGGATTGAATATTGTTAAAATAAGGATATAAACAAACAATGCAATATAATTTTTTTTAAAAAGCACTGCAAGTTAAATACTCATAGATGCAAAAGTCTCCATACAGTAGCACCACTCAATGCAAGCCAGAGTAATCAATGAAAAGCAAGAAGGTGTGTGCATAAAATCCCCATCTAGGGTCTTCTCATCTAATATTCCCAGACTAGTTTCTAGCTTGTGGCTTTCATCAGTGAGTAGCCTTGAATCTGATAGCCACTTTTTACCTTTTTAGTTAACTATAAAGCTTTGAATCCAAAATGAAAATACAATAATGTTTTCAATTCAAGCTCTTTTGCTTGCATAGTCATATGGATCTGAACTTAGTTCAGCAACCATACATTTTGGTGTCTTTGGTTCTTTAATAACCACAGTCATCATAAACTTATTGGGAGAGATTGGTATTAAACCATTAAACATCATATGGTAGCCATTCTTTATTCTTACAAAAGCTGTTAAAACAAAAAAAAAAACTCTCCATACAGTAGCTTGCATATGCATAATGAATGGTGATTACGTGAGGTCTAACTGGTTTAAGGTTAAATCCAAAATCCCTGGTTCCATGTTGTTTTTTTTTTAATTTGTGATTTTTCAGATTTCGGAAATAAATCTTTTCCCCCTCATTATAAACCTGCATTCTGTTGAAAAATTAAATAAACATTAATCTTTTAAATTTATATTTATGTTATGTGCTATAAAAATTACAATCAAGAATCTGTTTCAATTTGTCTGATAGTAAAAACTTAAATTTAAAAAGATTTTGAATGATTTTAATAGTGAGAATTCATTTATAATAATAAAATTTTGTTTTTAATTAAAGTATGTCGCTATTAGAAGCCATGGGTAATTCTAGAATGAAAAAGTAAAATAATACTGCCTTTTGTTGAGAAGAAAATATACATCTGCACTTGTGCAACATAAGCTTTTATCAAAATCATTAAAACTGAAAAGACAAATGGATTCATATAATTTTCTTGTCTATTGTTTTTTTTTTTTAGCAAAATTATTAAATATTTTCTATTTAATAAATATAAAATATTTACATTTAGATTTTATTTGAATATGCTTGTCTTTTTTGTAAAAAAAAAATTAGTCACCGAAAACATTTATTGTCAATTACTTTTATTTATTTATTTTTAATTAAAAGTTGAATTTTAATTCTTAAAAATACAAATTTGGTAGAGATTTTTTTTTTTATTGTGGCTAAATATATTTTTTGAACTGAAGATGAAACAAAGTCTTTTACATTTTGATTATTTATTTCTGTACATTATACTTTGTCTAGTTGTAAATTAGATATTTTATTTCACTTCTTATAAAAGTGAGTTGAGTTTTGGAAATAAGATTGTGAAGAGCTCTGATGATGACTGCAGGACAGTTGAAACTGTTAGTTTGATATAAATAAAGAGTATTCATACAGTGTTTAAGACAGGTGCAAATGATATGATATTTTATTTCACATATTATATTCATTTTTTCAAGCTATTCTTTGTTTTTGTCTTTGTTTTTAATAAAATTTGTCAAAAAAACATAAAAGATTTTAAAGAAATTTATTTTTTCTTCATTAAAAAATATAACAAAAAAAATATGAAAAATGGTCCATCAGTGTATCAAAAAGAATAGTTAAAGAATTACTTTTACTATCTAGGATTTATATATAATGAAATACTTTTGTATAATGCATAAAATGTATTATATTAATAACATGATAACATGTTAATATATATATATATGTATGTATTAAATCAACAAAAAAATTATATATCAGTAATTAAAAGAACAAATCAAAACAATATTTTATAATTTTGTCAAATAATGAATATTTTTGAATTAGTGGTATTTGAATTAATGGTTGTCCACCTATATAAGGATAACTGTCTCCTATAAACCACAGAAAGCACATGAATGAATAGCAAATTTATAGCATTTATCATAAATGTTAATAAGTATAACATTGGAAATATTTTAAAAATGTAAGTAATAACAACATGGATGATAAAAACTTTTAAAAATTCAGATCTTATATGAAATCTTTTTTTATTATTATTGAAATTATCTCAATGGAATTAAAAGTGATTTTCGCAAATTGACTAAAATAATTGTGAAAAAGTGTAGATATAAAAACTTTCAAGTATGTATGTTTGTTTTAGTATCCAATGGCTTAATTGCTTGCATCATCTTCTTTCATGCACAGAACTATGCATACATAAATTTATATATTTTTCATACATATGTTTATTTAGTTTAAAATAATATCTATTCATTACACCAGGGGGATAAACCAATTACATTAAAAGTACTTTGCATAGAATAATTCTTTATTATAATATCAGGATAAAGGATAAATAATGTAATAATTATTGTAATATATAAAAAAGTAATAGTAGAATTTATATGACAATATAAAAGAAATAAACAAAAAACTTATTGTTTTATGGCATTGACTTTCTTTTCCACATACCCATGCACATACACATATATAATATTCAAAATTAATACTCATACCACTGTACAATAAATATTTTTTAAAATATTCTGTAAATTCATCATAAAAAAACAATTAACAAGAAAAGAGCAGCCATCTCTTCTTGTGCCTTATTTATTAATATAAATACTTGCCTAAAACATTGCTTATCTTTGTGTTTTAGACAAACCTCTACATTAAGAAATGAGGCAAATGAAGAGACAGATGTTCTTTTCTTATTAATTATTGTCTTATGCTGGGGTAAAGAATATTTAAAATATTTATTGAATTGTAGTATGAGTTTTAATCTCAAATATTACATATATTAAGTTGCTGAAAGTATGCAATATATATATATATATATATATATATATATATATATATACAGCTCACATGAAAATCATCTAAGCACAATTTGAACTGGAGCTCCACATTCCAAAATCACATGATCAATGCCATTTTTTACTGCTGACAAAATACAGATTACTGGAGCTTGACCAGATACCTATCGAATGTATTGCCTTGACCAACTATGAATTTGATTCAGCTATATATTTTCTCATTTTTATTGTCAGGTATTCTTTGAGAGGGTCACAAGCTGACAAATATGTTTTCCTCACAGCTCTTATTATATTTGTATGGCCCTCTGACAATGAAGCACTAAATGTAATCCTCTTGTGCAATTCTCATTAAAACTTTTGAGGGAGTGTTTGGTTTCTTGTCATTATATCTATTGTATATAAGACTATATTCACAAATGCAATCCATGTTTTCACAGTGCCCACTTTTAAATCACAAATTTTGAATAATGATATGTATACTTTTGAGAAGAGATATTTTATATATTTTTCAGAAGAGATATTCTATAGTCTGCCCTGGGAGCAATATCCTAATGATTTTACCTGTCATGATCATATGTCTATATGTGAAATAATTTTTAATACAAACCACCATAGCAGAGAGATCTGAAAGAGATGAGTTTTTTAGAGATAGATTGAGCATATGATACAATGCTCAGAAGTATAAAGCACATTCTATTAAAGATGAGTATCTACAATTATTGAAAAAGATAGAGTTCTGTAGAAGAAACCCTTCTCCAGACTTAAGAGGGAAGGCAAGAAGATATAACCATTTTGTTACAAACTTATTGTATGTCATGTTGAATGCTCCTATTACAATTATAGGATGTAATGAGGAAGTAAATTTTGAATTTAATACATGTATAAGTCTATTAATTATTATTTTACCTGGAGGGATGTACATATATCCTATGTTCATTGTTATTATTTTGTGGTATACTATAACATTTAATGTGAATGCATCAATGTATATTATTTTAAATGAGCTAAATGGACAGGATTTTTTTCTGTTTCAGTTGAAGGTGAGAATGTTGCTCTGGAATATAAGGAATATCCTTGATTATCATAAACTTTTGATGAATGCATTTGTCATTTGTTATATATTTTAATTTCCAGCAATCCAATTATGTATATGAAGCCATTTTTTTAAATTCATGGATTTTTTTCCACAGAATTTAATTCTTAGACATTAATAGATCCTATTTTATTTACATTATGTCTTATTTTGTGTATGGGTATAAATAATATACAAAATATAAATATTTATTTATGTTAAATGATTAGTCTTTTCTAAAGATATTAGGCCCTCATGCAACAACTCAAGATTTATCATAAGCAATTAATTACATTTGACATGATTCACCTCCCTTATGTTGACTGGTTTCTCATCTGATGTATCACCTGCATCAGAATCTGGATAGTTTATAGATGAATTATTAACCTTTTAAATATAGTTTAAAGTCTGTGGTATATCCTCTTGACTTAATTCTGGAATTTGACAATGCCTTTTCTTTCTCTTTTTTTGCTTGGCAGATGATCTGATTTGCATTTGATAGAATATTTATATCATTGTCAAAGTATTGTTGCATCTACAATGTCTTTTGAAGTATTGTTTATTGCAACCACTTCTGCAAAAAATTTGCTTGCTTATTTCACTTAATGTCCTTTTGTGATAGGAAATGTTTTGAACATATTCTTGGTTTTGAATAAAATCATCTGCTAAGATATTATGTGTTTTATTATCTAATTCATTGATGTTAATATCAATTATACCATGACTGATTTTTTCCCCACTGGATGTTGCATAGTATTATTTGTACTATTATTCTTTCTTTCCACACTGATGTGATGATGTGACCTCTTTGCCTACAGTAAAAACACTGTGGTTGTATTCAATGTATTATTAAGAGGTGATTTCCCCCATCAGTAATTAGCATAGGGATGTCATTTGGATTAACATTTTTGTTTAAATGCAGTTTAAAATGATAATTATTATTCAAGACTAATAGAGGTGTATCTTTTAAATATGTGGATTGAAATGCTTTCACTGATTCAAAAGGTTCCATTAATTTTTTTAAGTTTTTAATGACATAATTTAAATAGGTTTTTTTTTCTTCAATACTGGAAATATATTTTTTTCTTTTTTAATTTATCTTACTTAATCTATACTTATTCAGCATGCAAATTGTTTTTTCAAATGAATTTCATTGTCATTCATCAAAAAATCTGACAACAATGTATGTGGCATTTGGGCGATTGGCAATCCATAATATGGAGTCCCACATGCTGTTTATGCTAATCACTTAATACTGTAATTTTTTTTGTAAATCTATAGTGTGTGCAATTTTTGTCATAATCACTAGAATAATCATGTGATAGGTAAAAAAAAAAACATTTAAATGAAAAAAAAAAGGATCTCTATTTTTGCAATGAAAGCTTCTGATATTTTGCTTAAGCTTTCCTTTTACCAGATCTTTTCCATTATATTGATATGCTTTTGTGATATATCTGTTAATATATCTAATTTAATAAGGTCATTATCTACCAAATCTTGCAATCTGAGTTATATTTTTACCAAAATAATTATTTACATTATCATTATGCTTTCTTCCATCATTTTTTTGGCAATAATATTGAGGCTTTCATTGCTTCTGCATACAAACATAATTTCACTTTGTAAATGGAGTTCATGGTGACTAATGTATTTTTCACAGTGAATGTTTGAGGTCAAATCCTCTTATGAGGGGGTTTAAAATCAGCTTATATATGAAATTTTTCGATCTCCAATGTGAGAACATTGCTGTTTGATTCCTTATATAATCCAACAGTTTGATAATTGTGAAAAAGATCAAATAAAACTAGCTGTAAATGTAAGAGTCGTATTACAATTTTTAATATTAGATTTGTAATAAATTGTTTTTCTCTTCATCAATAAAAATTGTAATTATACATATGCAATTTTTGCCATCCTAAATAATTTATAATTAATAATATTATTTAAAAAAGGAAAATGAATAATATATTTTAAGAAAGGAAATACAGAAAAACAATAGATTATATTACTGATTTGAATAAATGGCAGTATTGAATATTTACATAATGAATTGATATATAAACTGAATAATTTTAATCATTGTAGTACAAATGAAACGATTAAATTTAGTAAATAAAAATATAAAAATCGACAGAGATGTGATATAAGATATATGATGATAGTTTATAAACAATCATAAAATGAAAAATATATATATAGTGTTGAAAGTGCATTTAAAAACTATGAGAAATATGAAGATTGATGAAATATCTAAAAGTATAAATAAAAATAATAATAGTAATAATATGTTGTTAGTTCCATTGCAACAATGAGAAAATATTTAATTTAACTGGAAAAGAATAAAGATAGTAGATTAAATTTAATGTCTAAAAGCTAATATTTAAAAATATTACAAGTAGAGACTTTGGTTTGTTGTTGCATTATTAACTCTAGCATAAAATTTTAAAGGGGGGAATTTATCAATAATGTAATATATATCTAAACTCTAAGTGCCAAATTGATTTAGTTTTAGAAATTTTATTCATTCAAAACGTTTCAGAAAGTACTTTAAATCGATTTAATACTTGTAGTTTATATGTATCACGTGATATTTCTGCAATAAGTTAATATGCATATCTCTTATATATATATAGCAGATTTAGTATGTGTACATTATTATAATATGTGCCTAATAAATCATTAAATCAAACTTTCAATTGAAACCCAGAAAATTGCCCATTATGTAAATCATAATTTTAAAAGCTATCAGTTGAAGCCAAAAATATCTTTATAATGCTCTTGGCATGTCAAACACCATACAGAGAATGTAAGTTGGTTAACAGCATTTAATAATAAATGCTAATTATTAAAAATAAAATCTGACCTATATAAATAACAACAATTATATATTTCATCTGCATATGGAATTCATCTGTACCTTCTACTATGGAACTCTACCAGTAATAGATTGATTCACATGCTGGAAGTTATAATTATATCTATATTTTCAATCATTTTAAATTAAGTATTGTATAAAAGTTTGTTTAGATTTTTTTTAAAGTTATGCAGATTGCCTTCTTTTTATTTAGATAAAGTTATGCATACCTTCTTATTTTACCATTTACTTTACCTTAATAAATTGCCTTTTTTACTTCTTGAAATCCAGCTTAATAATTTATAATCATTATATTTATCACATGAACAGTCTATTTTTATTCGAATTATATATATATAATCTGTTCCAGTAGGTAATATATATATATACACACACGTTGTCATTCTGTCTGTGCTTTATTTTACTTTTGTTTTTGCACATCTACATCATTTTCAACTAAAATAATTTATTTTAAATGGAAATGCTTTTTTTTTTTTTTATGAAGAATAATGTTTCTAGTTTTCTAATAATATGTAATCTTTTTCTGGGATCGTTTCTATTTTCTTTTTCATTTCTTTTTTTTTTTTAAGTGTCTGTAGCAATTATTTGCCCAGTATAAATGTAACATTCGCATTCTTCAAATGCTTTGCTTCAATTCTCCTATACTGATATATCAGAAATTATTTGAAAGTGGACATTCATGTCTTTGAATTCAATCTGACAAAAACTAGATGAAAGATGATAGATCTGTCATGAAGAAGCAGTCTCTAAACTGCTCTTTCTGCCCATTAAACCTTCCTAATAGTTGTCAGAATCTTGAAAAATAACTCGACTTTTCCCTACAAAAGAAATGAGAAATGAGAGTAGTTCAATTTTTTTTAAATAGTAGAAAAATTATTTTCCAATAGAGGAAACAAAAAAAGTGAATGATTGTACTAATAAAATTTTATAAAACTTTTTTTATTAGTATTATTTTTTTGTCCGGTTACATCATTTTAAAATAAAATATTGATTTAAAAAAACACAATAATATATATTGCAAAGTTTTTAAGAAGTTAATAAAAACAATATCTAAAACAATAAAAATAAATAAATTAAAAAAATACGAAGATATTCCAACAAGTTAACTGCACTTCAACATTTATTAGAAGAATCAAACGCATAACTTCGTGATTTAACTACTTATTTATCTTTTTCAAAAAATCCTACAAACCCAAGCGGATAATAAACTCACTGATAATAAAATAATCCTGGAAGACATTTCTAAGGTATAGTCCACTTGCTATGCCTTTTTGAAATTCTGAAGATAACCAGCAAAGTAATTGAAATATTTAGTTTAATTTTTTTATATCTATTTTTTTTTTTCTATTGTTGTTGCTCATTACAGGACAAAATTTTCTTCAACTATTTCTTTTAGAGAAACTTTTTCACTAGTGTGATGGTTTTCCACTCTTATTCTGTCTTCAGTAGAGACTTATTTGCCAGCAAATATTGAATTGTAATTTGTGATGGCTATGGACCAGTTACCAAAAAATTAAATTCTAAGTCTGTTCAAAATCTAAAAAACTTTTTAACTTCTACTTCTCTTGGATTTGACAAAAAAAGAAGTGCCAACCATTATAACATTATTAATGAATATTATAATAATTTTTTGTTAAGTAATCCTGGTTTTTAATAAAGATTAATAAAACATTTACTACTGAGTGATAAAAGTAACTTTTAAAGCAGAACTTTTAAAAAATAAATTACTCACATTTTTTACAATGGGAATTTTTTTATTTTTTATTTTGTGTAATGTATAGTTCAAAAATAAACTTTATTAAATATGATGCAAATGAAACTATAAATCTATATTAGCCTATAATTATTATCATTTTAATAAAAGCTGGGTGATAATCTAATTTTCATTTTTAAATTTTTTTCTATGACTTCTAAATTTTTATGCCATCCTAATAAATCATAATTCCCTAATCTGCAATGCATATTTTAGCATTCTGGCATAAAGATAAAGTTTCATCGGTGAAAGCTCAATATATTACTTACCAAGGGCTATACACCTTTTGAATAATTATCCATTCAATTCCTTATCTATTGTTTATTTAAGGCATTAAAGCCAATAGGTACTATTTTGATCATGCCATTTAAACAGGTTTTTCATTATTTTTTATAAAATATTTATAAAAATTGAATCATACAGATTAATATTTTAACTGACTATATACATATAAGCTACATCACACATTTAAGTCTCTAACAAATTTTAAGTTATAAACATTTTAAAGTACCACAGGATAGAAAATAGAAATTGGTGCTTTTTTAATAGACTTTCATGTACAGCAGATATAAAATAATATATATACATATAACACTTAAAACAAAAAACTTCCAATTATTGGTTTCAGTAATATAATGCTTCCTAGTATCAAAGTTTAATCATGGTTGCAGTCAAAAATAATAAATTTGTATCTGCTTTCAGATTCTTATATAGATAGTTGAATAAAACAATGATATCTACAAAAGACAATTTCAAATCTGGCAAAATATTCTTGCAGTTTCATTTGACTTAACTGGATATATTATCTAAATACACAAGTGTGTGTATGTAAGAATTGAAAATTAATTCATAAGATTATCAGGTTATGGTGTGTAGTTTTGAAATGCTGTAAAATAATTTGATTACTGTGTGAGAGAGACATAGGTAGTTGATGGTTAATTCACACAAGCAACGGGATTTGTGGTTGGAAAATAATGGAAACAATTTCAGATACAAAAAATATATATAATTTATGAAGGGAAAAGCTCCAAGTAATAATGAAATTATAATCAATATCTTAGAAGAAGCAGGTGAAGAAGTAAAAAAAAAATTGGCAAAAGTTATATACCAAATGTCTAAATGATAAAGATGTGTCAGATGATTGAAAAAATACAGTATTAATATTAATATTTTAAAAAGGTGATAAAAAAGATATCAGAAATTACAGACCTATCAGTCTTTTATCAGTTCTATACAAAATTTTTGCCAAAATAATTACATTTCCTTTACAGTCAACTTTGGATTTTAATCAACCAAAAAACAAACAAACAGGATTTAAAAGTGGTTTTAGTACAATAGATCATATCAAAATATTAAGAGGGATTATAGAAAGAACCAATGAATATGAGTTTCCATTATGCTTTGGATTTGTAGTCTATGAAAAGGCATTTGATTCTATAAGCATTTCTTTAGTGATTAAAGCATTGGATCAACAAGATATAGACCCAAAATACTGTCATATTCTGAAGAATGTTTATAAAACTGCAACAGAAACAATTAGAATACATAATGCTACAAAAAGATTAACATTGACAAGGGTGTACAAACAAAGTAACTCCATATCCAAAAGTTTTTATAGAAGTTTTGCAACAAGAATTTTGTGGATTAAAATGTGAAGCTGAGGGAATAAAACTAAATGGAGATTATTTAAGTCATTTACATTTTGCAGATACATTTTGCAAATAATGCTTTAGAACTCAGGAAGTGTGCAAGAGTTATCAGATGAAAGTAAGAAAGTAGCATTAAAGGTAAATGTTAAAAAGATTAAAGTAATGTTCAATGGATTTTCTTAGAGAAAAAAATAAATATTGATAATGATGAATTAGAAGAGGTTAACAAGTAGCAATACATTGGTCAGAATATTATCACAGATGGCCACATAATGGATAAAATTAATCATAGGATTAAATTTTATTGGAATGCTTTTAATAGCAATAACTTAATATTAAAAAGAATGCCTATGTGTTTGAAAAAGAATGCATTTAATAAATGTGTGTTACCAGTTTTTACATATGAATCTGAGACTTGGGACACTTATCAAAAGAAAATACAGAGACTTCAGACCACTCAAAGATATATGGAGAGATGCATGTTTGGAGTAACAAGAAGAGATTAAAAATGAAATACATGGGTGAGAGAACAAACAGATGTTACTGACATCATTGAAAAAATTAAGAGGCTGAAGTGAAGTTGGTCTGGACACATTGTTTAAAAAGATGATATTATATGAACAGTTGAAATATTAAACTGGATTCTAAAAGATTGTAAAAGACCTAGAAAGAGACTGCATATTAGATGGTATGGATGAAATAAGAAACATATGTTGGGATGATATGGAAAAGAGAGGCTAGAGATTGAAGAGATGTATTGAATATGGAGAGACCATCCTAAAGTCTATTAATAATGGTTTAAAATGATGGTGATGATGATGATGTCAAATCTTAGATAGACCATAAGTTACTGAAAACTACTCAAAAGAAATACTAGGAAAAACAACTGTTTTTAAATCACTATCAAGCTTGCAAAAATAACAATGATGATTATTTATTTAACATAATAAACAGTTATATTGTTTAATTAGATTCTGAAGTTAATCATATTACAAATCATCTATGATTTAAGTCCCATTATATAAGATCTATTGTATATCATTTACATTTGTGTATAATTGTATCATAATTATCTTACCAAACCATAATTATCCTACACATTAATGATATTTATTTGGTTTCTAAATATGTAATTTGTTGAATTTTATGATTTAAAACATTACACTTCATTATTTTAAATGTGCATTTTACATCTAGACATTTTAAAGTTTAATTTTCTTTAGGCAAAGAACTTTATTTAAAACATATTTCAGTTGTCAGGCTAAATAAAAATTTAGCAGTAAAATATATAGTAATAGTTAAAGCCATGATGGTCTGCAATATAGTAAATAGAGAGTTACATAATTGTGATAGAAAGTATAATAGATTGCAATAGAATTTATTTATTAGTTTCATTGTAAAGTATCCTGTGCAGTTTGGTGCAGGTGTTAGTGCAGCCATCTTGAGATCGATTCAAGTGCTCACAGTTCTGGTACTCAAATTTTTTACGAATTGCCAGGTCAATAAAACCATTAGAATTTATTTTTATTGCAAAGTAATTATATTGGAATAGAGAGCGTTTTATTATCATTTTGTATTTATATATTAGATTATTACTAAATAAACAAGTCATTTTTATATACATTTTGGATTATTCTTTGGTACAGAATAAGTTTTTATTCATAGACTCGCATCTAGAATTTTAAAGGCAACTTTTCATTAAAAAAATAAAATAAAATAATGAAAATGACTTTCTGGCCAATTTTTAATAACAAGTGTAAAAATTGTATTTTCACAAGCTAATAATCTAAATTCAGGATTCCATCTTGGGTTTCACAGATATTGGTAGAAGTTATGCAATAAAATCAGTTTGAAGCTTTTGCTAATATTATAAAATATGTATGAAAAATTCAAAAACAAAATACAAAAGTCAATTGGATATCATTCTTTTGAAAGAATAGTAAAAAAAAAAAAAGTTGAATTATTCACATTAACTATCAGTTTGAAACTAAACTTATTTTCTTTTCAATTATTAAGTTTTGTTTTTATTTTTCTATTTTCAATGAATTATTTTTGATGTTTTGATTTACTGTTTCATTTATAATCAATAAAAATTGTCAGGATTTCAAATTTTTTTATCCATATAAAAAAGGTTCTATAATTAAAATAATTTGCAAAATGACTGGCGTAAGTCACAGATTCATAATTTTAGAACCCTCTATCTTTTCATCAGCTGAATCAGACCATATAAATTTTTAAAAAATCTTCATTTTAATGTGACAATGTTAAATTTTAAAATTTTTAATAGTTAATTGAATTATGTTTAGCTCCATAGACGACACAATCTTTTCATAAGTATTTCCAAACGATTAAATTATTATAAACAGTTCGTTTTTTTTAAAAAAAGAACCTTCCCAGAATTCTCTCATAAAATAACAGGAAGAAAGTGACATTATTTTGAGAGTAACAACTTCTAGGCAGTGATAATTTGGGTAGTTTTTTATTTTTTATTTACATTTTATCTAAAAATAGTTAAATATTCATTTACTAACAAATATTGGTTAGTTATCTGGTTTTGTTATAGACTACCCATCTAAAAAAAAAAAAAGTCCTACGTCTGATTGGAAATTGAAAAAGTTTTCAAGTTGTATCCTATTTGGATTCAAATTCAGATTGTAAAAGTTGAAAGGAAATAGTTTGCTCTTATATTATGAATCTTATAAAGAGAAGATTTATCCATCTGTATACTCACTGCACAACAAAATATTTGTGATAATTTTCTTCACAAATAACTTTTTTCCTATAATGATATAGCAATTTTACCATCTCACCTCAATTTAGCTTTATTCCATCTTTCTGCTACGCATCCATTTCATTTTCATTTAGTTTTTTCACTATTATCACATCTCCGATTCAGATTTAAATCATTTTGAACAACGGATTCAATTTTTTTATCTTTTTTTTTTTTTTTTGCTACTCCCGACTTCTGATCTGTATTATTTGTATTATTTGAATTTAATTTGAAAATAAAAAAGACGCTGGAAGTAAAACCATTTCTATTTGAACATAGTATTAAAATACTGCCCTTAGTATTTACACATATATATACATACACATACCCAGTAATTTAATATATTTGAGTAAGCAACTCTATTATTTATTTAGATAAATAGTATTTAGAATTGTACAAAGTTTAATACTATGGTCAAAACTATCATACTATTGCGCAACTTTTATAAAGCCCACTATTTTTTTTAAGGAACAAAATTCAAATAAATATTTTTATTGCTTTATACATGCATTCGTTAATAAGCTTATAATACCTAAGATATTGATTAGATTACAAAATAAGCATATAATTCTTTCGTTACAGGTTAAATAATGAATTATTATTGTTCGGTTAAACAAAATCTAGCTATTGTTTGCTGGAGGATGAAATCCCAGACTGGTCAGATGAATTTCGATAAATTGCCGTAAAATAAAAAATACAGTTGGCAGGGAAAATGAAATATTTCTACGGTGACTGACTTTTTAGCATATTTTTATTTTTGTAATATGTGACCATTTTATTAATTTTGAAATTTTTTTTTATAAATGTATGAATGCTATTGAATTATTTATTGTGAGATAAATATATGTTTGCATATATATATGCTTTTAGTTTATAAACGATTTTAGTTATTCTTGACTTCTTTGATTAAACAATAAAATAAAAACAATAAGAATAAGCGTTATAATAAATAATGTATTCAAAGATCGGCGTAAAAACTTTTTATTCGGCAGCAAATGATTAAAAATATTTTCTATTAAACAAGTTAAAATGATTCTCTCAATCAAATTCACTCTTTAAAATTTTAATCAATTATATGAATACTGTACAATATTTGACTTATAAGATTAACAAAGACTTTTCCAGAACGAGTTAGTCCAGCCGTGAAAGTGATGGACTTAACAATTAAAGGTTTTTGGATATAAACTCAGAAAAGCAAAATAAAACAAAAAATGTAATAGATCTTTTAGGATTGCGCTTGAAAGTCACATGATTTCCTGAGATAGCATTACAGTATTATTATAAACCTATTTACAAATATTAAAATATATCTGTCTTAGTTTTAATAATGAGAGTAATTTATTTTAAGGAAAAAAAAACTTTTGCTGATACTTTGAACTAATACATAAATCTATATTGGAAAAAATAAAAAAATATTTTTTTAAAAATGCGAATAAAAATTATGACACTTTAATTTTGGAAACAGTTTACATTAAACATAATAATTGCCTAATTGCATAAGTCGTGAATAATAATAATAATAGAAATATTGTAATTTGAAATTCCAACACAGTTAAATGAAAAGATCCAGCCTTTCTTCTTTACTTTTATTGTTGAAGATAATGAACGCCGGAGCTGCAATTACCGACGTAGTGACAGGAGATGATCAATGTCATCTACCATTAACGGGGGTTATAGCGTAATGGCGCGGGAATAAGCCCTATTAGTGCTTAATTTATTACATTACGCCTGCTATTTATGAAACTTCTTACGGTTAGCAATGACAATTGGCTTATACATTATATAAAATTATCTTTCGCCATTAACCGATAATACGTAAAATAGACCAATCAGACAGGCTGTCTAACATCAAAGAAACAATTTAACGTTACTGCTGGGTTGGTTTGATCTGAATTGGTCTGACTAATTTTTTTATATTTTAGTTCAAGCATAACATAAGCGGAAATCCGAAGCTGTCTTATTCATTTATTATAACAACAACGTAAAAGATTTATGTGCTTATAAGATTAAAAACATATCCATAATAAATGTAAAAGCTTTTTGAAGCATCTGATTTATATCTGTGTATTAAACAATAAAAAAAATATTTATAGGTAAATTGATTAATGGATATATTTTTTTAAAAAATAAAATATTTATTTTATAATTTATCGCGTTTTAATCCTAACATAATGCTACAGTGCATGCTTATTTCTTTTTAAGTCAATGACACAATCTAATATCTGATAATTTTTACAACACTTATGTTATATATAAGTACCTAGTATAAACACACCAAGTAACCGCTCTAGTGGTATGTTTTTATCTTGAGAAACAATTGTTATTTTATATATAAATATAGATTATAATATATTATGAATAAATTAGGCAGTATAGAATTTAAAATTGTGGAGTAAAATTATTGCATTATTTACGTATATCGATCCAGTCAAAATTAACGAATGTGAAACCACACTTAGCAGGATCCAGATCTAGTTAAAATTTACGAATGCTAACTTAAAAACATTTCTATTTGAATTTAAATTTTCTAGCATTGTTCTCTTTGAAGGCATTTAAATAACCTAAAACTTTTATAAGATATGGGGGGAAAACATTATATATATATTATTTTTTGAGATGTCATGTCGATACAATATTGCTATAATCCTTTTTTTTGTTTTTAAAGTATTGCGGGGAAAAAAATCCACTTATTTAGAGCTCATTTAATTTCTATGAAAGTTAAGAATAATGCTACTCTTTATCCTGTTGGTTGTGCCATACAAAATTAAGCCTAAGATGAACTATTTCTATAACTCTAATAATTATAATTTTGAGAACTTATTGCAAGATATATATATATTTTTTCCAAAACAAAAGTAAGATGAAAACAAATGTATAAATTCAAGTAGCACATCTATATAAACTTAATAAAATTGAAGAATCAACAATGTTAGTTATTAACACAGGCAAAACTCTCCATACAGTAGTGCCACTCAGTGCCAGCCAGAGTAATCAATGGATGCCAGAAGGCTTGCACATAAAATCCCCATCTAGTGGCTATTCATCCAATATCCCCAGACTAGTTTCTGGCTTGTGTCCTTCATCAGTGAGGAGCCTTGGATCTGAGAGCATTGCACCTAGATCTTAGAATCTAAGAAATAGTGATCATATAATGTTAGTTATTTTCAAATGGATAAGACACACGCATTAATAATACTAGTGGTTTCACTTACCTACAATATAGAGCACTACAATTTTTGGCCCTAAGACTGAATCTCTGGTAATATTAAAAATTAAACAAGCCTAAAATTTACCCCATGGTTTTGTATTATATATGGAAAAAAAAAACACTCAAAAATGACAAGACTGTTACCGGTAAATATATAAACAAGTATTTATGAAAATTAAATATGCTATGTGTTAAAGAGAAAATCTGTGGAATATTTCATAGATTTAACATCAGAACAAATGTCCAAAATTGAGCAGGAAAAAACATTCCAGTAAATATGTAAATGGAAATCACATAAATTATTGCATAGTTAATTTAGCAGGTTTATTTCAGGAAGTATTGAATCTTAAATAAATCAATGATTATAATAAGATGATAGTATTTTTGTTTACAATAATAGGAGTCCATAAATTTATCTCCCAAAAAGTGATATCCATTACATACTTAAGATTCAAAAAGAGCATTCATAAAAATTTCAGTTGCTGTAAAAATAAATTAAAGATTATTGTCTTTAAAGTAAAAAGTACAAAGTGAAAGTGTTCAGTGAAAATTAGAATACTAAACATTTGCTTTTTCACATTATAGGGATATGTATTTGATGACTAAACAAAACTTCTCAGTTTTAATATTGAGAATAATGGTAAAACAAACTAGGAAAGTTTTATATGCAAAAGTTATTTTTGAAATTTTTTTTCTATGATATTAAACTTTTGAGACAAATCACACCCACCCACACACACATATATATATATATATATATATATATAAGGGATAAGATGGTCCATTCTTATCTTTTCAAAATACTTACCTTATGTTTTGGATTGCGAGTATTTCATTTACTCAATAAACCAGTGTTGAAGTATTAATCTAATTATTATATAATATTGACTACTGAAAAAAGGTTATATTCATACATTTCATTATTTTGTTTAATATTGACAAGCTGTAAATTGAAAAGTCTTATGAATGTTGATTGAAACTATGTAAAACAATTTGAAATATAGCTTTAATGAAGTAATTTGATCCATTTAAAATCTTTATGTTTTCTTTTCCAAGTGCTTTAGATTTGCCGATATAAATGAATTTAGATAAAAGGGACAAACAGTCTGTTTTTATCTTTTTAAAAAACATGGATTGAGAGTCAAAATAAGAGTCATAGATTACATAACCCTATATCTTAAGCTTGTAAGTTATAAACAGTGAGAATTGCCAATTCCTCTACAAGCTTTATGATAAATGCTTAGCCAGAGCCAGCACTCAAAATATCTCTGTCAGGAACCCCCCTGCCAACCCCCTGACCATGGTTTCGTGCTTTGGCACTCCTCAGAGAGGTGTCAGGGTAGCCAGCACTCAAAATATCTCTGTCAGGAACCTCCCCAACCCCTGACCATGGTTTCATGCTTTGGCACTCCTCAGAGAGATGTCAGGGTAGGCCTACCCTGACACCTCTCTGAGGAGTGCCAAAGCATGAAACCATGGTCAGGGGTTTTGTGGGGGGGTTCCTGACAGAGATATTTTGAGTGCTGGCTCTGGCCAAGCATTTATCATAAAGCTTGTAGAGGAATTGGCAATCCTCACTGTTTATGGATTGAGAGTATTTCATTTACTTAATAGTCCAATGGTAATGTTAATTTAGTTATTATATATGTATATACACACAAGGATGGAATATAACTAGCGTGTATTAAAACAAAATATAATAAACTTTGCCATTTATGATTATAAATTTCTTATCTATTATATACACTATTAATGTGATTTTCTACATTTATTAACATCATATGAATATTAAATGTTACAGTGAATTATTTAAAATAATACTACACATTACATTATATACAAACTATTGTGTCTATGGAATAATGGATAGCAAAATCATCTGCCACAATTCAATCTGAAATTTGAATTCAAACAGAGTGAAATTTGAATGTTTATTTATGTTACAATAAGAGGTAGATTTTTTTTTCAAATAGCTAACTCATACTAGCTCATTTAATTAGTCAATTATTGGTTAATAAATCATTAGCTAAATTGTAAAATCAGAAGAAAAATCTATTTTAGACAATAAAATTTTAACATGAATATTAACTTGTAGACTGTGTTTACCAAATATTTTTATATGTGGCTTTAAATCACTCTCAATCCACTAATTTTTATATTACTTTACTGATTTTATGCTTATTTTATCAAAAAAAACATTGTATGATGCTGCCACCTTTATAATTATTTTTACAACTAATAAATCAATAATATTTAAATTTATTATAACAATGAATAAGATCTGTTTTCCAAGGTGCTAATTGGTTGTTTCTCATTCTCTACACAAGAGAATGCTTGTCAACAATTTTGACAGTTCTAAGTTCTTTGTTTGATTTTCAAAATGAAAATGTATGTTTTAGAGTATTTTTTACATATTTATTATTATTTTCATAAAATATGTGTGAAAATATAATTATTTTAAAATAGTTCAGATTTTAGTAAAAATTATTTACTTTTATATGAAAGTAAATTGAGAAAGAAATCAATGATGTAGGCTGCATACAACATTTTATGTTATCTGCTATAGATTATTTTTATCAATTATCAATAGAAATTTTTTTTAAAAAAAAACTTTCATTTATTTTAATAATCTGACAAATTATTAATTTGCTTTTTAGAAACTAAAGTAAAAATGAGTATAATTTTAAAAGGCAAATATATTTTCACTGATGATTCTGTAATTGATCAATTAAAAGTTTCAAACATTAATTCATTTGGCCAATAGGAATTTTGAACTATTAATGACTAATGAAATCCCATTATAAAAAGAGTATATCCAAAAAAGACTACGCTAAAACAATAACATTTATGAGTTCACTTCATTGTTATTATGCCTTATTATGGTTTAATGTAATGATAAAATAGCAGTCTTGCAACTTAAATATTCATGGAAAATAGTTTGGTAGTGTTACTGCTATTACTCAAACATCATATGATCAAACAAATATTTGATTATTTTTAAGAGTTATTATAAATTTTCAAAAGAGATAATTCTGAAAAAAAAAATGGCAATGTTCTAGTCTTATAATATTTAAATTTAGCTAGAATAAAATATTTAATACTTGTATGAGTTTCTGTATCTATATATATATATATATATATATATATATATATATATATATATATATATATATATATATATATATAATTCATTAACTTATAATGATAATAATAATAATGTAATGTAGAATAAGAATCAAACTATAGAATATATTTAACAGAAGCACCATTAATGCATTCATTCATATAATCACAGAATTTTGTATGAATAGTGGTGCTGCAATCGCTTTCATCTTATTTTTCACTCTCTTAGGCTATCTATAGTGATAGTTTGCTTATGATGATTCATTTGATGGCAGAAACTGAAACAATATATATATTGATTTATTAGTTTATTGAGAATCTAATACAAATGAACCAACAATGCCACTGATTGATAGATTTTTTGTTCTTAGGTTTCAAGAATGCTTGCAAGAATTGTTGCAAGTGCTTTCATTTTATATGACTTCCGAAAAAAAAAAAAAATGTATATTTTTCATAATATATTTAAAGATTTATGATTATTTTTGAAAAATATTTATAATATATTTATTTTAGGACAAAACATTCATGGTTATATATATATAGATTTTATTAGAAAATGTTTGATTTCAGAAAGTCAAGTCATGATAAAACATAATAATGATAAAGAAAAAATTACAATTGGCTAAAAAAGATATATCTTCACAAATATTGTACCAGTCAAATTTGTACATTCGTGTAACAAAATCAAGAGTCCAATCAAAGAGACCAAAGCTGACCAATATGAGATGGTGAGATCCTTAGACTGACCATGCCTCAACTCATTCATCTATACTCCAAGACTCAATACCCTATGGGTGACATGCTTGAAAATACATTCATACATCTTTTCTTCATGGCTGGCATAGGTCAGGGAGAAACATGAGACTCAGGGAAAAATTGCTCTTAATTAAATAAATATATGACAATACTAGGATTTTATTATTGATGCATAGATTGCTCGGACATATTTTATAAATAACTAGAATTGAATTGGATTGCGGTAAATAACGAGACATTAAATGAAACAAAATTAATTTAACTATACATTTATTTAGGATTAATAAAATAAAGCATGACAAACATATAATATTAATGTAGTAAATGCATACAGGCATTATAATAGATGATAAGAGGGTGAAATTATTCTTCTCTTACAGATCAATTATGGAGAAATTTATATAAATAATCGCTTTGTTATGTCTATATTAAAATATTCCAATTCCTATCTTTTAACGTGGTGGCTGCAATTTTATAAGTCATTATACTAGCCCTTGATTAATGATTCATCATACATCATATTATTAAAGATATATTTCTATATAAAAGATGAGCATATAAACCAGCTCAACAACATAGATTGAACTTGGCATTTAAGAGATAGTTTCAGACTAACACTGAATATTATATTGAGGAGGTAGAGTTGGCTACTCTAGATTGCCAACATGCTATGACACAGGCAAATAATAATAATAATAATAATAATAATAATAATAATAATAATAATAATAATAATAATAATAATAATAATAATAATAATAATAATAATAATAATAATAATAATAATAATAATAATACAACATGCTATGACACAGGCAAATAATAATAATAATAATAATAATAATAATAATAATAATAATAATAATAATAATAATAATAATAATAATAATAATAATAATAATATCACTCTGTGGATAGATTAGTTGAGGCAAGAGTTCTTGTGACAAATGCCAGTACCCTAGGACCAAATGTCATGCTGCTTGAGAAAATGAACATTAACAGTTCAATGGTGGGGTGTCTTACACATTAGCCTGGCCTTAACTCAAGGTTCACTGAAGTACTATCCTAAAGTGGAAGATGTGCTGGCTTAACTGTAGCTCCATCTAAAAGGAAAAGGCAACAAAACACTAATTATTTGATAAGGAATGTAATCTGCTGAGCAATAGAAGTGGAACATATTTAATATTATATGTACTTAAATGATAGACTAATTAGCTTAATCAATGGAAACCAACTCTTAAGTAGCTTTATAATATATTTCACTATTAAAAATAGAATAATTATATAATCAGTCTTTTTAATATGTTCAACCTATATACTATTTGTCATTGAGGGAGGGAAAAGTACATTTGGATGGACTTAGTAAATTAATTAATGAACAAATATACTTTTAAATGTCCTCAAGACTAGTCCAATACTTATTACATGATTAAAAGCAAGCCACATTATAAATTTAGATCAATAAATAATTAATAATAATAATGAGTGCAGAGCAATGTGTTATTATTACAACATAAGATTTCAAAACAGTGCACAACATTATAAAAATAAATACATGAAGTATTATCTTCTTTAAAATTTACTAAAATTAAGTGCTCACTGTTTTGAGGCATTGACATATATACAATAAATAATTAAGAAGCCTAAAATAATCAAAAGAGAAAATATAGACATAACTGCAGTGCTAGATATTTCAAATTATGAAAGATATTAGATTTGTTTCTCAATAAAAAGAATTACAAAGTAGGTAGGTCATTTATACCCTTTAAAGATTAACTAATTTAAATTGAATTTGAAATATCATTATTTTAAATATTATGAAAGTATTTTACATTAGTTACATTTAGCTAACTTGAGATTTAAAATTTTAGAAGTTAAACAAGAATTTACACAGAGCACTGCAGTTTTGGAATTAATTTACCAATTCTTGTTCAACTGGAGATGTAGGGTTGGTGATCTGCTTTCTTAGACAGGTTTATGGCATCATCTTCTTTCACTAGGCCAGTGTATATGGGAGTGTCTTGGTTGTTGTGGCATCAGATAGTAGTGAAGCCCCACTATTCTCCTCATGGAGAAACAGCAAAGACTGCCTTTTTCTTAGCCAGACATATTAAAATTTAAACTGGTGTGGATTCAGTTTGCAAATGCTATTGTATAAATGGAGTCTATCTGTCTAAACTTAAAATATTACCTATTTATATGTTTTACAGCACAAGCACTCACTCTTGAGGAATTTACTTCACCTCAAAACCCATTAACTCTAAAATTTACTTTAAAACTTCAAGATTGCACAATTTGATTTGAAATCTATTATTTAGATTTTTGAGGTGTTATAAATTTTCTTAGGCTGTCAAATAGTGTCAGTCCAATGATTTTACTCTAAGACCATTTTTTTGTAAACAATACTAATTAACAAAATTTAAAAGTGATTATATTTTTACTCTTACTGTAGATGTGGCAGTTTAATGGAAATTCTTGTTTACAACAAAATTGGCTTTAATTACTAAACTAAAATTTTTACTTTTAAGTACTAAAACTAAAAAAAACAAGCACATTTGAACGAATTTAAATTATGCCACCCCTATATACCTTATAACAATATGGGTTGGATTATATGTACACATATGAATTTATAATAATAATAAAATTAATAATTTACTTCTATCATTAATTCTATAATAAAACATTTTTGTTAAATAATACATGATATTTACATGCTATAATTATTAATCTGGTCTATTTACAATGTTTGTTCATATGTAGATATAGAATGCTGTATAATCAGCCATGATAGTAGATTTTAATGCTTCAGTTTTAAATAAGGTTTGAACATTTTAATAAGGTTTGAACATAGCACAGATGAGTAGGAAGTCAGATTGATGGTGAAACAGTAAGGGATTGGAAGGTTACCATTTCAATACTGAAACTGTTATTTTTTGTTATTTTAAAATAATATCAAGTAAAAATTTAAATTTTAGATCAGAATTTCATTACTTTATGATGGCTTAACAATAATTTATTTGGATTTTAGAAATGGAGTTAAAACCATTTTTTGGAACATTAAATATATTTTATTGGCAATGCAGCAATCATCCATTAAGACAATTATTATTCTGATTATATATTTCAGTTTATTATATTTTCAAACTTGAATTACTACTCTTAAGAATGTTTTTAATTTGTAAATTTAGACTTCTAATAAATAAAATAAAATTTATTAATATACAATACAAAATAAAGATTTAATCATTAAAATAAATATTGGAAATATAACACAAACAATTTCTAAGATATAAAAAAAATGTAAAAATGAGAATAAATAAATTCTAATAAGACATTAATGTTATAATGAACACAACTGATTCTCCAAACTGCTCATAAATCAAGAATCTTATATAAGAAATAATAATAGTAATTTTTATGGCAAAAAATTTAACTCATAACCATATATTCAAAATATACAACAAAACATAAAAATCTGATTAAAAACAGCCCCACTTAAAATTGGAAAAAATATTAATAATTAGACATATTGTTACCAAAAATAAAGTTAATTTATATATAAGTATAGTGTATAATAAAAATATTTTTGTTGATGTAATACTTTTTTAAAAACTGATTTTTTAAAACAATTTTATAATTTGCAGTTGCCATTTAAAATTTTCTAAGTCAGTCAAAGTTGCTATTTCATATATACCTTCATTAAACATAAATAAAGACAGTAAAAAAATTAACATACTTTTTAAATTTATTTTTGGTTCACTTTGTTTTGTCATTAATGTTTTTTATAGTTATTTAATTAATAAAACTTTGAAATGTTTTTGAAAAACTATTTTTTTTTTAAATTAATAGCCCTGTCATATATTAAATTTTTTGTACAATAGCAACCTTAAAATGCATATGCAGTTGATTATTATAATTTTAATCCCTCAGTCAATTTTTATACAAACTGTCCATTACTGATGTGAAAAACAATGTATGCTTTTATAATCCAAAACCTGTTTTGAACTGTTAATGGTCAAAATTTTAATTAGAAACCATTCTTTATTGTTTATTAGTTTTGATTAAAATACCTAGATGTTATGAGCTATCGTGAATAAAATAACAATATAGAGCATTTGGAGCTAATGAAAAACAATAAAGAGATTCTACTCATATAGTTCAGAGATAAAAATGTGCTATTACATATGTGTTACATTGATTATTCACATCATGAAATCAAAATTAAAATTAATTTATTTTTTATTCATTTTTTGTAAAATTATTAGATATTTGCTTCCAAATAAATACATGATGTTTATATTTATATTTTATTGGAATACAATAATAGCTTGGTTTTGGAATGAAAATATTAAACACTTATTTTATAAATTCTAAAAATAAATTGTACTCTCTTGCATATATAAGTAATTACTTACACTCTATCTTTTTAGAATGGAGTTTTCAAGTAATCATTAATCATTTAAAGCTGCAGCTGATATCCACTTTCATGGAATGGCTCTTTTTACTTCTGACAATTTTTGATCTGTTATTAAACATAAAATGAACTATAAGCATCTCTTTTAGACATAAAAAATGAAAAGGAATTTACAATCTTTTTTCTTAATAGGCATGCAAATTGTCCATTGCTGCTATGATTAATATAATATGGTATTATTGGATTTGGTTAAACATTGATTGCCATTTTTAGGTTTTACTTTAATTATTGAATCTACATGTTAGGCATATAATGAATGACAATGGAAGGGAAAATATCTGTATTCAGGGGAAAAATATACTCCCATGCTTGCACAATATGTTGCCAAAAATGTGTACTTTTATATATTTATTTTTTGTTATATTATTAAATATTTATTTTCTAATAAGAATGTAATGTGCATATATATATATATATATATATGTGTGTGTGTGTATAATATATATATATATATATATATATATATATATATATATATATATATATATATATATATATATATATATATATATATATATATGGTGTGTGTGTGTTTTAAATTAAATTATTTTGCTAAAGGTTTATGTGATGACTAACAGAAAATGTTTTGAGGTTAGTATCTAATAGTCTATTGACAAGTAGCATGCCATCAGTACATTCTGAAGCATTATGAAGCCCCTGCTATTACTTTTGGCTTTTCTTTACTATTTTATGATGATATATAATGTCTATTTGAGCATTCACAATTATTTAATGGCTGAAATTGGAACTAAAACTTATTAGATTTAAAAAATTCATCATATCCATGTTATACAGGTATTATAAGTTCTTGTAGAGGTTTCAAATTCAACAGAATGGATAATTTTATTGCTTGATTATATCATAATATACAAAGAAATTGGCAATGCCACTGACTAATAGATTCTTGTTTTCAGGCTTTAAGAATAAGCTTTTTTATTTTCTTACTTTGGAAAGAAAAATTATAATTTTCAGTTAATTTATTTACATTACATATTTATGTTTATTATGTAACATATTTGCAAAATATTTATTTAAAATCAAAAAAATATGTAATTACAATTAAATTTTATTTGAAAATGTTTGTTTTTAAGAAGATATATCAGTTAAAATGTAACTACATTATGCAAAAGTTGAGATTGATTCATTGAAAAAAAAAGTTTTTATACACTATCACATTTTTATGCGCACATTCTTGAGGTTACAGCCTTAGTAAATATTACTTGTGTAATCAATGTGCGTTTAAATAAATTTATATACACTAGTGCAAATTTTTTATAAATTTTAATAATGAGTGCCATTTAAAATTTTAAAACTTTATTTCATTACTTTTGATGTCTAAACAAAAATTTTTTTCGATTTTAAAATAGATTTCAAATAAAAAAAAATGTGTTCAATATTTTGTATAAATCAGCATTGATAATCATCCAATATAAAAAGAGTCAGTATTCTCATTACATTTTTTCACTTTTGTATTTTACTTTTTTATTTTGCAAAGCTCAAATATTATTTTTTAGAAAGTTTTAATTTGTAAACTTATATTTATAATAAATAATGTAAAGATTATCAAAATATAATATAAAATTAAGGTTTAATTATAAAAATAAAATGTAATTATAATTGGAAAACCACTAAGACTTTTGAAAAAGAGTGAGAGAGTTAGCAAATGAGTTAGGCAATTTTAAATAATAAAAATTAATAATTAATAAAATTCATTTTTTATATTTAATTGTAAAATAGTATGTTTGATACATTCTAATATGACGTTTTAATTCTTATCCCAAAAATGAAAATGAGTCTTTTACTTAATAATATGTAAAGAAGGCTTAAATCATTTCTCATAATATTTTCATAAATAATTAACCTCAGCACTTTAAACCATGTTCATTCTTTAAAACAATTACAACTTGATTATTAACTTGATAACTCTAATATTTATTGGGAATCATTTGGTGTTTCACTAAAAAAAAGTGTAGTTGTTCTGCCACTTAGAACATTGTTTTATCATTGCCATAAAATGTATTAACAGGTTTTTTAATATCATAATTTTGGCTGTACTGCTTTTATTGATATTTTTAATTGAAAAAAATATCTGAGAAGATGAGTATTGAAAAGGTCAGCAATCCTTGTTCTATTATTCTGTAAGTAAAAATTTATTACAAAGCCACTATTTCCTTCTTGATTATGCTTCATATGAAACTTATTGGTGTCAAAATTGTATATGGTGTTAGAATTTTTTCAAATATTTTAATAATTATAAAGTAAATATCAGATTTTAAATCAAAATGTGATAAATTTATCACAAATTTACATTTTTTTTTCACATTTAAAAACAAAAACTTGAAATAAATAAAAAAATTCCTTCATTTTTTGAAAGTGTATAGACAAACATAGTTGATGACATTTCTCATCTGTTGTTCTTATTTATAAATCAATTTTTAAATATTTAACAAGGTCAAATGTTATTTTTTATAAAATTACATTAAAAAGAAATTAAGTTCATTTTTTAAGTTTTGGTATAAAATAAAGTTTTTATACAAAAGTAAAAGGATAAGCATTTTCAAAAACTCTCACCTGATTGAACAACAGAAAATGGCAAAATTTGGAAAGATTAAACAAATGATAAACAAAAATTCAATTATTAGACATGTGAAATGGGTTTTATTAAAATTAATCATCATCAACCATTATAAATCCACTGCAGGATTAAGGTCTCTCCAAGTTCAATCCATCTTTTCCTATCTTTAGCTTCTCTTCTCCACATCACCCCTGCCCACTTTCTTATTTCATCCATCCATTTCACATGTGGTCTCTTTTGGGGTCTTTTACAATCTCTTGAAATCCAGTTCAAAATTTCAAGTGTCCATCTATTATCATCTCTTCTAGCAATATGTCCAGCCCAACTCCACTTCAGTCTTTTAATTTTTTCAATGAGGTCAGTAACACCTGTTTGTTCTCTTACCCATACATTGTGTTTTCGATCTGTTCTTGTTACTCCCAACATGCATCTCTCCATACTTCTTTGAGTGGTCTGAAGTCTGTGTATTGCTCTTCTATTAAGTGTCCAAGTCTCAGATCCATAAGTAAGAACTGGCAAAACACATTTATTAAAAACCTTCCTTTTCAAACACATAGGCATATTTCCTTTTAGTATCAAGTTATTTCTGCCAAAAGCACTCCAACCAAGTTTAATTCTATGATTAATTTTATCCATTATGTTTCCATCTGTATTAATAATCTGACCAAGGTATTTGTAACTGTTAACTTCTTCTAACTCATCATAATCAATCTTTATTTTCATATTTTGAGAAAATCTATTAAACATTACTTTAGTCTTTTTAACATTTATCTTTAGTCCTACTTTCCTACTTTCATCTGATAATTCCTGCAACATTTCCTGTAGCTCTAAAGCATTATTTGCAAAAACAACTACATCATCTGCAAAATCTAAATGACTTAAATAATCTCCATTTACTTTTGCTCCTTTAGTTTCACATTTTAATCCACAAAATACTTTTTGCAGCACTGCTGTAAAAAGTTTTGGAGATATGGAGTCACCCTGTCTTACACCCTTTTCAATGTTGATTTTCCTACTATCATTATGCAATCTAATTGTTGCTGTTGCATGTTTATAAATATTCTTTAAAATATGACAATATCCTGGATATACACCCAATGCTTTAATCACTGAAGAAATGTTTATAGAATCACATGCCTTTTCATAATCTACAAATCCTAAGCATAATGGCAACTCATATTCATTTGTCCTTTCTATAACTTCTCTCAATACCTGGATATGATCTACTGTACTAAAACCACTTTTAAATCCAGCTTGTTCTCTTGGTTGATGGAAATCTAGTGTTTTCTGTAGACGAGTTGTAATTATCTTAGTAAAAATTTTGTATAAAACTGATAAAAGATTGATAGGTCTGTAATTTCTAATATCTTCTTTATCACCTTTTTTAAATATTAATACTGCATTCTTCCAATCATCTGGTACATCTTTATCATTTAGACATTTGGTATATAACTTTGCTAAAAAAAATTCTATTTCTTCACCTGCTTCTTTTAATATATCAATTATAATTCCATAATTACCTGGAGCCTTCCCTTTCTTCATAAATTTAATTGCATGTCTCACTTCCTCATTCAAAATTTGGGCAATTCAGAAGATATAATAGGTATAGAAGGCACTTGTTCTTTATTACTATATAATTCTTGATAGAAGTCTTCTACACATTTCATGATGTCATCTCTCTTTTTAGTAATAATGCCATCTTTTTTTCTTATTGCAGATATAAATTTCCTACCAATACCAAAATGTTGTTTTACACTCTTTAGACTTTTATTCTCTTCTACAGCTTTCCTTGCTAGTTCACAATTATACTTTCTTATATCATTTTCAACTCTTTTCTGCACCATTTTACAAAATTCGAGATATTCAATCTTTTTTAATGCATCATTGTTGTATATCCTCATATTCCTTCTTTTCTTCATAAATTCTCTAGTCTCAGTAGAAATTTTAGTGGTCAATTGCTGCTTTTTTCTACCAGCTATCTTTGTTGCAGTTTTTAAAAGTGTATCAGTTATTTTCCTATTAATGTCATTCAAATCTGAATCATGTTCAAAATCAACTAATACTTGAAACTGATTTGTAAGTTCTAATTTAAATTCATTAGAATGTTTCTGAAGATTAGGAATATCAACTGTAAATATTGTTTTTCTTAATAATTTTTGTCTCTCTAGTTTTACATTAACATGTATTTTACATCTTACTAATCGATGATCACTTCCTGTGTTAAATTTATTAAGAACATTACAATCTTGAAATATGTATTTTCTGTTAGTCAAAATATAATCCAATTCTGCTGTACCTTCATTTGGATGCTTCCATGTCCATTTCTTTTTAACATTTTTCTCAAAATAAGAATTCATAATATAAAGTTTTTCTTTTTCTGCAAACTCCACAAGTCTATGTCCTCTCTCATTTCTATTACCATAACCAAAATTACCTACAGCATTTTCATCTTTCATTTGTTTACCAATTCTAGCATTAAAGTCTCCCATAACAATTTTAAAATGTTGTTTACTCTGATCAAAAGCCTTTTGTACATCCATACAAAAATCTTCTACTACTTCATCACTATGAGAACTTGTTGGGGCATAAACCTGAATTATCTGCATTTGGTATCTGCTATTAAGTTGTAAAACTAATCTTGCCACTCTATCCGATACACCATCAATCTCCACAATGTTATTCTTCCATTTTTTATTTACAATGAATCCTACTCCACTTGTATTACCAATATTTGTGCCTGTATATTAGAGTATATGTCCACTTTTTAAATCAATTGTTTCTTCACCTTTTCTTCTAACTTCACATAAGTCCAATAATGTCCCATTTAATATAAGACAGTTCTTCTTCTAACTCTTGCAATCTTCCTTCACTTGAAAGTGATCTGCAGTTGTAAGTACCTAAATAAAAAGTCGTCATCAAATGGCAGCCTAAGTCTGCAATCAGGGGATTCTTAGCACCCTCCACCTTCGGCCACCAACCGCTGCCTTGGTTGGTGACTTTACAGCCTCCTGGAAATAAGGGCCATGATTTTTTTTTTGTATGTCATGATTTTGTATATTGAAAAAATATTCTTAAACTCGGAGGTAAAAAGCCAATAAACTCCCCATGCTGGCTAATGCATGTTGGTGAGCAGCCCATCCATGTTCGTATACTATATGAATAATCACATAGTAATAACAGCAGCAACGACAAGAACGTATGGAGTAGACATTAAATGAAATCAGTATCTTGATATAGAAATCAATAGTCTTCAAAAAAGTTGATAAGAGCAGTGACCATATTATATGCCCTGCTGAGATTGAATAAAAAGTTTAAATAATGGAGAAATAAAATAAAATGATGTAGATGGCTTTAAAGATTTGATATCAGCTTCAATATTTTATTATAAAGACCATAAAGATATGCAAATATTTAAATATTTTATTATAAATGGTGATTAGATTGTCAAATTAAGTTTAATTGCCAGTTTAAGTCTGATAATCTGTATATTAACTTTAAAACCTTAATAAAATTATTTGTATTTTAAATATCAGATATTATAATATATAAATACACAGGATGTAAACTCTCACGTGTACATTGTGTTTAAACAAATGTGACTTAGATTTATTTTGAAATTTACACAATTAGAAGCATATTTTGATTTTTAGTTTTAAAAGTGATATCTCGGTATATTTTTCTCAGTCTAATTAAACGTAACATAAGATCAAATGGTATTAAATTGATTACTGGGTTTGTATATAACAAAAATTAACTGTAATGTTTATCAAATAAAATTTAAAAATCAAATTACAATAAATCTTAATAAATAAATGTTGTAGTACTTCATACAAAGGAAAACAGCTAATAAAAAGTCTACTGTAGGACAAAGGTCTTTCCAATCGGACCTTATAGAGAAATAGGGAATTATATGGTTTAGCTGTTTTACATATTTGTTCTATTTTCCAGATAAAAAATGATAACTATGTTTAAAATAGTCATTTAATGGCAAAAGAGTGCATATACTTATTTAAAATGTTGTTTTATCTTCCTCGAATCAATTTCCAAATCTTGGGCCTCTTTAAAAGAGATGCTAATTACTAATACTTAATACATCTAGTGTTTTCGAATATATTTATATATAAACTCAATAAATAGTTTGTACTGTTTTGACACTTGCGAGACTATAATTAAATGACAATTTTTGATCACTATTAGGGATCTGTAATTGCTTTCATTTCTTATTTTAACAACTCAAATTTAGAGTGACATAATTTAAATAATTAAGCTCTTGCTTATTAAAATAATTTGAAATAACTTGTTATTTTTACATGTTTAAATATTTACAGATCTTTTTATACAAATATTACACATATAGATCAACATCACCGTATTATTTAGAAAAAAGGAGTTCGTTTATTAAAAATATTAAATAGAATATATACTGTTAAAATCTAAAGTAAATAATCAGACAAAAAGAACAATTAAAACAAATTTTTGTTACTTACATGGTGTAAATAAGGATTTAAATGCATATAAATATACAAAATTATTATTATTATTATTATTATTTTGTCTTGTCGACACTAAAATAATACTTTTTAACATTTTAAAATATAACACAAATCTTAAGAGAATAAATCGTATATTTTATTTTGTAAATCATCATTACTATTTTGTGTATGTTATTTAATAATTTGAATGTCTATAACAGTAATCAACTTTTTTATATATGTAATTAGGAAATGACCTATTTATTCTTATTCCATTTGGTTTCTCATTCTCTGCCCTCTTTTTTTTCTTTGAAATAAGAGGAGAAATGAGTTTGTCAAAAGCTGGATAATCGACAAAAATTTAAATTGTAAATGATCATTTTACTTTCCGAAGCAACCATTTTGAAAATAAAAAGGAGTCCAATAAAAAAAATAGAGGGGCCTTTCATTGAATTGCTTATGTATTGACCACATTTGAACTAAAATAATTACAGCGCATGCGCTGTTGTGAATTGTTAGATCAAATATTGATTTGATGTTCTGACGTTAGAAAAGTTTTTACAGTTCGTCGATCTGATGGTGATGATTGCAACAGAGCTCAATTATGGAGAATTGAAACGCGCAAATAGAGCAAATTAACGTTAATGAAAAATTCACCAACAACCGTTAGTAATCAAACGTGATCTTCTTGCTTGATTGACAGACTGCTTTAGTTCTAGAAATATCTTATTAATGCAGAACACGGCGAATTCTTATTTGTTAAAGTCTAAAGTAAAATAGCTTTCAAGGTAGAAATCTTTCTTCATTTCCGATTTATCTATGTGATGTGGCCGTAAAATGCAGGCATGCTTGGAGCGGTGCAATCAGTTGATTAGATGATAAGAAATTACCCATCAGGAATGAAACAAAAGAATAGAAAAATAACTTTAAAAAAAAAAAAAAAACTGATTCACCATAATGTGTGTGATTGCTTACGATTAATGCTCTGTAAATTCTAACATTTGAGATTAAATGCTGGGTTTCGATTTTTTTTCTCCAACAATATTATTTTCAAAATTGATTGAAAAAATGTCATATAATAAATTAAAATACCTCTATAACTTAAAAAAAAAAAAAAGAGAATTTTTTGTAATTATTAAACAAAAACAATAGTTATAAATATCTATGTTTAAACACAAAAGATCTATATGCTCGTGTATGTAATTCGTATGTGTGTGTATATGAATCGAATAACAAATTATCTCGTGATGCAGTAGTAGCTCGTCCGCCTACCATTCTGACAAAGTGAGTTCAAAATCACAGCATGTGAAATATGAATTTTGTTCATGACCCATTCAGACTTAGTATGGGTTTAAAGCAATGAGATGTCGTAAGCTAACTCTACTAGTTATCCAATGTTGGTGGTAAAGGAATAACAGCTATTGTTCGCTAGTGGATAAAACAAGGATGAATGCCCATACTCTCACCAACTAGCAATGTGCAAGCCTGGTGAATAATGTCACTACTTCACTAATTCTCCGTGAATGACTGTTGGAAAGACTCTGCAATGAGCCATTTAAACTGAGATAAGAACAAATAAGAGAGAACAATTATTCTTTCACCATTAACTGCACTTTTTTTTATTATTCGGTTTTGAAATTACTTTTTTTTTTAATGTTTATGCTGAATTTGAGACCGATTTGACTGCTGCACGTTTTATAGTTTTTATTGTTAATAATTTCGGTTGAAGAAAAATTATTACATATTTAGATTTAAATCATACTGGAAAACTATCGTGATTTTTTTTTTAGAGAAAGAAAGAAAGAGAGAGAGAGAGAGGGAGAGAGAGAGAGAGAGAGAAAAGTTATTAATGTTCTGTGCTTTATCTAAAAAATAAATAAAATAAATAAAAGCGGGAACTTTTTATTTTCATCTTTTAGTGATGAATAAAGGCATATAAAAAAGATTATAAAAAAATAAAACAAAAATTTATATGTATATATAAAACTTGTATTAACTTGCGAAGTTAAATTTTCCATTTTATTTTGGTCAGATTTTAATATATATATACATATAAGAAAGAATTTAGATTTTCTTAAAAACAAAATAAGGCCCTGAAATTAGCTGGATATTCAAAGTTAAGTTAATAAAAGAATGATTTGCAAAAAAACCAACAGAAACAAAAAATAACATAGGCACAAAATATGAAATACTAGGGATAAATACTTTAAGATATTCATTAAGTTACTTTTAAATTAGTTGTCTTATTTAAAATGCCAGAAGTCAAATGACTTTTTAAATTAGTTTAAGATGAATACACCTGGGTCTTTTTATGCTGGTAGATAGGTTCCACAGAAAACCCGCATTAAAAAAATCACACAAAAATAGACTTACCTTGAAAAATGTGGGATACATTCCATAATTTTCAAAAATTCACTTAAAACCAAAGCAACAAGGTAAAATTACTTTAAAATTCACATAAAAAAAGGTAATAAAGTATGACTAATAAAAAATTTAAGTCAATAAACATCACATGATTACTACTTCTTATGCTTGCTTACAGGCAAAACTCTCTATACCTATTGCCACTCACTGATGAAGGTCACAAGCTAGAAACTAGTCTGGGAATATTGGATGAGTAGGCACTAGATGGGGATTTTATGCACAAGCCTTTTGGCATCCATTGATTACTCTGGCTTGCACTGAGTGGCAATATGTATAAAAAGTTTTGCCTGTTTTAATAAAAAATTTCAAATATTTGGAAAAAATTGATAGAAGACAAACTTTTTTTACTTTTTTTATTAACTATTTAGTTTTATTCAAAACAATATGTTTTTATGTGTAATTTATTTTACATTTTTTCACACATATTTTAATCATTATTGCTATTTGACAATATGCAGTTCATTTGTGAACTGATAACATATCAGATTCATCACAAGAGGAAATACAATTAGCACAAACTTCAGTCTTGTGCTCTGTTAATGGTTTTCTGTCGACAATGTAATCGGTAATTAAACATTGAGATGATGATTTTATTAATTGTTTATAAAGCTCATGATATCAGGACTGCTATGTCTAGCTGTTAGAGAATGTATTGCCACAAGTGCAACTATATATATATATATATATATATATATATATATATATATATATATATATATATATATATAACATGTTTCCACGCGTGTGTTAATAATGACTAAGTGTTAAATTTTCTTTTATGCACACATATAAATGGAGAAAAATTTAGACAGAAAAAAGTTACAGGGAAAAATATTTAAAAACTTTTAAAGATACATTCTTTTTAAATAGAAATTAAAAATTCTTAAATATTTTTACTTGTAACTTTTTTCTGTCTAAAAGTTTCTCCATGTATATATGTGTATAAAACAAAATATAAACATACACATACATAACACAGACATACAACTATTTAGCTCTTGTTGGAATTTGGTTCATAATTTGTGTCATTAACAAGAAACTAATTTTTCAATTGATTAGAAAGTTGAAGACTTTCTTGAATCATTTTTGCTGTGAAACGAACAGGTTCCACTTCTGTTTCATTATCTTTTTCTACATGTTCTATGGTATCTAAATTTATTGCCAAAACTTTTCCCAACAGGCATTTAAAGTATGTAAAATTTAATGTATATAAAATGGGGAAATGCCAATTTTAAATGAAATATGAACTTCTTTATGGCATAAAAGAAAACTGCATAAAAAGATATTAAGAAGAAACATGAATCACATAACTTCAAAATCGCATTAAAAAAATCCACACAAAAAGAGACCCAGGTCTATTCTTTAAAAATAGAAAATTTCTTGGCTATTTAATATCTTATGTAAGGGAAAAGCAAAAAATGTTTAATCAGTTGTTGTTTTTTTTTAAAGGAATTAATTTAAGATGTAATCTTAAATTATTAATTAAAATAAAATTATTAATTGTTAAGAGTATGTTTAAATTAAATATAATTATAATTCAAATACAGATAAGCTCAAAAATTTATAATAAAATTATTAAAAAATAAAAAATCTAATTATTTTCATTATTAAATTATTTATCACTCACACAGACGTGATACAAGCTGTTTTATTGTTTAGAATTATTTTATATATATATATATAAATCTTTGTTTAAAGTTGTACATATTTTTTTACAATAGTAACATGTTATATTTATTAATTTAAAAGTCACTGTGATTATTAATTATTGTTTGGTGTGCTATTATGCGAAGTATTGCATCTTAACTACATTATAAATTCTTTAAAAAAAAATATACTATTTAATAATATATATATATATATATATATATATATATATAAATATTAAATAGTATATTTTTTTTGGTTTTTTAGATCCCTACCAGATCAAAATGTATAAGTTTAAGTGTGCACAATTCAATAAAAATATGTCAGTAACTTAAAGATCTGTCATGTGTTAGATTTTTGCCGTATCTCTGTTTTTGTTTATTATTCTTAGAATTAATATGTTTACAGACCAAGCTTTATTATAATAGCTGAATCAATGAGTGTATATGATAAAGTGAAGAAAATAAGCATACAAGTATATATTTTCTGTAAAATTATGAGAGATTACTGTATTGAATATAAGAATTAGAATTGAAAAATTTAGTATTTATTTACTGGATGAATTTTGTATAGTGTAAAAATCAAATTTAAAAAAAAAACAACAATTATTCTACCAGTATAGTTATAATTCAAGTCAGCTATAAATTTAGAACCCTATCTAATTTTCAAAAAAGAAAAAAAAGGTTAAAAAAATGAGGCAAAAGAAGAGTAAAAAGTTAAAAATGAATCTAGCTTATGATTAAACATATTTTGCTCTCTGTTTTTAAGTGGCAAATCAGACATTTTTAGTGATACTATGTTGTTTTTTTTTCATTGAATTTTTTGCTGCCTTACTGAATTCTAGCTCTCTATTATATAAAATCAATAATATTCTACACTTTAGAGTCTGATTCTTCAATGAAAATCATCTTCAAGTTTATTAACAAAATAACTTTTTAACAACTCTGATCATTTTTATTTATTTTATACTTTATCCCAAAAGCAATACATTCTTGGCCTTAAAATTTAATACAATATTATTCAATAAATTAAACATTATGGTATTATCATTAACATTTTAAAATATTACAAAATCCTTTTTAAATTTATATTTTTTGAGCATTTAAATTACACTGGTAGTTGCCTATGTCTTAGTTGTAAATTTGACATTTGAAAACAATTTAATTGAAGTAATTATTTCATGACAATAAAATATTTTTTAATTTATTAAATCTTACAGCACAGTGTTAGAGTCTATACTTCATTTCAGTGCTCACAATTTTATCTCTTCTTAATCAGTTACCACAATATTTAAACTGATTCACATTATTAAACTTATAACCCATCAAGCAAAAATGATTTCTTGGTAAGAAGTTAACTTATTAAAGCATGAAAAGTAAGTGAATTGATGTGTGATCCGTGAAGCTTTAAGCATGAATCAACCATTGTGTTAATGTACTATACAATACAGGGCTTCAAAGTCTTAATTAGATTATGCAGGTAATATACAAAAAAAATAACTTTTTCCAAGAAAACCACTTTGGATTATCATTCATGGCTTCAAGTTTCTTGAAAACCATCAGTTTTTACATTACAATAATTTTTTTACGCTTAATTTAAAGCTTAAAAAGTACCATAAGATTCTGCCCTCTCTAGAATTATTTTACATCATTCTTACACTTGTATAGGATTGGTGCTTGGTGTCCTTCAGATGACCATAAATACACGTTGCGGATATATAACAGTTGCGAGAATAACCCATAAGTTTGAATAATAATATTTTATGTCAAATCACTTTATTAAGTAAAAATACACCGGCACGTATATTGATACATCATATACATATTCGGTAGTACACATGTGTCTAGTGAGAGGTAAATAGGATTTTGTTATAATGGCATCCCAACTAAAGGGCTTTTAAAAGAAGTAGAGGGGAATGGGGAGAGTTATGAGATATTAGAAATACGTTAGCAAAGTGAAAAGTTTTATATTTTATTGAAGAAAGGGTTGTTTAGATATATAGTTCAAATGAAGCATTAAATAAATCAAAGGGCGTTAATTTGTTAAATGTATATATATTAAGAAATAACCAGTTTTGTCAGTTTGTAGATGCGCAGTAGGTCAAACATACATAAGCTATTAATTTTAATTTCTTTGTCTATTTGATGAGGTTTAGAGAGGTAAAGTGGCTAACAGGAAGGCAGTGCAGGGTTCTGGGATGGGGGAGTGGATCCGAAGCATTAATCAAAGATAAAAGAAAAAAGAAATTTAGGAAAACAAGAGCGCAAAAGAATATGGAAAAAGAGGAACAGGAAAATATGTTGGAATGAATTTTGAAAAAGCTTGAAAGTCTAGAGTTGAGATTCGGAGAGATAGAAAAGAAAATGGACAGATTAGAACAGAAAGTGGGAATCAAAGATGAGAATGATTTGGGGGAACAGGAAGGTGAAAAGACAGATATGGAGAGTGGAGATGAACAGGAGCAAAGTGCTCAAGTAAACCCCTTGGAAAAACTGGCAGTGGTAATGTCACATGATGGTGCAAGGGAGTATGAACCAATTCATAAAAATTCGTCCATTTGCAGGTAGAATGGGGGAAGCACCAGTTGAGCATCTACGTAGCCAAGAAAAATATTTCAATATAAATCCCATGTTGGAAGAAAGTAAGACAATTATCATGTGCAGCAATCTTACAGACAATGCCCAGTCATGGTGAAGAATATAAAAAAAAAGTGAGAGAGACCTTTTGGTCTGAGGATAGGCAGGGTTAACGCTCTATCAAATTATGCAAGAAAAGTTTAGAGAAGGGTGCAATGATAGCTATTCACAATTCTTTCATAAACAGGTGGCTAAACTGTGAACATTGAAGGCATGCAACATGACCGCGAGTCATATACTGCACATCATAAGACACAGTATGCCCATGAGAGTGGAACAGATGATCTTGGGGGCAGGGAAAGCATCACTGGGAGAGATTGCAGAGCTGCTAAATGCCATTGACATGAGCTCGTATGACTACGGCGGCCATCATGAAGCAATAAAAGAGGATGAAAGAGGGTGGAACATGGGAGTGGATACCTTTCCAAAATGGAGAGGAACACCTGAAGAGAAAAGACCACCAGAGAAGCCGAACTTCGGACTAGGAAAAGAAGCAGAGGGACATATTAGGTGTAATACATAAGTGTTGTACAAAAAGAGCTGTTCAAAATATGCAAATGAATTTGAAGGCTTTTGGAGGAGAGGCTATTGTGACAGAACGGGTTCAAACCCAGTCACAAATAAATTATTTAATCAGCAAACATATATATATATATATATGGATATATATAATATTTAATTTGGTTTATTATGTAGTGGTGGTTACAAATACATAAACATGGGGGGACTGTCGTTTTAAATGATATATATGTGTGGGTGACAAATGCGTGTATGAATGAATTAAGTAGTGAAAAGAAAGAAATGAGATTTTTGTTTCACAGTGAAAAAACTAGCGTTTTCTGGCAGAATGAGATTTGATTTTCTGTTGTATTACATTGGAAGCTACGACATGAGTTTTCACACGTCTTACAGATCTGGTTATTCCACATTGAAAATCGAAAGTGAGATAAAAAAGAAGCTTCTAGAATGAATGGAAGGGGCTATAAAAGCGAGCCACCCAGAATGCATAGAATCTTTTTCCAGCAGAGCTACAATAGTGAACACCTAAATGGTTTTTAATATTTAAAAATATAATGGCGATTTCAAAAGAAATGTCGGGTAATAGAAGCTGCATCGGATTCAGGTCCCTGATCCCAACCTGCTGCAGCTGCTTCAATAAAAACCATGATGCCTCGAAACAATACATAATAGCAGTGTGGAATCAAATGAACCTCATCAGCCAATGGACAGAAAGATCTTGAATCATTACCTTGAATTGCCTAATTTACCTGCGGAACGGAACTATATAATAAATAAATAAAAATTGCTTCTACTATTTCCCGGAAAGGTCAGGTAAAGAACTTTAATCATTGATCTTTTTAAATATTCTTTATAAAAAGGAAATTTTGTATTTTCAATAATCAGTGAAGGTGACGTGTGAACTAACTTTATAAGATTTCTTTAAAGCTTTGTTCCATTATGGACATAAGAAAGTAACTAGTGTTGAAAGTCACATGATACAAACTTTTCATAGTATCGACCTTCACTACTTGAGATATGTATGAGAGATCTATTAAAAAGAATGACGTATGATTGCAATTTGAAATGACAGAGTACTAAATATTTTTTTTTATAATATTAAATAAATATATCAAGAAAGTAGATTATTGACTTAGTTTGATTGTTTAATAAATCCATTTATTTATTTTATAATTATTTTATTTATTTTTATGTTTAAAAATAAAAATAAAAGAGAACTCTTAACCCCATTCATAGCTACTCATGGCTGCGATGCCACCTGACCATGAGACTGAGCTAGCTGATGGTCAAAACCTCTCTCACATTACGTAAATAGTATTCTTGTTGGTAATATATCCACTTCACGTAATTCTTATACTCGTATAGGATTGGTGCTTAGTATCCTTCGGATGACCATAAATATGCATTGGGGATATATTACAGTTGTGAGAATAACCCATAAGTTTGAATAATAATATTTTATGTCAAATCACTTTATTAAGTAAAAATACACTGGCACGTATATTGATACATCATATACATATTCGGTAGTACACACATGTCTAGTGAGAGGTAAATAGGGTTTTGTTATAATATATATATATATATTGTAAGCTTTTGAGTTACATGGCATATAACAATATAGTTGTGAGTGTGCATATATATATATATATAAAGTTGAAAGGAAAAGTATAAGTAAACACATAAAAATTTTGTAGTTATTTTTCTATATTTCCTGGAAAACAATAATTATAGTAAAAGGTTAAATAATTTTGGATTAAAAATAAAATTTTATTATAAAATAAACATTGAAATGGTTCTAAATAAATATTAATATGGTATTCTGATTTTGAAATTAAAAAGAACAAGCATGTTTTATGATAAAATGTCTAGTAATAATTTAAAATTTTTTTTATTATCTATCTTTGAAATCTTTTAATTAATGCTTGTATACATTTATCTATTTTTTTTAAATCTTTTTAAAGTAAAAATTTGATATACTTTGATAAAACTTTGAAGTTGCTTCAAAAAGAATTAAAATTGGTTTTAATTGTGTTTTTTTCACCTCAGTTGACAATATAAAAAGAGTTGATAAAAAGAATAATTCAGTTGCCTACAAATTTTTTTAGAAGAGTTTGGCTAGTAGTTTTTGAGTAAAAGGTTTTTGAATAGAGTTGGTTGATTTCCAGTGTTATACAGATAGCTACCATGAATCAGATACAGTAAATTCAAGACAGTAGATTCAGAAGCAGACTTCTAGTTTTCACTATGTTGGAGTTTAAATGCACCTAGAAGAAAACCCACTTCTTTGTCTCTATAGCCTTAAATGTGGTTAAGACAACTTGCTTGCCTGAAGCATAAGGGGAACCAACATTTACCTATTTATACCTTCCTGATGATGACTATATCTGGACTATACCTTTTTTGATGAGACAATCTTAGACTGGCTTTCACCAAGAGAACCTCTGCTTACTAAAGAAGTACTTATATGTATGTTATTTAAGCTATATGCAGTGAAGCACAGATAAATGTAGGTGGTAAGTAGTGTTATATATAATGAGAAAGAAATTTTAAATAAGTGCTTTTGAAGTAATTTCTTAAAATGAAATTTTAAAGATCAAGTAAATAATTTTACTTGTGTTAAATGTCTAAAAATGAAGATTTAATTCATAGATGCTGTTATATATATTTTTTTCAAGAGAATAAGTGAAAAGATTTAAAATCTATATTTTTAAATTTAAAGATATTTCTAATTATTCAATCAACAGTCAAGATTGATTTTATTTTTTTTAAAAAGAAAAAAACAAACTTCATATAGATAGATAGATAGATAGATAGATAGATAGATAGATAGATAGATAGATAGATAGATAGATAGATAGATAGATAGATAGATAGATAGATAGATAGATAGATAGATAGATAGATAGATAGATAGATAGATAGATAGATAGATAGATAGATAGATAGATAGATAGATAGATAGATAGATAGATAGATAGATAGATAGATAGATAGATAGATAGATAGATAGATAGATAGATAGATAGATAGATAGATAGATAGATAGATAGATAGATAGGATAGATAGATAGATAGATAGATAGATAGATAGATAGATAGATAGATAGATAGATAGATAGATAGATAGATAGATAGATAGATAGGATAGATAGATAGATAGATAGATAGATAGATAGATAGATAGATAGATAGATAGATAGATAGATAGATAGATAGATAGATAGATAGATAGATAGATAGATAGATAGATAGATAGATAGATAGATAGGATAGATAGATAGATAGATAGATAGATAGATAGATAGATAGATAGATAGATAGATAGATAGATAGATAGATAGATAGATAGGATAGATAGATAGATAGATAGATAGATAGATAGATAGATAGATAGATAGATAGATAGATAGATAGATAGGATAGATAGATAGATAGATAGATAGATAGATAGATAGATAGATAGATAGATAGATAGATAGATAGATAGATAGATAGATAGATAGATAGATAGATAGATAGATAGATAGATAGATAGATAGATAGATAGATAGATAGATAGATAGATAGATAGATAGATAGATAGATAGATAGATAGATAGATAGATAGATAGATAGATAGATAGATAGATAGATAGATAGATAGATAGATAGATAGATAGATAGATAGATAGATAGATACCAATCAGTAACCACATAAACATTCACAATAAAGATAATAATCAACATTTCTCACTGCTGTCAAGGCAACCTTTTCACCTTTTAATAGCAAGAATGGAAATTCATTTTTACTAATGGTCCATTGAATATATATGGACACTTAAAGATTGCAACTTGACAACAGAGTATGAAATATTGATACAATGAAGTTTAAATAAACCTCTTTAAACATGAAATAAACATGTCATTGTAATGCAGACTAATAAATAGTCAATTATAACATTACAAACTGCAACACTTTTAAATTGCTCATATATATATATATATATATATATATATATATACTTGCTATATTGTTTAAAAGACGTTTATAAATTTTAATCAACAGTGGCCTGTTAGGAAAGAGACTGTTAAAGGATAGACATTTTTTTTAAAAAAAAAAGAAACTGTAAACGATTATGATAGAATTTGATAACTCATTCACATTAGCTTCATTTTTATCCATACACACATGTATTTGTGAATTTTATGCATATTTTCCAATTGGAATTAATTATGAAAGATATTTTTAATAATTTGATTATTTTGATAAATTCAAATATGATAAAAAAAGGAATTTCATTTACATGTTAGTCAATTATATATATATTTCATTTACATGTTAGTCAATTATATATATATATTGTTGTGACAAAAGTGGTCTTTAGTACTAAGAATCGTAATTTTAAATGGTATATTCCCAATTATGTTACATGTAAAAGTGTTAATTTGATATATTTGATAGAGTGTAGTAGATGTTTAAATCAGTATATAGGTGAGTCAGCAAATAGTTTACATGTCAGAATGACTAATCATAGATTTGACATTTTGCATAATAATAAAGATAGACCAGTTTCAAAACATTTTAACTTACTGAATCATTCAATTGATGATTTAAAAGTAGTGATTCTTCAGGAAGGGTTTTCTTCTACAAGGGAGAGGAAACAAAAGGAGAGTTTTTTTATTTTTAAATTCAAGACCTTAGAACCACATGGATTGAATTTAAACACTGGAACTATTACATCTCTGGGTTGCCTGGTCTCCTAAATGATTTCTATATGTGAGTTTTTTATGTGAAATTTTTTTTATATGAGGTTTTTTATGTAAAGATTGGTTATATGGATGTTTAATATCTGTGTTTAATTAGTATATAGATAAATAATTAGTTATTATAAATTATTGTATTTTTGCACTAACTATAATTTTTGATTAAATGTATAAGTATTTTAGTTTTTAATGAATATTAATGTGAGCACAGCTATTTTTTGTATGTGAGCATAGTTTAATTTTAGTATGTATGCACATATGTATATTTTAATTTTTAATTTTTTATTTTTATTTTTATATTTATTTTAATTTAAATAGAGTTTAAGCTTGATTAGGAGGGAATGTAGTTTTTTTTTCTTTTTTTGTTTGAATTTTGTCATAGATTGGGTAGATATTCTGTGTTAGATTTTGTGACCAATCAGGGGGGTTTTGTTAAATTTTTAATCTTTTACCAAATCTGTAATTTTTGATTATCGCCATTTTACTGTGTATTTTTTTTCTTTCTGATGAAAACCAGTCCTCTGGTTGAAATATAATATTATTTATTGGATTTATAAGACTTTT